>JAJPUD010004269.1:7993-85374 GCA_023553655.1 Myrmecobius fasciatus
AAAAATCACTCATATGTTTTGTAAATTAAAAGCTTTATAAAAAAAAAGGCAACAGCATCTGAGTTAATGCTTAAAGAAAGCTAAGAATTCTTTTTTTAAGTCTTTATTGATGTATTTTGTTTTTATGTCACAAAAATTTATGTATTATGCCCATTCCACCTAGAGATCTCTCAGGCATTTATTACCTCTGTCCCCCGGGACAAATAACCATTTTCAGCCATATTTTCTTCACTAATCTCACCTGCCTTATAGAATAAGGATCAAATTAAATATTTGTATCTTGTTATGTAACTGAGATAACTATGAACAAAGTGCTTATATAAAAATGTATCTACTAATGAAATGACTTCAAAGGTTTCTGAATAATGG
The DNA here is from genome assembly GCA_023553655.1 of Myrmecobius fasciatus. NCBI lineage: Eukaryota > Metazoa > Chordata > Mammalia > Dasyuromorphia > Myrmecobiidae > Myrmecobius > Myrmecobius fasciatus. Next base: position 8,363 of record JAJPUD010004269.1, read on the forward strand.
AAGCAATCTGAAAGTAGCAGTGATGAACAAGGAATAAACTTTTCCTCTTCTTGAATAAGAATTCTAACAGGAAGCCCTAAGGAAAAGTAATAACTGATATTTACAAAATACATATTTTATCTTCACAACAGCCCTATTATTATTAAAGGTTGTATTTCCATTTTGCAGATGAAGAAATTTAGGATCAGAAAAGTTAAATGATTTATTTGTCCATAATCACACAGTGTGAAAATGGGATTCTAAATTATGTTTCTTCTCACTCCAAAATCAGTACTATTTCCATATTACTCTATGTTGCCTATATTAATAATCTTCCTAATTAATCTTTCTAATCAGTTCACTCCATTGATTAAAACATTACACTCATTATTGCTTACATATTCAAACCTAAATTCCTTAAACTAACACATTCATGGCCCATCACTATTTAGTTCCAGTCTATTTTTCCAATCTGACCTTCCTTTGCCATATCTTTTGCTTTAGTGAAAAAGGACTACACACAGCCTAAACAGTCTAGCATTTTTCTTTGTAGAAAAAATTTTGCTAAAAAATTTTCTTACTCTTATAATGGTCTTTCCATTTCCCCATCCTTCCCTTTCAAATCTCTACTTATAAAAATCCTACTAAATTTACATCCTCTGATGTCCTTTCTATGAACTCTTTCCTAAACCAAGTAGTAGAAAGTAATCTTTCCTTTGAACCAGTGGGACACTCTGCCTTTTTGTGCTTACTGTGTTATGTTTTGTGTTGAAGTCAGTTGGGTCTCTCTTATCTCCTGATGAAACAAGTAGACCCTTGAACATAGGGGCAATATTCCATACTTTCATCCCTAACCACCCAGTAGAGTGCACATAGGTATCTACTAAAGGTAAACTGAATGAAATTGAGGTATCATCAATATGTATCTATATATTGTGGCTTAATAACCTAGATGAAGCAATCGTCCTGGGCTTAAAGTCAGAAAGATTCATCCTCCTGAGTTCAAATTTGGCCTCAAATACTTACTAATGTGACCCTGGACAAGTCATTTAATCCAATTTGTTCTCATCTGTAAAATGAGCTAGAAAAGTATATGACAATAATTTATCCTATTTAGCATGTATTAGATTACCTGTCATCTAGGGGTGGGGGGTGGGGGGAAGGAGGGGAAAAGCTTGGGAAAAAATGTTTTTGCAAAGGTCAATGTTGAAAGGTCACTCATATGTTTTGTAAATAAAAAGCTTTATATATATATATATATATATATAAAAGAAAAGTATATGACAAACCACTCCAGTATCTTTGACAAGAAAATCTCAAATGAGGTCATGACACAACTGAACAACATTAAAACTTAGAAACTACAGGAAGATTACATAGGTGAGAAGGATCTGAGAACCAGGAACTGAGGACAACATTTAGGTTCCAGAGGAAAGCAGTTGCTCAGTGTCTTTAGGCCTAGGTTCTCTTACCCAGGTCCTTTCCCTGTAAGACTAGGCTATAGATTCTGCTTCCTCTGCTCTTGTGTACAAAACAGCCTGTATACTATGGGTGGGGGTGAGGTTAATAGTTCTCTCTCCATTACACAGAAAGGCACTGTAATATAATGGAGAGAAAACTGAATAGGGCATTTCTAGTTTGGCACTAGAAATAATAGGAGGAAGCAATGGGATGTAGATTTCAATTCTATATAAGAAAAACATGGACAAATTTAGAACTATGCAAAAGTAAAAGACTGCCTTAAAAGGTGGTGTTTGCCTCTGTAGAATAAGGGTTCTTGATCTGGAGTTCATGACACTTGTATTAAATGATTTTGATAACTACTTCAATATAAATTGTTGGGTTTTTTTATTTTAGGTATTAAAAAATTATTTTAAAAAATTCTGTGAAGGGGTTTGATGGCTTTACCAGACTATCAAATAAGTCTATGACATAAAAAAGGTTAAGAATCCCACTTCTGGAGGTTTCTTGTTCAGGTATGGATTGAGCTAGATGTTTTTTTTCAATTCTCTGTTAATTTAGAATTTGTTTTAAAAAAATACTGTGAAAAAAAATCAAATAAAATACTGTGAATCTTTTCTCTACCGGGGTGACCGCTGTGGTTTGGATAAATCACTGCATATCTATGAACTAGTTTCTTTATCTACAAAGGGAGAATAATAGACTAAATTATCTCAAGTTTTAGATCCTGTTATTCCAAATTCTGGTTTTGACAATAAATAGTTCTGTGATTTTGGGCCAATTCTATCATCTTTATGGGTCTGTTTCCTTCTCTAAAAAGCATTTCATAATGCTCTACAAATCTCATTGATTTTTTTTTTTTTTTTGCTTTTTGTTGCGGCAATTGGGGTTAAGTGACTTGCCCAGGGTCACACAGCTAGGAAGTGTCTGAGACCAGATTTGAACTCAGGTCCTCCTGACTTCAGGGCTGGTGCTCTATCCGCTACGCCACCTACCTGCCCCAAGCCACCTAGCTGCCCCTGCTCTACAAATCTCAAAAGTTGTTAAAGGGAGCAGGGAGGAAATCATAAAAGTCAATGGATATGAAAAAAATTTATAAATATATAAAATTCTTTACATTACACAATCCTATGACTCCTCCTTGTGACTAGCTTTGGAATTACATTTCCCCCTTAGCCCAGGTCAGAGTTTCAGTGTTTGGTTTGCCCAGTCTCCTTTTTTGCCCATTTTCTCTAGCTTTCTCTCCCAACGACCCTCTCTCCTAGCTTTAAGCTAACCATTCTTCCCCTCTCTCTGCAGGAATCTAATCCTTCTCTATTTCTCCACATGCATAGCTAACCTATGTCTCCCTCAGTTTAGAAAAGCCAGGTTCTCCAGCCTGAACAAAGATGGACAAACACTATTTGGTTTCTCATCACACATTTATTTATTGTACATTTTCACAATCTGGATTTGCCACAGAATTGGGGGCACTGACGGGGGTAGCGTAAGGATAGGGAATGAGGGGGGGTCTAGAACAAAGCCCCACCCCCACATCTCCACCACCCCCAACCCAGTAGGCAGCTCTCTTTCTTCTCAACCTCCCAGAAAGTAGAATGGGGGAACATGGAGTTCCAGTGGCAAGTAAAAGGATTATATCCTTCCCACTATGTTCCCCCCAAATTGTGCCATTTAAAACGACTTTTTGACCCTTCTTCAACCATTAACTCCCCTTATTTTAGAGGACCTCACAGGAACCATTCCCTTCTTCCCTTGTAGAGAGGAAGGGATAAAATATCTTCTCCACCCCTAACAACACATTCTGGCAGTGACTATTTTCCCCCTTCCTTGAATTCGGGGGGCATCCAAGGGAGGTGGGCAATGACAGGACTTTGCAAACCCTCCCCAGAATACTAGAGTGGGCTTTCAGCTCTGTTCCCCACAAAGAGGTGGCTCAGAGAGGAGGAAGTCTATGGAGGACTTGTGAGGTGTTCCTCAGCCCCTTTACCAGACCCCCCACGGCAGTGACAGCCCCTATTGGCTGGTGGCCTCCCCTCCTAGATAAGAATTGGAATGTAACAGGGTTCCCCAATTCATCCCAGCTGGGGTGGGAAGGGCAGGTGAGGGGGACCCTTTTGAGAATGTCAATGAGTCCCCCTATCAAATATGGGGAATAGGAATGTGGAAACCCCCAAGTGGCAGAATTATTGGTCCATCAAAACATTTAACTTTAAGACACTTACATACCAGCTGTGGGGTTGAGAGTTGGGGAGGCATTTGTGGAAGGAAGAAATTGGGAAAAGATGATGATAGATAAGAGTTAGAAGAAAATGGATTGTGAAAAAAATGGAATGGGGGGCCACAGGCCCCCATGTGTTAAAAGCAAAGAACCCCTCACTTAGGTAAATGTCGTGCAAATAAGGGTAAAATTGGAGAACCCATAGGTGTGTTTCGTGGGTAAAACAGGGAGACCCAATATAGGTCAGGAGGCAAGAATGACTGAAAAGCAACCCCAAAAAGATATGGTTATGTAAATGACATGCTAATTTAAATGCTCAAAGCTCCCAGGAGACACTGTGGAGGGAAAGGTGGCTAAGGGAATCTTTGTCATACACCATAATGATTGGATAGTCCATAAATAAGGGGGAGCCCTAGGCTCCTGGGAGGAGAGAAATGGGTGGGAGAGATGAATAGCTAAATCCAGGCAAAAAGGAAGATGGAAGAATAGAGAATGTTGCATAGCAAATGCACATGAGGGGACTGTGGGTCAAAATAAAAGTAGAAGAATGAAGAGTAAGGAGAAAGAAAAAGGTGATGGGCAAGGGAGAGAAGTTAAGAACAACCAGAAAAAATCTTCTAGTAATAAAACTACAAACAGACCAAATATATATAATATTATATATGTATAAATAACAGCTGGCTATTTACAAGGGGAGACACACACACACACGCAGACACACCAAAGGTGGGACAGGAGAAGGGGCTGGAAGATATGGCTGAGAGAGGGAGAGCCATGGAGAGGAGGGGGCCCTCTCCCGGGCAGGGGCAGCTCCTGCTGTGGGCTTAGGTGCTGAAATAAACTGTGGAGAGACCCAAAAAGAGTTAGGGTCAGGTTTGGTCCATATCTCCCTAGCTGGGGAATCTGTCACTTATACTTAGCCCTCCTTAGTTCTCCCTGGCCCCATCCCCCACCCTCAGAGTTTCATCAGTCTTTGTCAGGAGGGTAAACTTTGGGGATGCTGGTGAGACTCATGATCCTACCAGGGGCTGATGGAAAAGACTGTTTCTTTTTCCTCCTAGGCCATAGTATGTGAACCTCCTCCCTCAACTTTCTACTCACCAATGATAAGGATGAGGATGATGGCGCATATCACTCCAAGGATGATCATCATCTGAAGGAAAGGAAGAAAGAAGAGGGGGAAAGGTAAAGTAAAAAGGTAGAGAAAAGATGAGGAAAAAAGAAAAGGGAAAAAGAAGAAGAAAGGAAGAGGAAAAGGAGAGGAAGGAGAAAAAGAAAAAGAGAAGAGGGATTGGGTAGGAGAGGGAGTCATAATCAAGTTAGTAGGAGAAAAGAACAGAGCACCAAACTCTACCCACTTCCCACCCTCCAAATCATTTCCTGAAAAACATTACAGTATATGGGGAAAGGAGAGGGGGAAGGGAGGGGAGGGGAGAAGAATCTTAATGATCACTTAATATGGCTCCTTCATTTTAGAGAGAAGGAAACTGAAACTTAGAAAGAAGTGACTCACCCAAGGTCACACAGTTTTAATTAAGTGTTGGTCAGGCCTACAGAACACTTTACTCCATTCCCTCAGATGCATCTCCTGGCTAATCCACCCTGTGGAGCCTCCCTCATCCCCTCCTCCAGTCTCCTTACTTTGAGGTTTTTCCACCAGTATTTACGCTTGAGCTTAGCAGCGCTTGTCTCAAATTGGGAAGCCCCAGCCTGGAGGGCATCTGCACGGTCATCTAGTTCTGATAACTTCTGGTCCCGTTCTAGAACCTTGTCCACATTCACCCGCATGATATCCACCACCTAGACAATGGAGGGGGAGAGTGTTAACATGTTTAAACTCATGCCATGGATTCACACAAGCAACACACCAACAATATGCCACAAACTATGCCAGGAAAAGACTTCAAGCATCACATAAATAGGACAACACCCCAAGGACATACATCTGATATATGCTGGGACACAAATCTTGGACTGACTATAATCTGATGTACAGAAACTATCAGAAATACAAAGTAAATAATGCCAGGGACACATGCTTAAGGCATAATGCATATACAGTACTCCACAAGAGATACAGAGCAAGGGCATGGCAGCAGCTGATCCAGATACATGCCTTGGACAGACTATCAGAACCTCCTCTTTACACAGAAAGGCATAAAACAAACAATGAGAGACTTACCCACTACCTATAAACCTCCTATATGCCTTGTGTACAATAGCCCAACATACCAGGCCCAGACCTCAAAGGGTAAAGCAAAGGAGCAATGCCAACTAACTTACCAGGTGGCCCGGGACATGACAACAGTGACACAGGTCACTGTCCATACTGCTGACACGAAACATTGGTGCCTCTTATCCTAACCTCCCTTGGACTCCAAATGCTATAGATTTCCAGGCACACAGCAGTGAGCTGTCCGTGGTACTGAACACAAGGCAACCGGTTCTTCACCACCACCACCACCATAATCTTCCCCCCCTTCCCTTTCTTTCAAGTCTCCTTTAGGCTCACCTCATCCACCTGGGCCTGGGTTTGCTGCAGCCTCCTGTTGCTAGTGAGGTTTGGGGGAGCAGCAGGAGGGCCCCCTTCTCCTGCTGGGGCAGCAGGAGGCATGGCAGTAGCAGGAGCAGACCTGAGGATGTAAGTGGCAAAGGTGTCTTCACACAAGGACATCCAGCCCTTCACAGCAGACTCTGCAGAGCCTCTTCTCTCCCGGCTACCCAGCTTTTCTCTCAGAGAGAAGACCTTCCAGACTCATTCTGAGTCCGGCTCCTCTCTTAGCCTCAGTTTTCCCCTAAAGAATGAGGGATTGGGCTAGAGCACTGTGGTAGTGAGATTCCTCATCTCCTCTTCTCAAGGCCCTTGACAGCCTGGGGACTGGAGACTGGCCCCTAATCCTCAGCCTGGGGGTTGGGGAGGTGGGGAATAGGTTGGTGGAGACTACCAAGAGCAGTGAGACTTTGAAGGGTGGCTGGGGCAGGCATGTGAGGCAGAGACGCTGGGGTCGCCCGTGCCAGGGCTGGTGACAGGAAATCTCCAGGGGTGGGTCGAGTTGATTGGATTCGGGGCTTCCGGTCTAGGTCTTCGCTCCGCACCCCTTAGGCACCCCTGGGGCCCGGGTATTTTTAGCTCCTCGTCCCTCATTCTCTGGAGGCTTGGACAGCTCCGACCCAGCCTCTCCTCTAAAAGCAAAAGCGACGCCCCCGCGGCCGGCCGAGCTAGAGGGGACAGGACGGACAATGCAGGGACAGGCAGGGGGACTGGACAGGGCGGCGGCGCGAGAGGCTGCAGCCCAGGATTCTCACCGCCCTGGGGCACAGCCAGGCCCAACTCCCAGAGGGCACCCGGGCAACGAAGTGGGAACCGCCAGGAGGGCGGCGGCGGCGGCGGCGGCTGCTGCAGCGGGGAGAAGGAAGAAGAGGAAAAAGAGGAGGAGGAGGTGGAAGGGGTGACAGCGGAAGGGTGGCTCCGGGCAGTGCACAGGGGCCCAAGGTAGCCCGGGGGACGGCGCCAGGCGCCGGGCGGTGCAGACTCACATGGCAGGGGCGGGCGGGCGCGCGGGCGGGCGGGGACAGCGGCAGCAGCGGCTCCGGCTCGCGCTGGCTCCTAATGGTGCTGCTGAGTCTGGGGACGGGAAGATGGCGGCCGCGCGTCACCCACATCCGGGCACCCGTGGGCCAGACCGGGAGGGGGAGTAGGGAGGAAAGGACTGGGGGAGCTGGGAAAAGGGGTTGAGATGCCGCCATGTTGGATGCCCTGCTCCTTCCCTCCCCACCCCTTTCCTGAGATCCTGACCTGGGAGGATCTCAGGACCCTCTAAAACGCCCCTCCCCAAATGTTCAGGATGGACACCTGTCTCCAACCCCCAAACTTCTCACAGATCTCCAATCCCAAACTCCCAAACGTTCAATTCCCCCAACCCCCCAAATTCTTCAACTCCATCCTCCTACTCCCAAATCTACAAAATTATCATGCAGTACACCTAACAACTCAACCCCTAAACTACAACATTCCAAAAATTCAGCCTTTACCATTTTCTCAAGTCCCAACATCTCTAACCTAAAACATCTAAGTCCCTAACTCTCAGGTATAACTCCAAAGCTTAGGATCTCCAGTTTTTTTTTTTTAATTTTTTTTTATTTTATTTGCATAACATATGTGTGGGTAATTCTTCAACAATAACCCTTACATAGCTTTCCGTTACAAATTTTTCCCCCAACTCCCCACCCCTCCCCTAGATGGCAGGATATCCACTACATGTTAATTATGTTAAAATATTGGCAAATCGAATATATGTATACATATTTCCAAACTTATCATTGTTGTGCAAGAAAAATCTTATCTACACAAACGATATATCAGATAAAAGAAACACAATGTAAGCAAACATCAGTCAAGGAGTATGAGAATGTTATGTTGTGGTCCACATTTCGCATCCCTCTCTCTGGGTGTATATGGCTTTCTTCAGTGAACAATTGGAGGTGGTTTGAAACATTTCATTGTTGAAGAGAGCCATGTCCATCAGAATTGATCGTCATATAGTACTGTTGTTGCCGTGTATAATGATCTCCTGGTTCTGCTTATTTCACTCAGCATCAGTTCATGTAAGTCTCTCCAGGCCTCTCTGAAGTCATCTTGCTGGTCATTTCTTACAGGGATCTCCAGTTTTTAATACTCCTTAAAACTTCTTTGTTACTCCAGTGCTTTAAATCCCCAAACCAAAACTTTAATATTCCTCCAAATTTCCAATCACAACATCCAAAATGCCAGACTTCAAGTACTTAAACCTGAAATATCTCAACCCAACTTCACCTCAGACATAATACACCCCAATCTTCCAATACTTCAGGGTACAGCACCCTAACATCCAAGATTTCAAACCATTAGTACCTCAACTCTCAAAGTTCCAACAATTCAATCTTTCATCACCTTAAACTTCCCATACACAAACTTCAATTGACATACCACACTTTAATTTCACTCTTGATAAAACGACCTTAAACCCTGATTTAAACACTAAAATCCTAATATTCCAACTCTTCTAGAATGACAAGATTCCAACTTCAGACTGTCCAACTCCCCAATTACTACTTCACATTATTCACCCTAATTTCAGCGTACCAATCCCAACATAAGAATATCCCAGATAATAATCTAACTCAACAATACAGTTCCCCAAATTAAAGCTCTCCAATCTTTGACCCCCAACCACACATAGTCCATTCTTCAATGCTCTAGCCTTGAGCTATTATATTGTCCTAGATGATTTAACTTTTAACACTTCAACCCCCCACCTCCCAGACCTAATCATCCAAAACAAAAAGACTACTATCCCAACCCTTACAGAAAGAGGAAGGTTTTCTTCAAGGGGATTCAGAAGGAAAAAGAAAGTCCAATTTGTCACTAAGTCTGGCCTTCACATCCCTGTATTGATTCCCATTCCTTGTGACTGTGACTACATTGGCATCAAGAGGATTTAGAACTGAAGGGGATTTCAGAGAACATCTCAGGATGGCTACAAAAATCTGTGTTGCAGATAAGGAAACAGTTCCAGAGTAGTTAAGTGACTTGTCTGAGATTACAATTCTAGTAACTGGCAGTTTCAGAATTCAGATCTAGTGCTTCTGATTCTTCCCTAGTCCTTTTGGCACACAGAAACCCTAGGAAATTCAGACGAGAAAAGGGAAGGCAGAGAATGGGAAAAAGGGGAGTCTAAGAAATGTATGGGTGTGAGCTTTTTACTGGACCAACTATCTAACCAGGACTGCTCACAATCAAAGCTCAATGCCTCTACTTGGTGGATGGTAAGGGAGGTATCTATTACCTTCAAACCTGCTTGTTTCTTTTTTTTTTTTTTTTTGCTAAATAGGATAAATTATATGACAAATACGATACATGTATACATATCTATACAGTTATCTTACTGCACAAGAAACATCAGATCTAGAAAGAGAAGAAGAAAAAAACAACCTAAGAAGGAAAACAAAATGCATGGAAATATTCACAGAAAGCGTTAAAATGCTGTGTTGTGGTTCACTCTCAGTTCCCACAGGCCTCTCTCTGGATGTATATGACTATCTTCATCGAAGAACAACTGGTTTGAATCACATCATTGTTGAAGAGAACCATGTCCATCAAAATTGATGATCATATAGTCTTGTTGCTGTGTATAATGTTCTCCTGGTTCTGCTGATTTCACTCAGCATCAGTTCATGTAAGTCTCTCCAATCCTCTCTGAAATCCTCCTGTTGGTCATTTCTTACAGAACAATAATATTCCATAACATTCATATACCATAATTTATTCAGCCATTCTCCAATTGATGGGCATCTTTTCAATTTCCAGTTTCTTGCCACTACAAAAAGGGCTGCCACAAACATTTTTGCACATGTGGGTCCCTTTCCCTCCTTTAAAATCTCTTTGGGATATAGGCCCAGTAGAAACACTGCTGGGTCAAAGGGTATGCACTGTTTGATAACTTTTTGAGCATAGTTCCAAATTGCTCTCCAGAATGGTTGGATCTGTTCACAGTTCCACCAACAATGTATCAGTGTCCCAGTTTTCCCACATCCCCTCCAACAGTTATCATTATCATTTCCTGTCATTTTTAGCCAATCTGACAGGTGTGTAGTGGTATCTCAGAGTTGTCTTAATTTTTATTTCTCTGATCAATAGTGACTTGGAGCACCTTTTCATGTGACCAGAAATAGTTTTAATTTCATCCTCTGAAAATTGTCTGTTCATATCTTTTGACCATTTGTCAATTGGAGAATGGCTTGAATTCTTATATATTTGAGTCAATTCTCTATATATTTTAGAAATGAGGCCTTTATCAGAACCTTTGGATGTAAAAATATTTTCCCAGTTTACTGCTACCCTTCTAATCTTGTCTGCATTCATTTTGTTTGTACAAAAACTTTTTAACTTGATATAATCAAACTTATCTATTTTGTGATTAATGATGACCTCTAGTTCTTCTTTGGTCACAAATTCCTTCCCCCTCCACAGGTCTGAGAGGTAAACCATCCTACATTGTTTTAATTTGTTTATAATATCATTCTTTATGCCTAGATCATGAATCCATTTTGACCTTATTTTGGTATATGGTGTTAGGTGTGGGTCAATGCCTAATTTCTTCCATACTACTTTCCAATTATCCCAGCAGTTTTTGTCAAATAGTGAGTTTTTATCCCAAAAACTGGGGTCCTTGGGTTTATCAAACACTAGATTACTATTGTCATTGAGTATTTTGTCCTGTGAACCTACTCTATTCCACTGATCCACTACTCTATTTCTTATCCAGTACCAAATGGTTTTGGTGACCACTGCTTTATAATATAGTTTTAGATCTGGTACAGCTAGGCCACCTTCATTTGCATTTTTTTTCATTAATTCCCTTGAAATTCTTGACCTTTTGTTTTTCCAGATGAATTTTGTTGTTATTTTTTCTAGGTCAGTTAAATAATCTCTTGGGAGTTTGATTGGTATAGCACTAAATAGATAGATTAGTTTAGGTAGTATTGCCATCTTTATTATATTCACTCGACCTATCCAAGAGCACTTGATGTTTTTCCAATTGTTTAGATCTGACTTTATTTGCGTGGAGAGTGTTTTGTAGTTTTGCTCATATAGATCCTGACTTTCCCTTGGCAGATATATTCCCAAATATTTTATACTATCGATAGTTATTTTGAATGGAATTTCTCTTTGTATCTCTTGCTGTTGCATTTTGTTGGTGATGTATAAAAATGCTATTCAGCAAACTCTTGAAAAATCTGAGTACACTAGTAGTCTTTATTTCTCTGTTTACTCACTTGTAGACCTTCACATCCTGGCTTCCCACTTCATCACTAGTTAACAATGATATCTTAATTGTCAAATATGAGAGGGATTTTTTTTTCAGTCCTCAAACCTTCTCAGCTAATCTGCTCTATTTGATAATGTTGGCCACTCTCTCCTTCTGGATACTTCCTCCTCTCTTGTGTTTTGTGACACTATTCTCTCCTTATTCTCTTCTTCTTTGATCAGTATTTTACCTTTTTTGTCATCAACCCTTTTGACAGCTTGATGAAGCCTGTGCACTCCTCAGATTAATGTTTGCAGGCATACAAAATAAAACAGATTACAAAGGAAACCAATCACATTGAAATAGTTATCAAAACATTGTTTTAAAAAATTCAGAGATAGGGGCAGCTAGGTGGTGAAGTGGATAGAGCACCAGCCCTGAAGTCAGGAGGACCTGAGTTCAAATCTGGTCTCAGACACTTATCACTTCCTAGCTGTGTGAGCTTGGGCAAGTCAATTAACCCCAACTGCCTCAGCAAAAAGAAAAAAAAAATTTAAAAATTCAGAGATAGCTTGTTATCTGATCCACTGACCACTTGGGAGAGTAAGAGATAAGGAACCCCTAATCTAATCAATTCTGTTCAGTCCCTTTTACTGATTCATTATCACTATGTGTCATTACCACTATATACTAAAATACTTTGCAATTATCTCATCCCTGAAAATAAGATGATATCCCTATTTTACAGTTGAGGAAACTGAGGCAAACAGATTAAATTACTTACCCAGGATCACACAGCTAGTAAGTATCTGAAGTCAGAGTTGAAATCAAGTCTTCCTAACTATAGGACTGGTGATCTATCTAAAATGTCATGAATATCTCTTAACCAAAGGTTCTTCCCAATTCTCTATTCTCTCTCATTAATCCCAAATTGTTTCAAACAACCCCATGGGTCCGATTGTTGGAAAAATGATATACTCTTATCTGCAACATCATTGGGTCTAATTCTTTGGTCAGCTGCTTGATCAATACTATCGGAAATTTGGGCCAATCTACTGAATTCATAAATCACATTCTCTAAACTTAGTCCATGTAATTGAGCCCTAATAATCTCCCATTGTATTTGTGCTCGTTATATAATGCATTCATTAGACAATATTGATTGTATCTATAATCACATTGTAATTTTTGCTGCAATTCTAGATATTGCACCTCTTCTCCTAAAAACTGAACTGCCTGTTGTAATCTGTGTATAGCTTCATAAAATTCCTCATCAACCTTTAATTGTCTCCTAAATCCAGTTGATACATTTTTCATTAAATCCTGTAAGTCCTGGGCTTCTGTTATTTGATTTTGAGTGTTAGATATAGATAAAGCCAATGCTGTGGAGGCTACAATAGCCTCAACTAATAAGGTTATTCTTAATGTAACACACGATATACATTTCTTTATCCCAATTACCTAGTTCATTCATTTTTTCTTGTAAGGCCTCAAAAATATTATCACTATGGGTACAGTACCAGGAGTTTGCTTTTACAATAGTAAAAGCATAATGTGGACTGGTGACTATATACATTCTTCCCTTGAATTTTGGTCCAATGTAGGTTTCCACCTGATACATGGCACATGTCTAATTAAAAATTCCTTTTCTATATGTTGTGATTCTAGACATGTTATTTCAATCTACTAGAAATGCATAATCTTTTCCTATGCAAACTCTAGCAGTCAGAATGACATTGCTTGTAACATTATACCTAGGGTCGATTCCCACTAATTCTGGCATTCCTTGTATTGTCATTCCTCCCATAGTGGTGACTGCTTTTTCTATCCCTTTTATTTCTAGCCCAGAGTTATGAATGTATTTCAGTCTTGGATATTCTACTGCCCCTCAATCCTGTATGTACATGGTGGTGTTATGACAAGAGACCAAGGACTCAGTATAATTCTCCTGTTTTAGGGTAGTTTGTGCACACTGAGATGTAACGCACTTTTTGAAAGGCATAAAATCTGGATAATGATACATTACTGACAAGTTGTGGGGAAGAACACTGTTACAAAATTCGCTATGGGAATATTTTTAACTATAATATTAGACAGTGGTAGAACAGGGACCCAATTAGTAGATTGTTTTACTGTCTGGCCTCCTCTTTGGAAATAGCATATAACCACCTCAATGATTTTGCAGAGAGGTATTTTGTGGACTTGTGTGGCTGGTGTATTCTTGATATTTATGGCTGGTGTGTCTAAGTGATATGTTTGTAATGCCTGGTCTGCAATATCGCTTCTTTCCACTATAAGGCCAGGGAGACGTGTATGTGATCTAACATGACAAATATAAAAGTAGTGTCGTCTCCCCCTGATAATACTTTGTGCTGTTGTAACAATTGTCTTGTCAATGTTGTTTTGCTTATCTGTAATATATGCTGTCTTTAATCGAGGGATGAGGACTGCCTCATAAGAACTGTCTGTAATAATGTTAGAGGGTTCATCAATTTCCGAATCCTTAATAACTGCCCATAATTCATTCTGCTGAGTCAAGGTGAAACACATCTAAAATTTATACAGTTGTGATCTACTGGGAATATACATTATAGCCCTCTTGTATTTAGTGGCATCAGTGAATATGTTTATCCCTGTAACTGGTGTTTCACTATATTTTGTTGTCCAAATCCAAGGCCATTCGGTCCAGTGGCATTCAAATCTCAATATTTTTCCTTGTTGTAAATTCAAATTAGCAATGATCTGCCAGTCTAAGGATGTCTATGCATTCCTGAATCTGATTATTGGTATAAGGAATGTATATGATTCCAGGATCCTGTCCTGTTAACTGAACTGTCCTTTTCCATAATTTTCTTATAGTTATGGCAATCAGTGTGGGATAACTAGTGCACAACCTATGTTTGGTTTTAGTTAGATGGCCCCATTCTAAAATCCTTTCCTTTTGGTGAATAACCCCTGTGGGTAGATTCTTAGTAGGTAGAATTGTCCCCATAATGGGTTCATCTTTTATTACTCTAGTCATGTATTGTCTTGCTAATTCCTTCTCTATAATTGTTATACATTCTCTGACTTCAGGTGTCCATTCCCTTTTTGAATTTAACCCACTGGGCCTCTCAACAATTCATATAAAGGTTGTAACTGCTCAGTAGGAATCCCAATTTTATTCCTAACCTAAGTATCTCACTTATAAATTTTTGGAATTTATTCAATGTGTTAATTTTACTGATCTGTTTTTGGAGATTTCAATTGTATGGTTTTACATGATATGATATGGCCTAAATATTGTATTGGCAATTGTCTCTGTATTTTTTCTGGAACTATTTTTAGGCCATGGTACTCAAGTCCTCTTCAGACCTCACCTAATACTTGTTCTAAATTATCTACATGATCATATGAGGCAAGGATGTCATCCATATAATGAATGATCTGTACTGTGGGTTATTTCTCCCTAATGGGTCTCAATATTTTATCCACATACCATTGACAAATGATTGGACTGTTTTTCATATCTTGTGGCAATACTTTCCATTGGTACCTCTTAACAGGCTCCTGCAGATTGATGCTGGGAACCAAAAATGCAAACCTTTTCCTTTCTTTTTTATGGAGAAGGATACTGAAAAAAAAAAAAAAAAACAATCCTTGATGATATTTTTTTGGTATTATATTAGGAGAAGGTAGGCCTGGTTGTAGTGTTCCCATGGCAACCAAACTTTCATTAACTTTTCTAAGATCTGTCAACATTCTCCATTTTCCTGATTTCTTTTTTATAACAAATACTGGAGAATTCCAAGCACTGAATGATTCTTTCATATGTCCCTGATCAAATTGTTCTTGCACTAGATCCTTTAAAGCCAACAACTTCTCCGTGTTTAGGGCCCACTGGTCCACCCAAATGGGTTCATCTGATACCCATGTTAATTTCGGTGGTGAGATGTTGGCCCATCCAGGGGGCCCCAAGTAAAATCTGTGGTTAGCGTAAGGCTATTTGTTGCAATAAATCCCTTCCCAATAAGTTCATAGGAAGTCTAGGCATTAAATGAGGCCAAATTGTTCCCCTTTTTCCTTCGAATTCCCACTTCAGAGGGCTCTCTGATTCAAGTGCTTGCAGAACTCCTCCAACTCCATAAATGTCTTTAGAGCCTCCTACTGGCCATTAGGGATTCCAATCCTCATTAATTGCTGTTGTATCTGCACCTGAATCAGTTAGCCCCTCTAACCATCTGTTTTCTATCTGTATTTGTATTGTGGATCTTTCTTTTCTAACTGGCTGAATCCATTATGTCATATCTCTGGGTTTTCCTCACTGATATATAATAATGTGGCTATTGATAGTCCCTGTCCTATATTACTCTCCTCATTAGTGGTATTGATCATTGGAATAAGAGTGATGAGTTAATGAGGGTAATAAAGATGTATAACAATATTCATACCTATATATTGGTTGTGTGGGAAAGACAAAAGTATCCCTATTTTTCCTTCTGGTATTGTGATAGGTTCCAATATTGGTACCATAACTGTGGCTAATGGATCAGAGTAATAATATCCTGCACTTCAATAATTGTGTTTGTCTTCTCTCTTATCTACCAGTCTCTGGTAATGCTCTCTCATTTTTCCAGTTTCTGCATTGGGATTGTCCTCCCACTCTCTCTGTGTTAGCTTGAATCTCCCACTCCTTTTGGCTGGGGCTGGAGTATTGCCAGCCATCATGTTTAAATAACTCTCTTTCTTCTGAGTCCTACATTCCGAAGCCCAATGACCCATCCTTTTACACTTTGGGCAAGGGGTACATGGTCTTGACCCCACTTTCATGTGTCCATCTTCCCCATTCTTTCTGACCCTGCACTTCCTTTTAAAATGTTCTGGTTTTCCACAATTATAACAGCTTCCTTGATTCTCTGATCTTGATTCTTAACTCGAACATATGCTTCTGCCTTTACATTGGCCGTGAATATCCCGCTTCCTACATCCTCACATCTTTGCATCATCTCTTCTATGCCTGCCTCTTTTCTAAGCCCTATTATGGCTGTCTTACAATCAGCATTACAACTATTTCTGAGTATATCTCTCATGACTCTTATTTGTTCCTTCTACTTCTCCCATGATATGAGTTATAGCTTCCTGCACTCTAGCACAGAAATCCACAAATGGTTCATCATTTCTGTTTTAAGGTGGTCAATGAAAACTTTCCAGTTCCTTTTATCAGTATCTTTCCATAGGCTGCTTCTATGCATATGGCTAATCTTTCATATGTTTCTATTGTGAAATGTATTTGTTGTCCATCTGTGGAATAATATCCCAACTCAAATAATTGTTCATAATATTGGTCGCATTTTGGCCGTTATTAGGGTTGTGCTTAATAGCCATTCTCCTACATTCCTCAGATAATAGGCTTAAAAATGTAATGTACTCTCTGGGACTCAAAATAGCTTGAAAAACTGACTTCCAATCGTTTGCAGTGAATACAAAAGTCACGAGGTCTTTCAGGTGTAATTTGACATAAGGTGAGTTAAGGCCATATTCTGTAATTGCCTTTTTTAGTTTGCATTTGGTGACACTGAAGTGTGACTACGTTGAAGGGGTCCTCCGTCTATGAGGGTTTCTAATACTTGGAAACAATTTAATCCCATGTCTGACAATGTTTTGTGCTCTCCCCTACTTTCTAAATATTTTATCATTTTTTGTAATGGCGACAACATTTTATCGCTAGGTGACACTCTCTTCCTATTTGTTATTTCCCTATCTATTTTCCCCTCTTTTTTATAATCCTTTGTTCCTCATTTCCCGGGCTTTTCAGTTCCTCTTTTCTAATGTCGTTTACTTCCACGTATCTAACAGCTGAATTTCTTTCTCCCCCCCTTTTTTATGCTAACAGCTTCCTGTAGTTTTCTTGCTTCTTCTTTTCCCTCCTTATCCTTCGGTAGTTCTTTTTCGGCAGTTTCGCCGGTCAATTTTGCTAATTTTCTTTTAAGCTCAGTTATTTCAAGTTCTAGCTCCATTTGTTTTTCCCTTGCTTTCCATTTCTCCAATTCCTTTTCGAAATTAGGATAAAGTGTATCTGCTTCTAATTCATTTATATTTTCCTCAAACTCTGTGATTTGTGTATTTTCTGTCCACTTTCTAAGTTGTTTCTCTGCTTTTCCTTCTTCTGTCTGAAATGCACTCTTAACAATGTTGTATAGGAAGAAGGTGTTATCTCCTAATTCTCCCGGTTTATTTAGCTCATATTCGGTTAATTGCCCTCCTACTGTAATCCAGGCGTGTAGCTAGACCCGAAGGTCTTTCTACAATCCGTGGGCACACCTTCTGTATTGTTCCGATAAACTCCCTAATATTCTTAACTACATGGTTACTCCTAGATCCTTTGCCTTCTTATATATTATTCTGGTGTAATCTTTCTGTTCTAACTGTTCTGACGAGATCTTTTGCCCCATGACAGAAATTTTCTGTCCCTCTGCTATTCTGACTTTTGCAGGGTCACTCAGAGTTTAGTAGTCTTCTCCTTTCTCCCAGCGGTTGAGTCTTCTCACCCGATCCATAAGGTACCTTCTGGGGAGTGTGGACACGTTTCTTGCTTCTGGCAAGCTTCACCATAGGTCCTCCACATTGTCCTCCGCATGGGATGACTTTAGTAGATCTCTGCTATGCACCGGGCTTTGGGGTTCCGTGCAGGGAGCTGGGGGGTGGTTGTCAAGTCCTCTACAATTTACTAAGTACTTAACTATATTTCTGAACACTGTGCTATATGCTAAGAAGTACAAAGAAAGGGGAAAATATCTTTGATCTCAAGGAGCTTGTATTCTATTAAGAAGTGAAATGATGGATAGTGCTGAACTTGGGAGTTAGGAAGATCTGATTTCAAATTCTACCTCATATAATTTCATGCTTTGTGACTCTGGACAAATCATTAAACTTCTCTTGGCCCTAGTTCCTCATCCACTGTGTTACAACTGCCAGAATAGCTAGCATGCATATATTAAGACTTGCAAAGGAATTACATACTTTAGCTAATTTGATTCTCACAATAAACCTGAGAGACAGGTACTATTTTTCTCATTTTACCGATAAGGAAACAGGATGAGAGTTCAAGTGACTTGTGCAAGGTCACATAGCTAGTTGTGTGCCTCCAAGTCTAATACTCTATTTGCTATGTTTCTTAGCTGCCTGCATAAGGCAAAAATTGCTGTCCAGGATTAAAATTCAATTTTCTGATTACCAGAATAGTTCTTTTCATAATGGTATAATAAGTAGGTGTCTTAGGCTTCAGTTTCTTCTGTTGTGTTATCACCAAGAAGCACTTGTTACTCCCAGTTGTACATGGAATAGTGCTCTATGCATTATACAGAGAACATAGTATTAGTGTGCTGCTGTTCTGAGTGCATAAGGCCCTTAAAACACATGAGTTAATACCAATAGCCAATAATTTATTAATACTCTAGTCACATTGCTGATCTGTATGTTAGGTATATTGATAAAAATTAATCCTTATCCCAATATCTTTTAGTTTTGTGAAATATATATTCAAATTTAGATCTGAGAAGTAGAAGGGCTCAAAGATTTCCTTCTTACTGATTAGATGAACTCTGTCTACAAAATTCCTGACAAGTGGTCATCTAGCCTGCACTGAACATCCCAATTGATGGGATGCTTTCTGGGATGGCACATTTTTAGCTCTCACTGATAAGAAGTGCTTTATTCTAATGAGTTGAAATCACCAGTGTGTATACATTATACATGATCTTAAATCTATTACTAGACCCCCTTCACTCTCTCCTGATCTCATTTGATATTCCCAACTATCTGTGGGACATAGGATAATATCAGTCTCCCATCTTCTGATAAAAATTAGTTTTAGTGATTTTCCTATCTCCATTCATGATGTCACCAACTTTCCTAATACCTAGGTCAGAAATATTGCCCTCTTCCAGTTAAATTCAAGTGTCTATGATATGTGTTAGTTACTGGAGGATAAGCAGATAAAGGGGATAAAACACCATTTTAAGATCATGGGATATTAGAGTTGGAATCATCTTAGAAATCTTTTAATCCAACCTGCTCTTTTTTTGCAGATAAATACCCAGAGAGATTGTCATTTGCTGAAGAGCACATGAGTGGCACAACCAGGATTTTCCTCCAGATCTTTTGCTTAAATCCAATGAAGATCACATGATCTCGAGCTTATAATTAAATGAGAGCAAGAGTAAGACACATGCTCAAATATATTTTCTTCTCTTAGGTACCTAAATATTTATATGCTATCTCCCATTAGACTGTGAACTCAAAGAGTTTTTGTCTATTTGTATACCCAAGACCTCTGATAAAGTACTTAATGCTTGTTGACAACTCAAGAATGCAAATGCCAGAATTTCTTATCTGATTCCTGACTCTCAAGTTTAGTGTTCTATCTTGGAGGGTGAGTGTAAATCAGATGACTGATAATTATAAACAATTTTAAGGGGTGAAGTAGCTTTTGGGTATAGCAAATAGTTTAGGACTTAAAGGCAGAAAGATCTAGATTTGAGTCTTCACTCAGACATCTATTAGCTGAAAGACTAGACCACTTAAGCTCTCATTTCTAAAACAAGGGCTAATGATATCTATTTCACAGAATTGTCTCAAGGAGCAAATGAATTGTGTACAGAGAAGTGTTATGTAGACACAAGATATTAATATAGAAACATTTTAGGAAGAACTGCTTTATATCAGTCTTAGCATTTGTATATGGTTCCTAGTTTGGCACATAATAGACATCTAATGCTTATTGATTAATATCAAGTTTTTATTGTTGCTATTTTTACATTATCTATATTTCCCAATGTAACCCTCCTATCCCTTTTAGATAGGAATATAAGGAATGACTATTGCTTTTAACAAAGATTGAAAAAAAAGAGGAAAAATTTCAGCAAAAAAGTTCCCAACTCATAGTTCCCAATTTCTGCTTTATTTTTAAAGATATTTGTAACATTCAGGGACAAAATAGTGCCATGCTTACTTTCTTCATATTTCTTTTCATTTCAAAGCTAAGATTCAGAAATTTTTAAATGGAAGTAATCTTAGAGCTCATTTAGAACAATGTCTTCCTTCTACAAATGAAGAAATCAGGATTGTAGTGATAAAATAATTTAACCCAAATCCAGAACAGAATTAGAACACAAATTCACACTTTGATGTTTTTTCTATTATCTCATTGACTCAAAGTGCTACTTTCCCTCCCATCTTCTTTTCAGTCACCATTAATCTTTCCTAGGGGAGTGTCACTCTCACCTTCTAAAGTGGCATGCCTCATTCCAATCCTATTGGAAAGAGTTGTTTGAGACAGGGAAAAATGAATTCACAATCAATGTGTATATATATATTCTTTAACTATCAGCTAGAGTTAAAGAATCCTTGTAGGCCTCAGTTAGTCCTTCCAGAGGTCACATGGCAGGAGACAAGGACATACCATTTAAGGTCACAATCCTCCAAAAAAGGGAATGAAATTGTTGCAGCCAATCAAAGGGAGGGGTTAATGATTTTTGAAAGTTGGGAGAGAATAAAACTGGGCTTCTGCTTTGGAGCAGTGGCTCTCCTCCTTCCCTGTACTTCCTTTTTGCTCCAGGGCTGTTGGATCACCCGAATTTCATTAAATTCTAATTAAATATTTTCCTGTTTTTCACTTTGAGAGACCTCTGAGTAGTCATTTGGGGTGAGAGTCTGCATGTCCCACACAGAGTGAAGATTTGGGTTATATTATAAAAATGAACTTTTGACTTCACTCTCTGGTGGAGACAGGATACCATTTGCTCATTTCCTCACAGTAACTCCATTTTACACACAGATGAGGAGACATACTTTAAAAAGGTTAAGAGATTTTTCCAGGGTCACACAGCTAATCAGGGTCCCAGGATTGTCCATTCTGATACATAATTCGGGTGGTTCTAAGTATAAGTCACATCAGGGCAAGCCTTACTAACAATAAAGAATATTTTTTTGGGAGGCATGGAACATTCTAACCCGATTTTCCAATGGAGTGATCTCCTGGATTACCTTTCCCCAAGTCCCCACATAATGAGGGGCTGTTCCATCTTCACCACAACCTAAAGAAGCCAACCTCAACTCAAGAGTTCCCAAAGGAAAAAAACCTCATGATTCTCATTTGCTTTAAGTCCCCATGACCCATGTTGTCACTGGTTGAACAACGTCCCTCCCTGGGATTTAGACCACAATCCTCAAAAAAGGGGCATCAGTAACTCTAAGGTCCTGCAGTGGATGGGAAAGCACCAAGTTTCTCTTCCAACACACCCTGCTCACCTAGCTCTTCTTTTCTGATTATGGTATGGCCAGCACCGAATGGCCTCTGTTCCTGTTTCACCAGCTTTAGTTATAGTACAAAAGTTTTATTACAAAGCATGATATACAATGTCACTGTGCCCAAATTTGGAGGAGATAAGAACACCGTAAAATAATTCTCTAAACTCCGATGCCAGCAGTCTTCCCATGTTTTCCAAGGACTAAGAACTGGTTGCAAAGCCTTTTTCGGTCTTCTGCCCCACATTTGTAGGTGAATCAGAAGGATTTTTTCTTTAACACGAAGACAGTGATGAACATTATTACTTCAGTGAAAGCTGGAAGAACACTGTGAGAGGGAGGTGTGATCAAAGACTTCCTCTTAATAAAGATTCCTATCCCCCAAATCCACACCCTATTCAAGATCATTCCTTAAATAGGGAAAGTGTTGCCAAGGAAAGGTGCCCACGAGTGCCACACCTGCAGAATGTGAAGATGTACCAATAGGTGGAGTACTCCCAAGCCTCGAAGACGAAGAAGGCCAAAGACACAGCTGCGCAACAATGCATCGCGATAGCTTATGTTGAGTCAGGGAAAAGAAACATTAGAACTACATTTCCCAGAATACTTGAGAGAAGTTGGGCAGTACTCCAGCAGGACTAAGTCCTCGGGCAGGGAAGGGGAGGAGACTTCGATTCCTTTACCGGCCAGCAAATTAAGTCAGGTTTTTAGGGGCAGAGAAGTTTAATTCTCTTTCCTTCCTCCTCGGAGCACTGTTTTTGTAACCGCCATGTTAGAAGAGGCTCCATCTTATGCCAAGTCAAATCAGAGATACATACCCTGCCCAGGCCTAGCACCCCTCAAACTAGGGAACCATACTGTTGGCCACCGGAGTAAAGAGTAACTGGAAAGGATACAAAAGAGGCTCTGGGTGTTGTTGAACATGGACACGCCCGAAAAGAAACCAGCCAGTTCTACCAGGAAGAGGCCCAGTGTAATGGAGAGAGCAATGACCAGCCTAAGTAGGGATAGAGGAGTCCTGGAGTCTGCCCTCCCCAAGCAGGAGTCCCTCCCCTTTTCCAGGCATTTTCTCCAGGATGGCTCAACTCCACCCCAAACCAAAGTGGGGGAGAGGAAGTCTCCCACACTCGCCCTTCCATCTACCCTAGTTGGCTCACTCTGAATCCTCCTTCTTATACTGGTCGGAAGTGAAACTGGGGGGCAGACTGGCTCGGATGTTGTCGTCCTAAGGGAGGAAAGAACAGGAATAAACAGGATTTGTAAGCCAGCGTAGAAAAGAAATGATAGTTGCAGGGAAACCAGGGTCTGCCCCTTCCTCCCATTCAGCTATGGAGTGTAGAAGCTAGAGAGGGGTCATTAAATCACCCAAACACTTTCTTTTGCTGGGGAACAAACTAAGGTCCACAGACCGGGAGTCCTTAAAGTCACGCAATGGAAATACTAAACCCTAAAGCCAGATTTCCGGATTCCCAGATAAGAGCGGTTCGGGATGCACCAACATCCTCTAATTGGTGGTTCTTCAGGACTGCACTTGGGGAGGGAAGAAAGAATAACTGGTTAATGGAGGTGGGAGGATCTTTCTGAAAAGAAACGGTTAAGGTTTGCAATCGCAGACTCAAGCCACAGGTTGGAACAGAAAGAAAGGCAGACGCAGGCCCGGGGAGAAGAACAGTTTTGGCTGATCTAAGGCACCCGCGACTTTCATTACTCGCTCAAACCTTGGGCCAGGGAAAGGGGCGAGGTGACCCGGAGAAAGTGAAGGGAAAAGGCTGTGATAGAGGTTATTTTACCCGCGTCCAGAAGATGGTTATCACGATCACCAAATGAGCTAGCAGCGTCAGAAAACGAGAGGGCACTAGTCCAGAAACATGCCCCATTCTTTCCGAGGGCCTGGGTCGGACTCTTAGGGATCGACAATTCTTTCTTGCACCTCGTTGCCGCCTCCCGGTTGCCTATGACAACAGGGGGATTTTTTTTTTTTTCTACTGTTAAACTGGCTAAACTACCCTAAAAATCTCGCGAGAAGTAGCAATTACACTGCAAAACACTGAATTTAAAGCCGCCCTCTACTACACTAGTTTCTCGCATATAAACAAATATGCAGGACCACCTCCTCTCCCCACACTGGCCTTTGTCCCTTTAGAATTTGCCCTGGTCTCTATAAAAAAAATCAGTCCAGCTGATTTATAGAATTCCTTCTCCCGGTCTTTCTTTCACCTCTGTTAACTCTGATTCATTTTTACTGTCACCTTCCTACTAAAGGAAGTTCCCAAAGCACTTGTAATGATTTGTCTACACAAATCCCCAACTCCTAGTACGGGACCTTGTCCATGGGTTTGTTTAACAACTGCGAATGAATGAATATTAAGGTTTTACCAAATGCCTGGCACTGTTAAACCCTGGGAATAAATACTAAAGCGAAAAACTACACCTTCCCGCCTTTAAGGAATTTGTATTATTATGAATGAATGAATGAAAAATCATTAAATGCTTACCTTGCAAAAAGTGCTAAACGTTGACTGTGCAAATACATATAAAAGACAGTCGTCCCAGATCTCGAAAAACTTAAATTCTTTTTAAAGATTGCTTTTTTATTTTTCAAAATAGACTTCTTTTGTTGTTTCATTAATCTGTTCTCTTGCCTTGGGCAACTTTGAAAAAATTTCGGTTGGGCCAAAAAATAAATTGTTCAACATATATTTACATAGTCTGGCGAAACAAATTTCTCATATTATTCATGTCTTTAAATATAAGTTCTTTCATACCATTTTAAGTTCATCTCTCTGTCAGGAGGTTAATGGCTTATTTTATCTTCATTCATTTGGACGGGTAGTTTGTAATTGTGTTGATCAGACTTCTAAAGTTTAGAGAGGTTTTCCCAGTTTAGTTTGAAATTGTCTATTTCATTATTTCTTAAGGCACAATAATATTCCATAATTCACACATTTGTCTAGCCATCGTTCAATAGAAGGATCCTGCCCTCAGATTCCAATTTTTGTTTTCTTGCTATAATCTAGATCTAGAACTGCTATAAATTTGTTTGTACATATAGGTCCTTTTTTTCCCTTTGATTTCTTTGGGGTAGTCTAGTAGTTATATAGATGGTTCAAAAGGTATGTAAAATTTAATAGCTTTCTGGGCAGAATTCCCAATTACTTTCCAGAAACCTGGATAAATCCACAACTTTACTAGTCCTACATTAGTGTGCCTGTTTTCCCCAAAGCCTTTTCAATGTTTATTATTTTCCTTTTTTTTAAATTTAATTTAATTTTTGCCAGTCTGATTAGATGTGAGATTGAACTTCAAAATTGCTTTTCAATTTTTCTAAAACGAGAAATATAAAGTATTAGCATTTAATAGCTGATAGCTTAGATCTCTTCCTTTGAAATAGGCCTGTTCATATTCTTTGACCATTTATCTTTAGAAATAGCTTAGTCATAAATCTGAATTGGTTCCATATATATATATACATATATATCTATATATCTATATATACATATATATATATCTGGTAAATGAGACCTTTAACAGAGAAATTAGTTGCAAAGATTTTTATCTGTTTTCCAACTAATATTTACTATGTTAAATTTGTGCAAAAATGTTTTTATTTTATATAAAAGACTGTCCATTTCATCTCACTCGATGTTCCTTATCATTTGTTTAGTCATGAATTCTTCCCCATAAATTTGAAAGAGAATTTCTTTTTTGCTCCTTTTCTTTAGAAAATGACTTTTAATATCTATGTCACGTCTACTTTTGGAGCTTATCTTGATTTATGGTGTGAAGTGTTATCTAAATTGAATTTCTGCCAAACTGTTGTCAAGTTTTCCAAGCTCTTCTTGTTTAATAATGAGTCCTTCACCAGTAACTGAAGTCTTTGAGTTTATCAAACACTGTACTTGTTTGTTTGTTTCAGAATGTTGTATACCTAATGTAAGCAACTTGAGGGCAGAGACTCTTTATATTTGCATCCCCTGTACTGAAAACAGAGCCTGGCACATGCTAAACATCTAATAAAATATTTATTGAATATTGATTAAAATGTAGGGGAAAATAATAAAAGTAAATAAAACTATCTTACTCCACTTTGGGGAAAAAAAAAAAGAATGCTATATACCTAATCTCTTCCACCGATCTCACTCTGTCTCTCCCTGTCTCTCTTCCTTTCTCTCTTTTTCTCCCTCTGTCTCTCTCCTCTCTTTCCCCTTCCCTTCCCATTAAAAAAAAAAATCATCCTTGATTTATTTATTTTTTACTTTTTTCTTTCATAATAATTTTGTTAATATTTTCTGTAGCTCTGAAGCAACAAGGTACCCCGAGGAGGTAGAAGCATGTACCAGGCAAATCAAAACACCAATACAACCTTGACTATAATAGTCCCTTCATACTTAGAAGTAGCCTAAGAGACTCCTGGTCCAGGAGCCTTGGGAATAGAGGTACTCCTAAACTACCAAACCTGCTTTCAAGCCCAGCTACCATCACTGAAATAATTGTTAGTACCAGAGTAAGCACTGGAGCCCACGAAGTAGCACCAACTAACAGTTCAGCTTTGGAGTTGTTTGGTGGTAGAGTTCTGAGTCTGCAGTCAGACCTTAGTTCAAATTCA
Source organism: Myrmecobius fasciatus (assembly GCA_023553655.1). Lineage (NCBI taxonomy): Eukaryota > Metazoa > Chordata > Mammalia > Dasyuromorphia > Myrmecobiidae > Myrmecobius > Myrmecobius fasciatus. Next base: position 34,698 of record JAJPUD010004269.1, read on the forward strand.
TCCTCAGATGCTTATAGCTATGTGACCTTAGGCAAGTCATTTAACCTCTTTTTGCTTTATCTTCCTTAACTGTAAAATGAAGATAATAACACCTAAATCCTAGACTTGTGAGCTTCAGGTGAGATAATGTCTGATACATAGTAAATATTTAATAAATATTTGTTTCTTTCCTTCCTTTACTCCCACAGTAATCAAGTGAGGAAGCCACTATTGTAGAAAAGAGGCCAACTATCACTACCAACAGCAATCCATAGATCAGAAATAGGAAGCAGGATGGACTAGGCAAATCAGCCTCCACCATCTTTACCACCTTGCCTCCCCAAAGCTTTTCAGCTATTACCATAATATTGCTTCCAGCCATGTACTTGTATCCATCATTCTAGGAAGCTAGGATGTCAAAATGCAATCTGGCAATTGACTCTTGCAGCCACAACTACTGAAGACCCAGAAAAGAAAGTTCTTGCCCCCAAAGTCCTTCACACTGTCAAATAACTCACCATCAGAAATATGGGATTTTATCAGTGAAAATGACATTAAAGAAGAAAAATTAACAACTGCCATGCCATAGAATACATTGGTATTCTAAGGACCATAGGACTTTTTCATCTGATCTGCAACTGAAATCTTCCATGTGTGTTGTTTGCCATATTAGAAAGTGAGCTCCTTGTTAGCAAGGATTGTTTTACTTTTCTATTTAACACATTGCTTTGCACTTAGTAAACCCTTAATAAATACTTTTTTCGTACATTCATTCATTCATTTTACAAAATACTCTTTTGGGAGATTAATTGGGAGATTAAAGCACAATATATGTCAGGCATTAAATTAAATGTTTTACAAATATCTCATGATCTCACAACTCTGGGATTTAGGTGCTATTATCATTATCTTCATACAATACTGATAAAGTAATTTAGTTCATATGGTCATTTTTATTATTTTGACTCAACCTCCCTGGGAGTAATTCATGTTTTTCCAGTTATTTAAGTCTGTATTTCTACAAAGAGTGTTTTATAGTTAGATTCATATTATTCCTGCTTGAATCTCAGAAGATATTCTCCCATGTAGCTTATATTTTCTATGGTTATTTTGAATGAAATTTCTCATCCTAAATCATCTTGGTGATTTTTGTGGGTTACAATGCTTATTTATATGTATTTATCTTATATCATACAACTTTGATAACATTATGTAATTAAATTTTAGTTGACTCTTTAGGGTTTTCTAAGTACATCTGCATCTGCATATCATCTATAAAGAGTGATAAATTTTGTTTTTTCTTTGCCCATGATTGGGTTATGGCTATGGAGACTGGGCTAGAAAGGAGACTGATAGTCTATGGGATGCTGCCATTCCTGGGGCTCTTCTGTTACTTGACAATTCTCAACAGTTGTTTCTGGTGGTGATGAAGAAGGACTTCACAATGAAGAAAGTCTCCTCTTAATTATGGCTGTGGAGGCTAGACTGGAAGCAGTCCGAGATCTTATTCCTTTAATTTCTTTGTCTTGTCTTCATTACATTAGTTAGCATTTCCAATACTGTGTTAATAGTAGTAATGATTAGGATTTTAATGGGAGAGACAACATGTATAAGGAGGCACTAGTCAGATAGGGGTCCTTTGGTTCAGAAAGTTATTAACATAGTGAATGGAGTGATAGAGCAAAGCTGATTTATTCATCGTTCATCATTTCCAAATGGAGAGAGAAGGATTTGGTTTGAGGGAAGAGAAGATTGAATGGGATTTTCCTGAAGTAGTAGTTTGGGAGAGCAATCAGGAAAATGGACCCCAACAAAAGTTCTACCAGGGCACAGTCTTTTATGGAGACTATGAAACCCTTGGGAGAGAAGGTTGTGGAGAAAGTTATAGGACAGGATGACTGCTTGGTGACTAGAGTGAAATGTTTTAGTCATAGAAGTCATAGGGTTAGTTACTGATTGAAACAGCCAATATAGATCGTTGAGAATCTTCCTGTATACTACTCCACTTGACTTTTCTCTTGCCTTCCTTTTAACACTGCTTATCTGAAATGAAAATCCATTGGTGATGAAAAAATGTTTAATTACTCTCTCTACTTCCTACACACACACACACACACACACACACACACACACACACTCTTCTGGATGGTTACCACTATTTGCCTATTCCTTCTTTTCTTCTATAGTCATTACTTATTTTCCATCCCTCAAGGAAGTTTCCTTGAATGTGTTGCTTGGAAATGTGACAACAGGAAGAACATATGGCTAAGGAGAAACACTTGGTTTGGAGAGAAAGGATTCAGCTCCCTATTTACCAGGCCAATTGCCCAGCCCACCCCACCCCAATACCATAGGGTTCTAGATCCTGAGGAATATATGTATAACTTCTCTAGCTATGTAATCTAGATGCAGAGTATGTAGCTTTGTACACTTATGCCATAATTTGTTCAGCTGTTCCTCAATTGATGGGTACCTCTTTGGCTTTCAATTCTTCGCTAGTGCAAAAAACATGCTGTAAATATTTTGTATATATATGAATCCTTTTAATTTTAATTTTATTTCTTTAAGACATAAGTCTAGAGGCATTGCTGGGTCAAAAGGTATTCAATGCTTGTTTACTTTGGGGCCATAGTTCCAAATCAATTTTTAGAATTGTTAGATCCCAATGATCTCTTAATTAACAAATTTAATGGCCTTTAAAAAATTTTCAACCTCCTTGACTTCTGCACCATTTGACATTACTGATGCCACACATCCCCACCTCCTTTTCTTTTAGACACTTAAAGCCTCTCTGTTGAAGACTGTGTGCTCTCCTATCTCAACAATTTAAAAACTCAGAATAAGAATTTTCTAACCTACTTAAAATTTTTCCAAATAGAAAGTTTCAGGGAATTTTGAACCTAATTGTTAATACAGAAATGCAACATTATCTGATTGTAAGATTGATATCAAGACAGCACAATGTCTGGTATATAGTAGGCAGGCTTATTTCTTTTCTTAGGACCTACTTGTCTTTGTGCAGTTTTTTTTTTTTTTTTTAGTTATGATAGCCATTAACACCTGAAGTATTGAAAAATCGAGATAGATCAAGATAGATCAAGACCTTTGAATCGCTATATCACAGTGTTAAATCAAAAAAAATTTTAAATAAAATATATTTAATCATACCTCATGACAAATAACTATCAATATTTTAGTAGAAAATGTCAGGTTTTTTGTATAAATTTATTAACATCCCTGTTATCAAGTTTCTTAAATACATAATTATAAGTACAGGAATCTACCATCTGTACATTAACATATAAATAAGTGAATAAATACACTTATATTGGGTGTTATATGCAAAAAAAAAATTAAACGATAGATATTTGAGATCAGAAGTTTGTCCATCATAGGATTGCCCTTCTTAATCATTAAATCTATGCTGTTTTTTAACTCAGTCCTTGAAATTCTTGATTTTTTTGTTTCTTTCTGTCATCTTCAGCAGATATGTTTGTCATACCTTCTTTCTAATCTTCAGACATTCCTCTAATTATTCCACACTGTTCACAAAGCATATTTGTCTCATCCTTGAGTAACAGAGGTATGTTAATAACAGCAGCAATGATAATAGCTAGCATTTGTAAAGCATGTGCCAGACAATGTGTCAAGCACTTCACAATTTTCATCTTATTTAATCCTCAAAATAAGCCAGGGAATTCATAAAAGCTATTATCCCCATTTTACATACAGTTTAAGAAACTAAAGCAAACAGAGGTTAACTGACTTACCTAGGGTCACAGAGCTGGTCAAATTTGAACTCAGGTTTTTCTGATTCTAGGCCTAACACCAAATTCACCTTGCTACCTGCCTGAAACCTGTGCAGAGTGCTATTGATGGTACCTCCCTAAGTGGGGGTACTGGGAAACCTGTTTCCAGAAGAGTTGTGGTGACATGGAATGAAAGAGCCTGGGATAGACTATGGGACACTTGTTATTATTCTATAACTGATTGTGGTCTGTTAACCAAATGATTGAGAAAAGATTTGTTGTGTAGCTGGGGGGGCGGAGGGGAGAAATGGGATGGAGAGGGGACATCTTCAAAAGGGCTTGAATCAACTTTGCCTTATAGTAGAGGATTGAGGCTGACTTTCCATTGAGGGCATATGCCTTGGCCTCTGTATTTATTCTTTTCAAGTCTTAGCCACGTAACTAATAAATTATTGATTTAACCTAATGTTAATTTCATTCTCTAAAAGGATGAGGCACCAACAAAGGAAATTTATATTCTAAATTTGATTTTCCCTAACAGTGAGGAAGATGGGGTGGAAATGATGGGAATCTTGTAGGGAATTATCTTTTAGATTGGAATGCCAGGTTTAACTTATGAACAGGTATAACTATATGCATTAGTATGGAGCCTAGATTTGGAGAGGGCATATTCTAAAGGGTTCAGGGGAGAGTTAAGTAGGATCTGAGAACTAAAATTCTACATGGGAAAAATCAACCTGAACTGAAGATTCACCAAGCCATGAAGATTTTTAGATATATCCATAGGATGGCAGGGGCCAATGAGATAAATACAAAGTTGTGTTATAGCCACAACTTTGATGTTAGGATAAGCTAATGTCCTGAATAAGCTAAGCTCAGGTTGGTAAACAAAGCTAAGGACCAAAAAAAGGAGTCTTAAAACTTTTGGAGAACTAGAGACAAAATACAGGCCCATTGATTGGTTGAAGAATAAACAATTTGTGTTTTGTGAATGCAATGAAATGTTACTATTCTGTAAGAAACAATATAAGAGAAACACGGCAACATGAAGTGATGTGAAATTATGTGGAACCAAGAAAACAATATAAAACAATATAAATAAAACTATAAAACTATCATAATTGAAAGTTTACACACATATCCCCAGGAGTTCTTATATAACCTTTTAAGATAACCACATCTTAGCACCTATTACAAAGCTTTCACATAAAAGGTGATTAATAAATACTTGTTTGTTATTGATGAGAGGATCGTGGAGGTGAACTTGGGGTAATTCACTTAATATCTGTCTCTAAGTCTAATTTTCCTCAACTATAAAAGGAGAAATTTGAATTAGAGGACCTTGAAGACCTCTTCCAGATCTAATTATGAGCTGGGATTATGATCTAGCCTTCTGAAGACAGTGCTCATTCAACTGACGCACGCATTAGATATTGTGTAATTCTCTAGGGAGATGTCACACATCCCGGAGAGCAAGAATGCAAGAAAAGTTGAAGAAACTTTCTCAATTTTAATTGATACAATATCTCTGCCCCATCCCCCTCTTCCCAGAACCCCAAAAGAGACAAAGAATCATTCAGGGTTTACTGTATTATCTCTAAGCGTCAATCTACTCACCTTTTAATCTTTGTCCCTAGAAGTTATCAGAAAGCTCAGTGCACTCTAGGATGGTCTCTATAGGTCAATTTCCACACATGCTCCAAGGAAAAGCAACTCATTACATAAAGAAAAGTTTTTAAAAAATGCACGATTGTGTGTGTGTGTGTGTGTGTGTGTGTGTGTGTGTGTGTGTGTGTGTTTATTGAAAACTACTATTACCAACCTGCAAGATTATAACACTAAGGGTTTCCTGAGAGAAGATGTAGTAAAACAATAAGTGATGTGCATTTAGAGAAAAAAAGATCAAGGTGGACCTGAGTGGTCAGTAACTCTATTTCTTTCCTCGCTGTCTACATAAAGATTAATTTAGAATCGTGCAGACGCATTTTTTTTCCTCAAACTTTTGGGGTCTCAACCATGGTAAGTTGTGTGGAGTGAGATTCCTATTCTACAGTCCCTGTACATTCTTTTAAAAAATTTGTCCTTATTTCTGTACTTAAGATCACATCGTCACCCTTCCCCACCCTTTCTCCTTCCCTTGGCTGCAGTCTCTAAAGGACTGGTGGTCCCTCTTGCAAGCGCTAATTTCGTGGCTCCTACCCTGCTAGCTTGTTTCCCTTCCTGATCTTTCTGCTTTTCAATCTCTTTTATCCACTGATTCCTTCTCCAGAACTGGGGAGAGCAGAGGAGGCAGAGTAGCTTCAGTATCGAAATAATCCTCTTGCGGGCTGGGGAATTCCTCCCAGATCTCCTTTCCAGGATTTAGCAGTCGGTCTTTTAAACCTCCGGTCCCAGAGTCTTGTCATTACCAGGACACTCTGGCGGGAAGAGAAAGACATTTTCTTCTGAGAATTCTCACTATCTTCCATCAGGTCAAAAGTGGAAGGAGTGCGTCTCCCGCTTTACGGGGAGATTCTTCTGGGTGAGAAGTGTGAGATAAATCCCTGGGGGAGGAAAAAAAAAAAAAAAAAAAAGTTCCTTGGTGAAATGTGGTGTCAAACCCAGGTAGAAGAGGATGCCCAGGAGCTCTGGGAATTTCTAAGAATTTGGATGTCTCCCTCTCTCTTCCCCCTTTTCTTTCTCCTCCCTATCACTCCCCCCTTCTCTCTCTCCCTCTCTGTATTCATGCAATCCATTTGATCCATCAACCTTCGCCTTTCTTTTTCTTGCTCTATTCACATCTCAGGCACAGCCATTTCGACCGCTTAGTAACCATAAGCTGACACGTCCAACGTCATATTTGGATGACCTCGTGGCGCAACGGTAGCGCGTCTGACTCCAGATCAGAAGGTTGCGTGTTCAAATCACGTCGGGGTCACTGTGTATGGTAGTGTCCTCTTTTTCATTACGAAATCTCCAAACTGACAAAGTCAGAATTTAGGGTCAAATGCAACTTTATGATCTTGGATAGATCATTTAAACCTTTCTCGGCCACAGTTTCCTCATCTGTAAAATGGACAAAAAATTGGATTAGATGGCCTTTGAGGCCCCTTCCAGTTCTACTTTCTGGTACTACCACTTGGCATAGGAGAGAAAATAGGGAAATGTTCTTATTTTTCTGCACTTTATCTTCCGGAAACTAGAAACCAGGAAAAGTTAATAGATGAAATGAATTACTTCCTTTTTGGGTCATTTCCCACCCATATCCCTGCCCCTCCCATCTTAACGGGACGCTATTCTAAGAAATATCATTCTTACTTCTTCCCTGCTGAAACAGAGGTGGGTACTGTGACTTTATAGAAGCATGGAAATAAAAAAAAAGAGAAAAAACGCTTCCATTCATTTTTTTTTTTTTCTGGAAAGGACTTCTCAGATTCCAGTATATACAGAAGAGACTTAGCTACTAAAGACGAGGTGGCCGAGTGGTTAAAGTGATGGACTGCTAGTCTATTGAGTTATGTGTGTACGAGCTCGAATCTCAACCTCACTGAGAAGGGAAGTGTCTTTTTAAGATGGCAAACAAATGCAAGCTCTCGTTTTCACTCTTATCTCAAGAATCCCAACTTCCCCCTCTCCTATCCCTCTTTATGTTAATGACAGAACAATTTCTTCACTGGTACATCGTCTCATATCATACAATACCGACGATATTCTAGATCCAAAAGGGGTCACAAAGCGAGTGGCGCCGTGGCTTAGTTGGTTAAAGCGCCTGTCTAGTAAACAGGAGATCCTGGGTTCGACTCCCAGCGGTGCCTGGAGTACTTTTATTTTACTCAATATTTCTTTTCTCGATTTGGAGAATCTGCTTCTGCTTATTTTCTACACTCCCATCCCCTTGGCCTAGAATTAGCATCGGGAGGAAGTCCAGTCACGTCATTTTCCCGAGGTTTGACTGAAGGGTGAAATAGAAAGGGGCGGGGTTCGGGAGCCTAGGTCACTACAGATAGTGAGAAACTAGGGAAAGCAGTGCCTTCTATCAATACATTTGCAGGGTTTCGATTCTCATTTTATCTATTCAATCATTCCCTAACTTCCAGTAATTTCGTCCCCCAAACCTGGTTCTTTCACCTCGGCTTTCATTTACTCCTGGAACCCAGATTTCGGATAACCAGATCTTACTCTTTATCGCTAGTCCCACCCACTTTAGAGGCCCCCAAATCCAATTTTCCTACTTGTCAAAATCCAGGACTTCAGCATTCGTGAATTTTCTGTATACAAATCCGTGAAGTTGGTTAATATATAATTTTATAATTTGTGACATTACATCTGGTTCCCAGAATAGAGAATTTTTTGGCTTTTAATTTTGTGCCCTTATTTAAATCTTCCACTTTTTCTGTGATCCATTCTTTATTTTCATTCAATGATATGTTGAAATCAGGATCCAAATCCCTTGGGACAATTTAGCTCCTTTCTGATAGTAGTGTTTTCCAGCTTTCTCCCAGGAGGAGGTGGAGAATCCAGAATTCCTCTACGTGAGCTGTGTATGACAGGTACAAGATTTGTATGACTGAAAGTGATTAACAGATCATCTGAACATTGATAATGCAGCCTTTGACTAAAAAATGATTAGAAAACCGAGGCTAGGTATAGTGTCTGCTTACTACTGCCATTCTTTGCTGAGATGTTCATTCCTCCCAACACTTGCTTCTCTTGGGTTCAAGTGTTCAATCCCATATCCCAGACTTGCATGACTCCTTCCCTATTGCTTTGGACAGGTGTGTTCAACTCTAATTTCTCTTGTTCTCTTGTCCTATTTCCCCCATCACAAAAACACATTTTATTCCTCCCGCAACAACTTATTCAGATACCATTTCATCGTTAGCAGCAGCAGCATTTTAATTCCACACAACTCAGAAAATCAAAAATATTGGCTCATAGGCCAAGATCAGATTCACAACAGTTTTAAAACTATCAACAATTCTTACAATGAATCCTAGAAGGAATGAAGCTAGCACTTCAGGAACCCAAATATTCAGAACTTAATATAGTAAGCTTCACTCATATTAGAAGCACACCTTATATGAGTGAAAACAAAATTTTGGGGGACAGTGGAAAGACTGGGGTATTTCTTGCAAGTCCATCTGAAGACACTAGTTTCCACCAATTTTCAGTCAGCCCTCCCAGTAGTAGATGCCACAATGTGGTGGTCACAGGTGGAGCCGAAGTCCCTTTTTTTTTTTGTTCCCTCTCTCGTGTTCACATCTTTTAACATTCAAACCTGGTCCGAAAGCACTCCTTGGTGAATGATGTCTCAGCTAGGGTTTCTGTAGGAGCAGCACTTAGGGACAGTACAGGGCAGGAATGACTATCCTCTTAAAAGGACCTAGATCTCATATGAAAACACTGACCCCTCCCCCAACAAGAAAGCTTCCCTGGACAATATATCTGTAAGATGCTCTTATCCGCACAACCAAGAAATCTCATAGAATGGGAGGAGACTCATTGGACTCAAGTAAGAAGGTGGGAGAGGGACTTCTTTTTTTTTCCCCTGGCAATTGACATGTTCTCCCTAAAGGTTTCAGGTTGGAGGTACAGGAGACTAGAGACAAGACATCGGTGGTCTCTTATCCCACCATTATACACACCAAACACTCCTTCCCTGGATGTGAGAGTGCTCCCAACCCTTTCCAGTCTGTCATTTGCAGAGAGCTTCCAGCACTTCCAGGGTGCGCCGGATGTCCCTGACTTGTCGGGCCAGTCCTTGAACTGGTTGCAGGGCCCTCTCTAGCTCCTCGCATCTGGCCAGCAGCGTGTACATGCCCTTAATGCTCATATCCACTGCTTCTCCCAGAGAGTCTACAGCATCTCTATAGGTCTGAATGCAACCCACGCTCAGTGCCGTCAACTCCTGCACTGCGCCGCCGAGCCCGCGAAGCAGCCGTTCTACCCGGGCACCCAGTTCCCGGCTTAATCGCTCCAGGTCTCGCAGCACCTCCGGATCTATTGGCGGGATGGATGGTACGGGGACCGTGGCTGGCCTGGCCGAGGGCGGCGGCTGTGGATTCCCGCTCAGGCGGATCTTGAGCTGCAGGTTGTTAGCCACGAAGTGGGTGAGGTCTCCGTGCCGGCTGACCGTGCCCTCCAGCTCGAGGGCACTGGAGATGGTGGCCCTGCGGCCCCCACCAGCTCCCTGTTCCGGGCCGCTGAGCGGAGCCGTCCCGCCTCCGCAAGCTCCACTCAGTCCATCCAGGCTACGGCTGTCCTGAAGGCGCCCGGCGAACGGACGGCCCCCTTTTTCGGGCTCGCACTCCTCTTCCTCCTCCTCCTCTTCTGGATTCATCAGGGTTTTTTTCGGGGTGCCCCTGGGGACACTGCCTCCAAGAGACAGCTTCGTCCCTTGGGGAACAGAGAAGGGTCGGCCCAAGGGCCGAGAGCAAGCTGATCCACTGGAGCCCCAGCCGACCCCGGCTCCAGGTGGAGTTCCACAGGGCCCGGGTGTTTCATAGGCTGGCTGGCTCGGTGTTTTCCGGGTCCCTCCCAGCTGAGCGCGCCCGCCCACTCCGGGCTCCTCCTCACCTGATCCGAGGCCCGGGGGCGGAAGAGAGGACTGCTTTCCGGGTTTAAGTCTGAACTGAGAGTTCCGGGAGCACCTGGAAAGTGGGGTTCCGGATTCCAACCCAGGCTGCCCAGGAGCAGGCTCCATGATGAGCCCAAGGGGAGGAGCCAGGCTCTACCAGAGCCTATGAAATTGTTTTTCCGACGGACTAGGAGTAGGCTGTGCCTTTTAGAGGCGGGCGCATGGGAGCGCCTATTGGTAAGGGATGACAATAATAAGGGCACACTGATTGGCTACAAGGAAAAAGACTCCAAGAACAGGCCGAGTTGATTGGGCAGTGCAGTGCACGTGGACATAGGGGAAGAGGAAAGGGAAGAAGAAGCGAGGAATGGACCGGGCGGTGTCTGGACAGAGGGACCTCTTACCTTTTGGCTGATTTAGAGAAAGCCAGCAATTCAAAAAATAGCTAACCCTACCTATCGTTGAAGTGCTGACTTTCCCCGCTTTTGTCCGGTATCCTTGGCTTCCAGATCCTCCGCTCCTCTTCCTTGATTCAGCTAGGCGTTGAGTAGGCGACTTGTAATATTGCACAGTGTGATGGGAAGAACAGCTGGAACATGTATTTTTTGGAGAAAGGTCAGGGAAGTTTGGAAACAAGCTGAAAAAAGTCAGAAATTTGATACTCGAAGGTGATTTACTATGCACAACCTCAGGGTTAATGGCAAAAAGAAGCTTTGGTGTGCGTCTAGGGGACTGTGGGTGACCCAGCTGTCTGTGTTCATGGGAACATCCTACCTTTATTTCCTTCCTACTCCTTCATCAGACCCCTCTATCCTATTTCACTTTGCTTCGAACAGATACCACTTTCTTCTCTATCCCCATGTTTGTCTAGCACTACCCTGTTTACGGTTATCTCACAAATGATTTTATAAGGCCTCTTCCAACTCTAAATCTTATAATAATGTGAACCTTGTTTCCAATGGAACTTCTACAGAGACTGTAGAAACTAACTCTAAGACCTAACGATGTGGAGAAAAGAAAGCAATTATGAATTCACAGTTTTTAAAAGTCCATTGAGAAAATAGTTTGCTATAAAGTATGGAGTCAGGGAGGCACTTGTGTTTTACCTGTGATGCATAAGGAACTATGAAGAAGGTGAGAAATCTTCCTTGGGGGAAAAGAGTTTAATTTGATACAAAACACACACAAAAACTTCATAAAGCAAATTCTATATAAAGTCTAAGGAAGTTGAGTACGGTGAATTTTATGAGGCCTGAAAAGAAAAACAAAGGATTAATCTTTCAAAGAAATACAAAAAAGATGCTTTTAAAAACTTAAATCATCTGAAATCTGATGCATGAGTGGGTTGAGATTGTTTTTCAAGATAAGTGAAAAAAAGTTAATTACTGATATTTTGAGGGCTTCGACTCTTGTCATAACCAAAATAGTGTAAATATTCTTTAAGCATATTTTATTATTGATTATATTTGTTTATGTATATATTAATTTTAATATTAAATTATTTAAAATAAGAGTATTTACTACTGGAAAAGGAAGTTTCTCTATTAAACATTTAATATCTAATAAACTAGAGTGAAGGTTTGAACTATTAATAAGGAGAAGGTAATAGTTGTTAACATTTATAGAAGTTAACAGTACTTACAATGTATCCATTAAGATTATTCTCATTTGTTCAGAACAACCCTGGGAGGTGGGTACTATATTATCCCCATTTTACTAATGAGAAAACTGAAGCAAACAAGAAATTAAGTGGTTTGTCCAGGAATATACTAGAAAGTGTGTGAAGTTATGCTTGAACCCAGGCTGTCTGACTCCAGTCCTAACAGCTTTATCCAGGATGTTACTTAGCTGCTTCTAAGAGATTGCAAGTCATTAATGAGAAATAAATTATCTTAATGTACTCCTAAGTCAACCATTTTCAAAATTTTACTCTCAAGGTTAAAATTATTTTAATAATCTAAAACATTTGTCTTTTTTAAACATCATTCTTTCTGTAATATATAATTATGGTTGCAAATAAGAAGAGTGAGTTATTATTTTGTCTGCAGAATTGTCCTTTTGTCTTACAAACGGACCAATCTACAGACTACAGGTATTTACTGTTTTACTTGTCTTTGTCTGGTGTGAGCAATAATTAATCATTGAAGATCTTTTATGCTTGGCAACAAATGCAAATAGTACTGAAATATTAAAAATATTTTTGAATAGTTTATCCTAAAATGATTGTTGATTTATGCAACAATGAGGCAAAAGCAATTTGCAATTTACATTTGCAAAAGTGTAAAATGATGCCACTCTATTTTTTTGTTTTTGGAAAATAACATTATTTTTCATAAAAATGTTCTTTATGTTTATGTGTAATGGTATTGTTACTTTATATGAATCAGTAAATATGTAGCAAAGTTTATGTAGCAAAGTTTAAAGGGTTGACCATGTCACTTGTTGGTTATACCTTGGCCTACTATTTGATTTGTTTCCATATCTAATCTTTGTCAGTTAGTATTCTATGGCTATATAGGAATATTTATGTATATTTTCATATTTAATTACAAAATTACAATTTCAATCAGATCCCAAACATCAGTTTAATAAATTCAAGAAACTTCCTTTCCCAAAAGCAATTATTAATTTCTACAAACAAGATTCCTTAATTTTAATTCTGTGTGACAAAATACATAGAGAATTAACCTGGAATCAGGAAAACTTGATTCAAATTCAGCTTCAGATACTTACTAGCTATATGATTCTGGGTAAGCCACTTGACTTTTATCTTCTTCAGTTTCTTCCTCCTATTAGTATTATTACCCCCAGTAAAATGGAAGTAATAATAGCAGTTATCTTCCAGGGTTGTAAGGATGAGTTAATATTTGTAAATCATGTTGCATACATAAAACAAATTAATATACAACTGCTAATTGTTTTTATCTAGACAGCAATTTATTAGTAAATGAAATCTAGAATATATACATAATTATAATATTTTAGCTATGAAGAAAATCACAGCCAGCATCACCTCACATTTTCACCATAATAACTGATAACTTCCTTTCCCTTGTGTTCTAGAAACACATTTATCATTCATATCACTCCATATACTGATTAAGAGTGTCCCAAAAAATTTCTTCATATTTTTTCTTAAGATAGGAATGCTAGGGGGCAGCTAGATGGCAGCTAGATGGTGGAGTGGATAGAGCACCAGCCCTGAAGTCAGGAGAATCTGGTTCAAATATGGTCTCAGACACTTAACATTCCCTAGCTGTGGGACCCTGGGCATGTCACTTAACCCCAATTGCCGGCAAAAAGCAAAAAAAAAAAAAAAAAAAGAGAGAGAGATAGGAACGCTAAATGCTAATTTCTTGAAGATTTCATAAGTTTCTTTTTACAAAGTTTCGGGGGGGGGGGGAGAGAAGGAAATTTTACCTCCATAATTTATCTCAGAAGTCCTCATAGATTCAAATTAATCAGTATTCCTGACTTCATAATGTGAAGCCCCTCACAAAGTGATGTATTGAATCTTAAAATCCAAAATACTGCATGCATGACTTTCATTTGGTTCTTAAAAATATAACTTGTGACAAAAGTATTCATTATACTAGTATGAGACCTCAACTTTCCCCTCTCAGAACTAGATAAATCTAACCAAAAAATAAACAAGAAAGAAATTAAAGAAGTGAATAAATCTGTTGATCAGAGAAATGCAAATTAACACAATTCTAAAGTATTACCTCATGCCTATTAAAGTGGTTCATATGACCAAAAAAAGAAAAAAAGAAAATATTAGTCCCAAAGGACTAATGATGAAGCATACTATCTGTCTTCAGAGAAAGAACTGATATTGACTGAATAAAGACAAGCATGGTATTTTTCACATTGATTTTTAAAACTTTTACTCAGGTTTTCTTGCATAAAATGACTAATCTGGAAATGTTATACATAAGGGATGTAGGAAAATGGGAACACTAATCCACTGTTGTTTGGAGATGTGAATTGATCAAACCATTCTAGAGAGCAATTTGGAGCTATGCCCACAGAGTTATTAAACTTTCCTTTGATCCAACAATATTACTGCTAGAACTATATCCCAAAGAGATTTTTTTTTTTAAGGGAAAAGGACTTATTTGTACAAAAATATTTATAGCAGCTCTTTTTGTGGCAGCTAAAAATTGGAAATCAAAGGGAATCTCATTAATTGCAGAATCGTTAAATAAGTTGTGATCTATTATTGGAATGGAATATTATTGTGTAATAAGAAATGACAAGTAGAATGATTTCAGAAAAACCTGGAAAGTCTTAAGTGAATAGATGCATAGTGAATTGAGAAAATTTATACACAGTTATAGCAATATTGTTTGATGAAGAATTGTAAATGACTTAGCTATTCTCAGCAATACAATGATCTTAAACAATCCTAAAGGACTAATGATGAAGCATACTATCTGTCTTCAGAGAAAGAACTGGTATTGACTGAATGAAGACAAGCATGCTATTTTTCACTTTGATTTTTAAAACTTTCACTCAGGTCTTCTTGTATAAAATGACTAATTTGGAAATATTATACATAATTGCACATGTATAAGTTATATCTGATCGTTTACAATTTATGGAAGGAGTGAGGGATGGATAGAAGGATGGAATTTGGAACTCAAAACTTTAAATTAAATGTTTTTAAAAATTTAAATCACTTTAAAATGTCAAAAAAATTGTTTAATGATTCATTGATAAGTACTGTTGGCAATTATACAATCAATGATGCAAAGATGGAGAAAAAAACAACTAAATATATTAGAGTGCAGAAATCCATGAATAAAAGTGAGCCATCAGTTTCAACGACTTGTTTTGGTTTCATAAGCAAAATGGGTATAATGGAATTTTAGAGAAATCAGAAGAGGAAGGTAAAGATTTATACCAAAAAGAACAGATGGGAGAAAGAAAGATCTAGAACAGACAAGAAATCAACTGGATTAACATCAGAATTATAATTAATATCTCAAGCTTGAATTTGCAGAGAGGAAGAATAAGAAATAAGTAGTTAACACTAGGTCCATAGTTGTCTCAGTTTGATTTTGCAGACAAATTATATGATAAGTTATATGATTAATTATGATTTGCAGACTTAAGTTATATGATATGCTCATCTTAAGTAAATTATGGTAAGAAAGTTAAATCAGAAATTATCCTAAGACACTATAAAGTCTTTTTAGAAGTCAATTAAGAGTATAAATTCACATTTATATTAAAACAATATACATAATGACATTAAACACATTGGACAGTGCTTTAAGTAATGAGAGAATGTACTGAGCGATTTGAGTAATGAGAGAATACAGTAATATCTATAGTAATAATAAAAGTTAAGTAGAATAAAAATAGAATAGTAATGATGAGTAGAATATGAAAACATCTAATATTGCATTAGAGAATCAAAAAGTACTTGGTGACAAAAGAATTAACAGGAATGACATCCAGCTACATGAGTAACTATTTTTCCAGTTTTCCCTGGGACATCATCATATTAGTGTGGTTGCTGGTCAAATAGACTCAGTTCTCCTATGGCCTATTGACTTGTATGCCTCACTCCCTGAGCTTTTTGATGGTACAGGCCATCATAATTTTTGTTAAACCTATAGCTCTGTCTTCTTAAGTCTAAAATTATAGATATCCCAGGCTAACTAGCAGTGTTATTACTGTTACTTTATGGAATGTGATTACACTTTGAAAATACAGCTGAAATATGAGCTAAGCAAGATTTAATCCTTCCACTACCTACAATTTTTTTTTAAACTAAGGTCATCATCAACCCTTAGCAAAATTATTGAGTTTCTATGCGTTGCTAAAGCACTTTTTTTTTTTTTTTTTTTTTTTTTTTTTAGCAATTCTCTTTGATGATTGGGAAACATACTAGATTTCCTTGGGCAACAACTTCCTCTGAACTAGATAATAACTCTTCTCATGACTGCAGCTGATATATTTATAGCCAATTACTCCATAGAAAATTCCTACTTCCCTGATAATATCTTGATGGTTTTATTTTTATATCAGATTGTTGTCATCCAATAACATTCTTAGTCTTTTCAGGGTCTAGGGAAATCTCTTTCAATGGCTCCATATTTGTTCCAAATGTTGATTCTTTACACTTCAGTGCCCATAGTTTAATTTTCTTTGTGAGAACATTCAATCTGCATATGATAATCTATTTTGCAATTGTGGCAGGTTGTTTTTGTTTTCTGATGATCTAATATGTTTTTTGGTTGTTGTTATTGTTTTGTTGGCTTTTTTTTTTTTTGTATTCTGTATTCATGGCTTCCACTTCCATTTCCATTCTTGGTAAAATACTTTTTCTACTGCTCCATCTTTCAACAGTAGTAGTTTCATCTGAATCCTGCTATCAGTGTAATTCTGAAATGTTTCTAACAATTCTTCAAAATCTGGTGTATTCCATAGAAGTCCTAGATTGCTTAACCATGATGGGATAAAACTGTCAAGAACCTAACCTCCCCAAAAGAAAGACATATTATGAAGAGTCTCAAAGGATTAGCCTTTGGGCTTGTAGGATGCCTAATGTCTACCGAGCCTGATAACACATTTCATGATCCTGAGTTCTAATGTAATCTAGGGGTACATTTGGATTTTTAAAAATTCAGTAATAAAACTCATTAACTAATTATCTTGAGCCTATACCTATGTTCTTAGGAGTGAAAAGAAATAATCTGTTATTAAAGTGAAAGGATTCAAAGTGATTTTGGTTTTGATCATCATCATAACTAAAATATTGCAAAAGATTTTCTGTATTTTTGTTTTATTATTGATTTCATTACTAATGTTGTACATATATAATATGAGGGTGTCATTATATGATTTGAAGTGAGCCTCCTCTCCTAACTTTTTCCAAGAGATTTTTATTTTCTTCCAGGACAGGATGAAGGAAGTTGGAATCAGAGGTCATCAATCTTTTCTGTTCTCTAATTTTCTTAGGGTGTGACAGGAAAATACTCAGTTCTCTCAAGGTTTAATTTTTACAAATTAAATATGTTTTTCAATGGTCAAACATTTGTTTGTTTGTTTTTTCTCCTTCCTATCTTCCCCCATAACTGATGGGGGTAGAGCAGAAGAGAAGAAAAGAAAGCGCCTTTAACAAATAAACATAATCCAGCAAAATAATGTCCAAAAATGTATTTCATTCTGTATCACCTATCTTAAGATGTGGGGAGCCTTCACCATCAGTCATTTGTAACCATGACTACTGAGATAAAGATGGAGAGACAAAATAAAAGACAGAAACATAAAGAGATAGAAAAAGAAACAGACGTGAGAATAAAGTATAAAGTATTTGTAAAGTACTTAACTTTAATAAAATTTCTCAACATATTGAAAAAAACTGACATTATATGCATTGTTGCACATTCAGAGTCCCCTAATTCTGCAAAGAATTGGGAGATGGTATCTCCTTGTATATGTTCTTTGGGGCCAAGCTTGACCATTATAATTATGCAACATTTAATTTTAATTATGTTTAACCGTGTCAGGCACTGTATTATAGTCTGAGGATATAAAACAACAGCAAAAAACCCAAACCATATGGTTCATACTCTCAAGAAGCTTACAATGTAATGGGAGAATGCTGTATGTAAAGAGAAGGTAGGGGTGGGGGGTGGGTAGAGGGAACAGGCAGATGGAAGGGAGTATCCAAGCTAGGTTGGACAGTTAGTGTGTCACTGGGGCAGATACACATGGAAGAGAAGTAGGTAGTAGGGCTGATGATAAGGCTATTCTGAGCAAGGACTCATTAAATCATCACCAGGTTGGAGTCATCCCTAGCAGGGAAGGCAGCTGATATGTAGGTGGTTCAGACTGGAGAATGAGTTGGGAATGAAGAATTAATCAGATGAACTAATAATAGAGAGGGATAGATGCAGATGTGACTGTTCCCAGTGTAGGACATAGCACAGTGTTTTATGTAAGGGTCCTCTGGAATTTTTTTTTTCATTTTTTTTTCCTTTATGGATATTACATTTTTCAGATGAATTAGCTGTATTTCATAGGGCTATACATTCAAAGTGCCTGTCATTGCTATGTTTGATAAGATGGTGTTTATGAGCATGAATGGATTATGTGAATTAATATACTAATTATTAGTATATATAACATAGGACCTTCAAATAATTATATGTGACTTTCCTATGTCATTCATTTGTATTCTTGTCTTATTCTTTTTTTCCTATAAACATGTACATACAACATACAACTCTTGCTTCATTTTTTTATTTTTTAATGCTGCATTTTTATAATGTACTATTTATAATGCTGTAAACTAATGCTTAGCTTAGCATTGCTAGTTTGTGGAATACAATATTAATTTTATATTACTTGAAAGCAACAGAAATTGGCATATTTGATAAGTGTGACAAAGTTCTAGAAGTGAGTGGAGCCAGAGTGAAAAATAATAGCTGAAAAAGAATTGCAGGGAGATATATAGTGATTTATAGGAGAATCAGAGCAGGAAAAACCACTTAGTTTAGGTCTTATGAATGACCTCAACTAGTTTTCAAAAATTCCTTATACAATAACAAAAATTCCTTCTTCCCCCAAGGTTGAAAAGTTAATTAGAAAACAGGAAGCCTTAATGGACAGGGAAGGCTTGCCAATAGAAAAATGAAGAAACACATCCAAATCAGAAAAAAAAAAATGTCTCACTTCCTGATTAGTGCAAAGTATAGATTTTATACATCCAAAAAAAAAGTCTGGTTCTCAGTTAGGGATTGTCTCAGGATAAGACTCCTCCTGGGAAAAAATCAGAAGAAGTGTGGGCTGAGTGTGACAGAATTGCTAGCTCAGATCAATGTGTAATTTGGTAGAAAGTATTGAAAACCTACTTTTAAATTTGTGCTCTCTCTAAGAGTAGAAAAATTTAAATCACATACTTGATAAGGGGAGAACTGGGAAATGGATCTGGCCTAAATTCTGATGTAACAGCAGTTCTAATAATTCTCTGCATGTAATTAATTTTTTCCAAATAAATGTTTATTGATATCTTTAGTTTTTATATCACCTACATTTTTTACTCCCTCCAGAGAGTAATCTATTATATCAAAAAGAAATAAAATATTTAAATTTAACAAAATTTCTCAACATATTGAAAAAATCTGACATTGTATGCAGTGTTGCACATCCAGAATTCCCTAATTTTGCAAAGAAATGGGAGGCAGTGTCCCCTTGTATATGTTCTTTGGGGCCAAGCTTGACCATTATAATTATGTAGCATTTAATTTTAATTGTGTTGTAACTATAGGTACAGCTACTGTATCTTTTAGAAGGAATGAAATCTTAAGGAACTTTCTGGTAGAAAATTCTGTTTAACTGTGATTCTGGAGAGACTATTAATTGGCAAGAATGAAGAGAGATTGAACAGATCAAAAAAAATAATATATTCCTTCCTGAAAGATTAAGTTACCTCTTTCCTTGTGAAGAAATATTATAAAGAGATTTCTTCAGGAGGACCTGAGTTCAAATTTGATCTCAGACACTTAACATTCCCTAGCTGTGTGACTCTGGGCAAGTCACTTAACCACAATTGCCTCAGCAAAAAGCAAAAAAAAAAAAAAAAGATTTCTTGAGAAGAATTTTTAACTGCTATTCTGAGAAAGTTGAGTTTTTCAACTTGGTGTTGGTGGAGAAATAATCATGATGTTTCCATTGATAGTTAAAGAGGAAATAATCCTGGACTATGCCCAACAGGCTATAAAACTGTGCATACCCTTTGACCCAGCAGTGCTATTACTGGATCTGTCTTCCAAGGAAATCATAAAGGAGGGAAAAGGACCCACATAATCAAAAATGTTTGTAGCAGCTCTTTTTGTGGTAGCAAAGAATTGGAAAAGGGGTGGATGCCCATCGATTGGGGAATGGGTGAATAAGTTATGGTATATGAAGGTAATGGAATATTATTGTTCTATAAAAATGATGAACAAGATGATTATAGAAAGATCTGGAAAGATTTACATGAACTAATGCTGAGCAAAACAAGCAGAACCAGGAATACATTGTACACTAACAGCAAAAATATGTGATGATCAACTATGAAAGACTTGGTTCTTCTCAGTAATTCAGTGATTGATTCAAAGCAATCCCAATAGACTTTGAACAGAAAATGCCAACTGCAACTAGAAAAAGAACTAAGGAAACTGAATGTAAATTCATATATGCTATGTTCTCTTTTTTCTTTTTTTTTTTTTATTTCTCCCATGGTTTTTTCCCTTTTGCTCTGATTTTTCTCTCTCAACATAATTCATAAAACAATGTATATTAAAAATAAATAAACTTTAAAAAGAAGAAATCCTGACTATGATCTTTCTCCTGCAATTCCTTATTGAAATATTTAATTTTCTTATTATTTACAGAACTGTTAATGAATTATATATAGCTCATAGCATTTGTGTTTAAAGCTATGAGAGAGAAAGAGAGAGATAGAAATGCGCGCTCATTTGAAAAGAGATACCTCTATTTTATTTAACGAACCAGTCATGGTGACACATACCTGTAATTCTTACTACTGAAGAAAAAACCTGGTAGATCACTTGAACTTATAAATTCTGACCTGCAGTAGATTTAGCTTATCAGGTATCCATAATAACATCTGTTACCAAAATTGTGAGCTCCCACAAGCTGGTGTGATGCAATAGGCTGCCTAAAAAAGGAGCTGGAAATTTAGTCAAAGCTTCCACTACAGTCAGTATAGTATCAGACCACAAGTACCCACTGTACTTTCAACTCAAACAAATTAGGGAGATCTCAAAAAAAAGAAAAGAAAACTCAGCTAATTGATTAGTTTTTTGGAAATATTTTGCTTTTCTATTAATTTATGAAGTAATAATAAAACATGCCTTTGTTGCCTTAGAACCTGGGATGGTGATTGATAAGAAAAAAAGAGCAATTAGAAAGAGGTGACCATTTCACCTAGGTTATAGGTGAGATCCACAATGTGCATCTTCAAGATATAATTTTTTTTTTTTTTTTTGCTGAGGCAATTGGGGTTAAGTGACTTGCCCAGGGTCACACAGCTAGGGAATGTTAAGTGTCTGAGACCAGATTTGAACTCAGGTCCTTCTGAATTCAGAGCTGGTGCTTTATCCACTGCACCACCTAGCTGCCCCTACAATGTAATTTCTAAATTCAGCAATACCATTCAGTGTGAAGGATAATCAACCTCCAAATTTATAATGCAAAGTACATAGCCTGCTATTGAGCCTGATAGAAAAAGGAATGATGCAGTGTGAGAGAGTGGATATAGTTAGAATGTCCTGAATGGTCAGAACAATAATATTCCATTACCTTCATATACCACAACTTGTTCAGTCATTTCCCAATTGATGGGCATCCACTCCTTTTCCAATTCTTTGCTTCCACAAAAAGAACTGCTACAAACATTTTTGCATATGTGGGTCCTTTTACCTCTTTTATGAACCAAAGGCCCATTTATACAATATCAAGAAATAAATATTTATTTTGTAGATAGATACTAGAAAAACTTTAATTCTCTGAAATACCTCCATATATACAGAGAAATTGCTGTTTGTCCGTTTTTGAAGAGAATTGTGACATCAGGGAGATGATGCAAGTACATTGGGTTTAAATGAGGGAGGGCTAGGCAAGGCACTCGATTGACTTTCTTCTCCAGAACCATCTGGGTCCAGTGGCCAGATCAAGATGCCTGGAGATGGCCCTGGATGAAATGGGAGATGTTGACCTTTTTAAGCTAAGGTCTTTAACAGGCCTGAGACTGAAGCTGCACCAATATACAATGATTAAGGCTAAAGAGCAATTAAGGCAAAGAATCTCCTCTTTCACCTGGTTCAAAAAAATCTAAATAAATAAATAAAAGAATGAATGATGCTGGAAGAGGAAGACTCTCAGGGTTTCTGGTCAAAATAGAAATGATTGCTATTTTCATTCAATCTGAGTCAATCAGGACCCAAACACTGACAAAATGGGCCTTAGCCTAGGACCTGCAATTAGAATCAGAAATCTAGCCAATAAATCCCAAGATATCCTGGGAGGATTAAGAGGTGCAGAAGAGAAAAATACCTATAGAAGCTGCTCAAAGCATTTACATGTATGGGCTCATGTGTGGGTCTCAAGCAAAATAAGATACTTCCACTGTCCATGGATATGCAGGTCTATAGAAATTCCGTTGAAAAATGGAACTATGGTTAAAACTTGGAAAGACAGAGGAGCAAAGGAACAGAGGCCACAATAGAACTAAATTACTAAGTACGAAATTTCCTTCAATGCTTTGGCCAGAAATTCTGAGGGTCTTCTCCTCCCAAATTTATTTATTTATTTGTTTAGTAAGTTATTTTTACTAGGTAAAATAAGAGATTTTTTGCCTCAATTCTAGCCTTAATCACTGAATGTGTTCAGCCTTGATCAAACTGAGACCTGTTGAAGACCTTAGTTTAAAAAGGTCAAGGTCTCCCATTGCATTCAGTCATTTTGATCTATATCTGGCCACAGGACCCAGATGGCTCTGGAGGGCAAAATGAGGCAGGTGACTTTGCAGCCTTCCTTCACTTAAATCCAATTTACTTGCACATCATAGCATCATCTCCCTGATGTCATGTCCTCTCCTAGAATGAAGGATAAACAACAATAGTTGGGATGATCACAGCATGAATGACAGAAGGTCAAAGCTGCTTTTACTAAAACTGCAAGATCCATAGTTATTGTTAATATGTTGCCCTTTGTCATGCCATGGATTTAAAATAATTTTTTGTTCTTGCTTCTCATTCTTCTGATCTCAAAAGAATTTTTCTTTCTTTTATTGTTTAGTTGTATACTTTGAATTGTTATCTTTTGTCTGTCAGGATTTTATTCCTTATCTTCTGGACAATAGTTATTAATTCAACCATATATTGTCATATAGGCTCTGCTTTGTTTCTCTCCTACATAAATAAACCTGCGTTCTTGTACAAAGAATCATTGTAAACTAATTATATCCTTACTGTGGGGTGGAGAAAGGGATACTCTGTGAATTGTATCCTTCCTGATTCTCTAAATTGTCTAGTTTACACACTGATACATTGTCTCACTTAAAAAAATAATTTCCTAAATTTATTTTTATATTTTCATTGACAAATTCTGTCCCTATCCTTATTTTTATTGACAAAATATTTTTTTCTTTCATGTGAATGAGAGATTGTATGCTCAGACTAGAGAAGGATCTCAAAGTCAAAAAGATATATTTTCAGGTCATATCACTGATATATACTAGGTGGGGCAAGTTACTTAACCTTTTAGTGCTTCTAGGCAGCATTCTAAAATTATAGAGCAGGTACAAAGATTCACTGCTAGAAATAGTTTCCTCATGGGAAGTTCCCTATGCCAATAAAATCAGAGGTTAGACTTTTAAAAATTATTTTATTGATGTAGTTTGTTTTTGAGAGAAAATTAAGTTCAGCAAAATAAATTAAGTTCCCAGTTTATAGTTGGTATTATATAAAATATTCCTAAATACTGTGTTTCTACCAAGAGGGGAGGGAGGTTTCTCCAGCACAGTGTCTTAAAATGTAGCTGTTTTTTAAATTATTTCAGTGCCATAAGGGATTCCAAATCTCACTGTTATAGATGTTTCTGCATAGGATCACAGATTTAGAACTAAAAGGAAACACAGAAATCACTGAATGACCCTCTCCTTTTACAGATGCAGAAACTGAAACCTTGGTAAAGTGACAGGTCCAAGATTACCAGTAGAGATTACTATCCATTTAATATCATCCCGATTGCTTCTTGTCTATGTCTTCCTTTAGTGATATACTCAATCTACTGAAGTAATTACATTTATTGTGTAGAAGATATACACTCTTTCTTTTACGTATATATATATATATATAGTTTAGTTCATAATTTTGCAATATATGTTTTTGTCAGAGACTTGGTTACAAAGAATTCATTGTCCAGAAGCCTCAGGCTTAATTCTAGTGTTTTGAACTGCATTCTCTGGTTGATGGGACTAGAGACTTCTCTTTTTCTTAGAGCTAGCAAATATATGTAGTTTCTATGTGATCCCTCATTTTGAATTTCTTTTTTTGTTTGTTTCTTTATTGTGTTTTTAAATTTTTTTTTATTTTGTTACAGCTTTTTATTTGCATAACATATGTATGGGTAGTTCTTCAACATTGATCCTTACAAAGCTTTCCATTACAAATTTTCCCCCCAATCCCCTCCTCTCCCCTAGATGGCAGGAAGTCTACTACATGTTAATTATATTAAAATACTTGACAAGTTGAATATATGTATACATATTTCCATACTTACCTTGCTGTGCAAGAACAATCGTATCTACATGAACAAAAAATATCTGAGAAAGGAAACCCAATGCAAACAAACATTGATAGAGATCATGGAAATGATATGTTGTGGTCCACATTTCATATCCCTCACTCTGGGTGTATATGGCTTTCTTCACTGAACAATTGGTTTGAAACATTTCATTGCTGAAGAGAGCCATGTCCATCAGAATTGATAATCATATAATATCGTTGTTGCTGTGTATATTGATCTCCTTGTTCTGCTCATTTCACTTAGCATCAGTCCATGCAAGTTTCTCCAGGCCTCTCTGAAATCGTCCTGCTGGTCGTTTCTTACAGAACAATAATATTCCATAACATTCATATACCATAACTTATTCAGCCACTCTCCAATTGATGGGCACCCATTCAGTTTCCAGTTTCTAGCCACTACAAAAAGGGCTGCCACAAACATTCTTGCACATGTGGGGCCCTTTCCCTCCTTTAAGATCTCTTTGGGATATAAGCCCAATAGAAACACTGCTGGGTCAAAGGGTATGCACAGTTTGATAACTTTTTGAGCATAGTTCCAAATTGCTCTCCAGAATGGTTGGATCTCTTCACAGTTCCACCAACAATGTATCAGTGTCCCAGTTTTCCCACATCCCCTCCAACATTCATCATTATCTTTTCCTGTCATTTTAGCCAATCTGACAGGTGTGTAGTGGTACCTCAGAGTTGTCTTAATTTGCATTTCTCTGATCAATAGTGATTTGGAGCACCTTTTCATGTGACTAGAAATGCTTTTAATTTCATCATTTGAAAATTGTCTGTTCATATCCCTTGACCACTTATCTATTGAAGAGTGGCTTGAATTCTCATAAATATGGGACAATTCTTTATATATTTTAGAAATGAGGCCTTTATCAGAACCCTTAAATGTAAAGATGATTTCCCAATTTGTTGCTTCCCTCCTAATCTTGTCTGCATTAGTTTTGTTTGTACAGAAACTTTTTAACTTAATATAGTCAAAATTATCTATCTGGTGTTCAATTAAGAGTTCCAGATCTTCTTTGGACATAAATTTATTCCATCTCCACAGGTCTGAGAAGTAAACTATGCTATGTTCCTCTAATTTGCTTATAATATCACTCTTTATATCTAGATCAGGAATCCATTTAGATCTTATCTTGGTATGTGGTGTTAGGTGTGGGTCAAGCCCTAATTTCTTCCATACTAGTTTCCAATTTTCCCAGCAGTTTTTGCCAAATAGTGAGTACTTATCCCCAAAGCTGGGGTCTTTGGGTTTATCAAACACTAAATTGCTAAAGTTATTGCCAAGTTTGTCCTGACATCCTATCCTATGCCACTGATTGACTGCTGTATTTCTCAGCCAGTACCAAATGGTTTTGATGACCGCTGCTTTATAATACAGTTTTAGATGTGGTACAGCAAGGCCACATTCATCTGCCTTTTTTTCCCCCATTAATTCCCTTGAAATTCTTGACCTTTTGTTCTTCCAAATGAACTTTGCTACTGTTTTTTCTAGATCTATAAAATAATTTCTTGGGAGTTTGATTGGTATGGCACTAAATAAGTAAATTAGTTTGGGTAGTATTGTAATTTTTATTATATTCGTTCGGCCTACCCATGAGCACTTAATGTTTTTCCAATTGACTAGGTCTGACTTTATTTGTGTGGAAAGTGTTTTGTAGTTTAATTTGTATAGTTCCTGACTTTTTCTTGGCAGATAGATTCCCAAATATTTTATAGTATTAAATGTTATTTTGAATGGAATTTCTTTTTGTATCTCTTGCTGCTGAACTTTGTTGGTAATATATAAAAATGCTGCTGATTTATGTGGATTTATTTTATATCCTGTGACTTTGCTAAAGTTGTGAATTGTTTCTAGTAATTTTTTAGTCGAGTCTCTAGGGTTCTCTAAGCATATCATCATGTCATCTGCAAAGAGTGATAATTTGGTTTCTTCATTACCTACTCTAATTCCTTTAATCTCTTTTTCTTCTCTTACTGCCAAAGCTAACATTTCTAACAGAATATTAAATAATAATGGTGACAGTGGGCAGCCTCGTTTCACTCCTGATCTTATTAGGAATGGTTCTAGTTTGACTCCATTACATATGATGCTTGCTGATGGTTTTAAGTAGATACTACTAATCATTTTAAGGAAAAGCCTATTTATTCCTATACTCTCTAGAGTTTCTAATAGGAATGGGTGTTGGATTTTATCAAATGCTTTTTCTGCATCTATTGAAATAATCATATGGCTTTTGTTAATTTGGTTATTAATATAATTGATTATGCTGATAGTTTTCCTAATATTGAACCAGCCCTACATTCCTGGTATAAATCCTACTTAGTCATAGTGTATTATCCTGGGGATGACTTTCTGTAATCTCATTGCTAATATCTTATTTAAAATTTTTGCATCAATATTCATTAGGAAATTGGTCTATAATTTTCTTTCTCTGTTTTCTCCCTACCTGGATTAGCTATCAGCACCATATCTGTATCATAGAAGGAATTTGGTAGTACACCTTCCTTCCCTATTTTTTCAAATAGTTTATATAGTATTAGAATTAATTGTTCTTTGAATGTTTTGTAGAATTCCCATGTAAATCCATCTGGCCCTGGAGATTTTTTTCTTAGGGAGTTGATTAATAGCTTGTTCTATTTCTTTTTCTAAAATGGGACTATTTAAATAATTTATTTTCTGTTAAGCTGGGCAATCTATATTTTTTGTAGATATTCCTCCGTTTCATTTAGATTATCAAATTTATTGGCATAAAGTTGGGCAAAGTAACTCCTAATTATTACTCTAATTTCCTCTTCATTGGAGGAAAGTTCTCTCTTATCATTTTTGATGATTTTCTTCTTTCCTTTTTCTAATCAAATTAACTAAATGTTTATGTATTTTGTTGATTTTTTCATAAAACCAACTCTTAGTTTTATTGATTAATTCAATAGTTTTCTTATTTTCAATTTTATTAATCTCCCCTTTTATTTTCAGAATTTCCAATTTGGTATTTAATTGAGGATTTTTAATTTGCTCTTTTTCTAACTTTTTTAATTGCAAGCCCAAATCATTGATCTTCTCTTTCTCAATTTTATGCAAGTAAGCATCTAGAGATACAAAAATTACCCCTTATAACCGCTTTGGCCGTATCCCACAAATTTTGGTATGTTGTCTCATTATTGTCATTCTCCTGGATGAAATTATTGATTGTGTCTATAATTTGTTCTTTCACCCATTCATTCTTTAAACTTAGATTATTTAATTTCCAATTAACTTTTGGTCTATTTTCTCCTGGCCTTATATTACATGTGAGTTTTATTGCATCATGATCTGAAAAGGATGCATTTACTATTTCTGCTTTTCTGCGTTTGATTTTGAGGTTTTTATGCCCTAACACATGATCAATTTTCCTATAAGTTCCATGAACCTCTGAGAAAAAAGTATACTCCCTTCTATCACCATTCAATTTCCTCCAGAGATCTATCATACCTAACTTTTCTAACATTTTGTTTACCTCCCTAACTTCTTTCTTATTTATTTTGTGGTTTGATTTATCTAATTCTGAGAGAGCAAGGTTGAGATTCCCCACTAGTATAGTTTTGCTGTCTATTTCTCCTTGCATCTCCGTTAGTTTCTCCTCTAGGAATTTGGATGCTATACCACTTGGTGCATATATGTTTAGTATTGATACAGCTTCATTGTCTATGGTACCCTTTAGTAAAATATAGTTTCCTTCTTTATCTCTTTTAAACATTATTTATTTATTTTTATTAAAAGCTTTTTATTTACAAAACTTATGAGTGATTTTTCTACATTGACCTTTGCAAATTTTTTTTTGTTCCAAGCTTTTCCCCTCCTTCCCCCCACCCCCACCCCTAGATGACAGGTAATCTAATACATGCTAAATATGTTGAATTATATGACAAATCCAATATATGCATACATATCTATACAGTTATCTTACTGCACAAGAAACATCAGATCTAGAAAAAGAGAAAAAAAAAAAACCAACAACCTAAGAAGGAAAATAAAATGCATGAAAATATTCACAGAAAGCATTAAAATGCTTTCACACTCAGTTCCCTCAGGCCTCTCTCTGGATGTATATGACTATCTTCATTGCTGAACAATAGGAAATGGTTTTAATCACATCATTGTTGAAGAGAACCATGTCCATCAGAATTGATCATCATATAGTATTGTTTTTGCCATGTATAATGATCTCCTGGTTCTGCTGATTTCACTCAGCATCAGTTCATGCAAGTCTCTCCAGGCCTCTCTGAAATCATCCTGCTGGCTGTTTCTTATGCCACAAAAATATTCCATGATATTCATATACCATAATTTATTCAGCCACTCTCCAATTGATGGGCATCCTTTCAATTTCCAGTTTCTTGTCACTACAAAAAGGGCTGCCACAAACATTTTTGCATATGTCTTCTTTATCTCTTTTAATTAGATCTATTTTTGCTTTTACTTCATCTGACATAAGGATTGCTACCCCTGCTTTTTTTTGTTCACCTGAAGCATAAAAGATTCGGCTTCAGCCCTTTACCTTCATTCTGTATATCTCTATGTTTTAGATGTGTTTCTTGTAAACAACATATTGTAGGATTCTGGCTTTTAATCCAGTCTGCTATCCACCTCCGTTTTATGGGAGAGTTTATCCCATTCACATTATCAGTTAAAATAACTATATCTGCATTTCCTGGCATCTTATTTACCCAAAGTTATGTTTTTCTCTTTCCTTTCCCCTTTCTCCCTTCCCCCCTCCCCAGTATTTTGTTTTGGATAACCACCTCCCTCTAACAGTCCTCCCCCTTTAGGACCCCTCCCTCTTTTTTACAGCTTTCCCCTAATTTTTCTATTTTCCCTTCTATTAGTCTATCCCTTTCTTTTCCTCCTTTCCCTCCTACTTCCCTATAAGGAGGGACAAGTTTTTCTTTGAAGCCAAATGTGTCTGATATACTCTTTTAGAGCCCAATCTAATGAGAGTAAGATTTATACAGTGCTCATCGCCCTCCCTTCTTTCCCTCCATTATATTAGGTTTTCTATGTCTCTTCATGAGATTTTACCTTATTTTAACTCCTTTTTTAAAAATTTTACCTCCTTTCCCCTTTTTTTTCAGTATGATATCCCTTCCACCTCTAATTTCTTTTCCATTATTATCAAAGTAAAATCAAATTATACCCCCATTCTTTAAGGATACCCTAGTAGAAATATAGTTCTCAAGAGTTCTTTTCTTTTTACCTTTTTATGCTTCTCTTGAGTTCTATGTTTGTAGGTCAAATTTTTTGTTCAGATCTGGTCTTTTCATTAGAAATTGGTGAAATTCTCCTGTATCATTGAATGGCCATCTTCTTCCCTGGAAGATAATGCTCATTCTAGCTGGATAACTTATTCTTGGCTGTAATCTAAGTTCTTTTGCCTTTCGGAATATCTGATTCCAGGCCCTTAGATCCTTTAATGTGGAAGCTGACAGATCTTGTGTAATTCTAATTACAGTTCCTAGGTATTTGAATTGTTTCTTTCTAGCTGCTTGCAATATCTTTTCCTTGGTGTGCTAGTCCTGAAATTTGGCCATGATATTCCTTGGGGTTTTAATTTTGGGGTCTCTGTTAGGAGGTGATCAGTGAATTCTTTCAATGACAATTTTACCTTCTGATTCTAAAACATCAGGGCAATTTTCTTTCATGATTTCCTGGAAGATGGCATCTAAGTTCTTTTTTTTTTATCATGGCTTTCAGTGAGTCCAATAATCCTTAGACCGTCTCTCCTAGATCTGTTTTCCAAGTCAGTTGTTTTTCCTTTTTTTTTTTTTTAATATAAAGCTTTTTATTTACAAAAACATATGAGTGATTTTTCAACATTGACCTTTGCAAAAACTTTTTTTTCCCAAACTTTTCCCCTCCTTCTCCCCACCCCCTACCCCTAGATGACAGGTAATCTAATACATGCTAAATAGGATAAATTATATGACAAATACCATACATATATACATATCTATACAGTTATCTTACTGCACAAGAAACACCAGATCTAGAAAGAGAAGAAGAAAAAAACAACCTATGAAGGAAACAAAATGCATGGAAATATTCACAGAAAGCGTTAAAATGCTGTGTTGTAGTTCACACTCAGTTCCCACAGGCCTCTCTCTGGATGTATATGACTATCTTCATCGCTGAAGCACTGGTTTGAATCACATCATTGTTGAAGGGAACCATGTCCATCAAAATTGATCATTGTATAGTCTTGTTGCTGTGTATAATGTTCTCCTGTTTCTGCTGATTTCACTCAGCATCAGTTCATGCAAGTCTCTCCAATCCTCTCTGAAATCCTCCTGTTGGTCATTTCTTACAGAGTCAGTTGTTTTTCCTAGGAGATATTTCATATTTTCTTCTATTTTTTCATTTTTTTTGGTTTTGTTTGACTGATTCTTAAAGTCTTATTGTGTCATTCACTTCTATTTGTTCAATTTTAATTTTTAAAGTATTATTTCCTTCAGTTACTTTTTTTTAGCTCCTTTTATAACTGGCCAATTGAATTTTTTGGTTCATTGCATTCTTTTTCCGTTTTGCCAATTTTATTTTTCAGTGAATTGTTGTCTTTTTCCAATTCACCAATTTTGTTTATTAGTGAATTGTTATCTTTTTCCAATTCACCATTTTTGTTTTCTAGTGAGTTGGTGACTTTTCCCATATCACCAATTTTGTTTTTTCAGTTTTTCATATCTCTTTTGCAGGGCATTATATCCTTCTTGCACTGATCTCAATTTGTTTCCCCATTTTTCTTCTAATTCTCTTTTGAGATTCTTTATGCAATCTTCCAGGTAAGTCTTCTGAAATGGGGACCAGCTTATGTCCGCCTTTGTGGCTTCCTCTGGGGTTACTTTCCCTTTAGGAATCTCAGGATCTGGGGTCTGCCCTTCTTTCTCTCCATAAAAGCTGTCTATGGTGAGAGCTCTCTTCTGCTTCTTACTCATGTTTTAGAGCTTGAGGTCTGATTAAAGCAGGGGATTCTGCAGCCGTTTCAATTTGCCCTGGGGCAGCTCGTGTAGTTGACTTCCGGTGCGGGACTGGTCAGACTAGGTCTGCTCTCTCAGCTGCTCTTAATCCATCCTTTACCAAAGGCAGATCTGCCAAAGCACCTGCCCACAAGCAGAGCAAAGTGGCCCAAGCGCCTCCGAAGGACTTCCCAGGTGCCTAGAATCCACCAATCTCCATCCCAGCCCCAGTTTTCCGCCCCAGCTCGTCTCTGGTGCCTGAGCAGGGCAAGCAGCTGATCCCCTGCCCCTCTGAAACAGACCTTCTCCAGAGTTCTTCCAAGGTAAATTTTTGATAGAAGTGTGTTGTACTCCAAGTGTTTGATGGAGCCTTCACTCCAGAACCAGTTCAGAGGCTTAATTTGTACTGGGTCTGAGGAAAGATCAGAGGAGCTCACAGAGAATGATGTCTGCAGTTTGCCATCTTGGCTCCACCCCCATTTTGAATTTCTCATAGCTAAAATGTTCCTAGTAAGCCAGTTTGAGGTTTCCCAATTTCTTAGTAGCAATTTTTTTTCTTTCTTCTCATGTAAATAAGTAGGAAGAGAAAAGATAGTGGAATAAAAATAAGGGGCAAGGTCTTTTCTTTAATCTTCCCTTTTATTAACCTCATTTCTACCCTTATTGTATATAAGTAGCAAGCAGAAGTATTTAAGATTTTTTGAGCCCAATCTTCAAGTTTATCCTTCTTAGAATCAGCCAAATGAATTAATCAATCATAGATTTAGAACTAGAAAAGATCTTTGAAGTCATTTAGTCCATCTTCCTTATTTTTCAAGTGAAGAAATTGAAGCCCATAGAGATTAAGTGACTTTTCCAAATAAATGGTATATGAAAGAGCACAATGCTAGGACCTAGAGATCCAAAAATTAAACAGTTCCTTCCCTGAAGGAGCTTATATTGTATTAATATCTAAACTATATAAATGCATGACAGCTAGGAAGTGCAGTGGATAGAATGCCAGGTCTAGAGTCAGGAAGACTCACCTTCCTGAGTTTGAATCTAACTTCAAACACTTACTAGCTGTGTGACCCTGGGCAAGTCACTTCATCCTGTTTACCTCATATTTTTCATATGTAAAATGAACTGCAGAAAGGAATAGTAAATCATTCCAGTATCTTTGTCAGGAAAATCCCAAATGGAGTCACAAAGAGTCAAACACAACTAAAAATCAGTAAACTAAAAGATGGATAGAAATGATGCAGAAGGGGCAACTAGTTGGTGTAGTGGATAGAGTAAGTCAGGAGGACCTGAGTTCAAATCTGGTCTCAGACACTTAACACTTCCTGGCTGTGTGACCCTGGACAAGTCACTTAACCCCAATTGCCTCAGGAAAAAAAGCAAAAGAAAAAAGAAACGAAGCAGAGTACTCTCCACCCCCAAGTATTTCTCTTTGGATTGATTCACATTCTGAGATTACACTGGGAGGTCTGGGTTTCCTAGAAGGAGATCTGCCACATGGGCATGACTCATTACTTTCTCTAGGGACCACTCTACCTCACCAATATAGCTCCTTAGCCCTACCAGTGTTCATTCCATTATGCAAAATCAATCATCCCCACCCCACTAACTTCATTTCCTAAGCAGTATGGCAGAAGCAAAAATAATATTCATAATTTTTATTCAATAGAAGACAAAAGCAGCAATAATCAGAACATTACAATCCACTCATAAATCCAGGTTATATTCTCTCATTACTAATGAACAAAGTGAGAGAGTGGGCATACTTATAAAAACATAATTTAAGTTAGGAAACCAATGTTCATTCTCTGGATGAAAGGTCTTGAAGTCTTTGGTTCCTTCTGAAATAATATGCAAGAAGCTTTATCTCACCTAGTTGTTCCCTTTCTTGTTTTCACCATTCTTCTCTTTGGCAAGTTGCTTCTATTTTGTTTTAAAGTTGGTAAAGCAGTAACTAGCTTTTGTGGTCACAGCTACCATAAAATGGGGCAAAGATATAGTCGTGTGCTATTTTAGTGACAAGCATTTCCCTTGAGCCAGAAAACTGCAAAATTCCCCACATCTTCAAATACCAAGGAGCTCCATTTTGTCCAGTCCCCTCCTATCCTTTTCTGATAGCAAATTGGTCTTTACATCTGCATCTATTTCTTTCTTTGTCTCTCATCACAAAAGGTAGCATGGAACAATAGACACCTCTAAGTTTTCACAGCTATAATAGTTCTAGGATTCAGCTCTTTTCCAGTCTTTCTCCAGTGAATCAGAAAAAAAAATCTCATTCCAGTTAAGTTCACATGAGAACACACACACACACACACACACACACACACACACAAATTCCTGCTGTTTAAGCTGAAAGCTCCCAATCTTCTAACAAATTCAACTATTACCTTCCACTTTCTGATTATTTTTCATCTAATTCTCTCCATCTTGTATGTGTAAGAGTTTGAACCATGTATCAAAAGACTAGGTGGCCAGTTTGTAACAGAAATTTATAACTAGATGTGATCTGAAATGCCCTACTCCACCTCTCCAAAGGAGACTTTCATTTCTGTCCTTGTGGAAAATATGAGAATGGCTGGTAACTGGACAATCAGTCCTTTTTTTCTCCCTATCTTCAAGAAAGGGTACTGGGCTAAGATTATATCTATTACATACCAGACATTTGCAGTCTTGGGATATAATACTCTTTGAAGGTTCATTGGATGGGGGGAACCCTACTTTTTCTGCTCCTTCCAGGTAAGTTACCACCAAACATTTATTACCTCTTCCCCAAAAAAGACAATCAGGAATAACAAGCAAATATTTTTCAAAACAGGAATTGGGGAAATTATACAGATTTGTTTTTAGTGAGTTTACTATTAAGGATCAGGCTCTGCAACTTGGGGGCAAAATGAAATCTCAGCACAACCAAGGGAAAATGACCTCACTCAAGAAATCTCCTGTTAACGTGACTAATATGGGAACACTACTGCTTAATATGATTGTACATTTATAATCTATATCAGATTTTTTGCTATCATGGAGATGGGGAAGGGAAGGAATGGAGGGAGAAAAATTTGGGACTCAAAATCTTATAAAAATGAATGTAATTGGAAAAACTAAAATATTATTAAGTAGAGAAAAAAATTAGAAATTCCCTGTTATCAGGCTCTGTCAGTTTAAGTGCCAGTAATCAAGGATTAGGATCCCAGACTTACCCAAATATTTTCATCTCTAGGAAGTTCTCTTATTTGCCATTTAAAGATTGTGCCTTAGATACTGGAAACTGAGTGGATGCCCATCAGTTGGAGAATGACTGAATAAGTTATGGTATATAAATGTTATGAAATATTACTTTGTTCTATAAGAAATAATCAGCAAGATGATTTCAGAGAGGCCTGGAGAAACATACATGAACTGATTCTAAGTGAAGTGAATAGAACCAAGAGAGCATTATACATGGCAACAGCAATATTATACGATGATCAATTCTGATGGACATAACTCTTTCCAACAATGAGATAATTGAGGCCAGTTCCAATGATCTTGTGATGAAGAGAGCCATCTATACTCAGAGAAAGGACTGTGGGAATTGAATGTGGATCACAACATAACATTTTCACTCTATTGTTGTTTGCTTGCATTTTTCTTTCCCATTTTTTTCCTGTTTGATTTGATTTTTCTTATGCATCAAGATAATTGTATAAATATATTTACACATATTGGATTTAACATATATTTTAACATGTATAACATATATTGGATTACTTGCCATCTAGGGGAGGGAGTGGGGGGAAGGAGGGGAAAATTTGGAGCACAAGGTTTTGCAAGGGTCAATGTCAAAAAATTATCCATGCATATGTTTTGAAAATAAAAGGCTTTAATTAAAAAAATACAATAACAACAACAAATAAAGTTTGTGCTTTCTATTAATGATGCTGTGAACTGGTTAACGTTCTGGAGAGCAATTTGTAATTATGCCCAAAGAACAATGTATAAAAATTGTGTATACCCTTTGATCCAGTAATACTACTGCTAGGTCTTTTTCCCAAAGAGATTTTTTTAAAAAGGGAAATGGACCTATTTGCACAAAAATATTTAGAGTAGCTCTTTTTTGTGGTGGAAGAGAATTAGACATTGAAGGGATGCCCATAAATTGGGAGGTGGTTGAATAAGTTGTGGTATATAAGTATAATGGAATACTATTATGCTATGAGAAATGACAAGCAGGATGGTTCAGAAAAACCTAAAAAGACTTACATGAACTGATGCAAAATGAAGTGAGCAGGAGAATACTACATGGTAACAACAATATTACATAACATCTTACATGATCAACTGTGAATGACTTAGCTTTTCTCAGTAATACAATGATCCAAAACAGTTCCAAATGGTTCATCATGAAAAAACTGTCCACATACAGAGAAAGATCTGATTGAGTCTGAATGGAGAGCGCTCTCTCTCTTTTTCTCTCTCTCTCTCTCTTTGAATTTTCTTCCACAAAGTGAGTATTATGGAAATTGTTTTATATGATTGTACATATATATCTTATATCTGGTTGCTTATCATATGAGAGGGGTGGGGCAGAAGAGGTTATAGAGAATTTGTAACTCAAGAATTTTTCAAATGAATTGTTAAAATTGTTTTTACATGTAATTAGGAAGGGATTTTTTTTTCCCTGAGACAATTGGGGTTAAGTGACTTGTTCAAGGTCACACAGCTAGAAAGTGTTAAGTGTCTAAGACGAGATTTGAACTCAGGTCCTCCTGACTTCAGGGCTAGTGCTCTGAAATAAAATATTTCTAAGAAATAAAGTGTGTATCTTTGTTTTCTTCCTCTCCCTTTCAGGAACTCTGCTATTCTCTTTTCCAAAAACTCTTAAAGAATCAGGAATCCTGCTTTGCTATACATACAATATCTCACAGGGGTATCCTTTGAGAGATCACCAAAATTCAGCAGTTTCAGGGAGCTCTTTACATGCTTATTTACATAACTCCACTAGAATGTTCTTCTTTAGGATGGAAGCTTTTTTTTTTTTAAAGTGAGTTTGAACAAGACCGTATGATGATCAATTCTGATGGACATGGCTCTCTTCAACAATGAGATGTTTCAGACCAGCTCCAATTGTTCAGTGATGAAGAAAGCCATATATACCCAGAGAGAAGGATCTGAATGTGGACCACAACATAACATTTTCATGTTCTCTATTGATGTTTGCTTGCATTATGTTTCCCTTCTCAGATTTTTTTTCCTTGTAGATATGATTTTTCTTGTGGAGCAAGATAACTGTATAAATATGTATACACATTCAGTTTGTCAAGTATTTTGACATGGTTAACATGTATTGGACTTCCTGCCATCTAGGGGATGAGATGGAGGGAGGGGGGAAAAATTTGTAACAGAAAGCTTTGCAAGGGTGAAGGTTAAAAAATTACCCATGCATACATTTTGCAAATAAAAAGCTTTAATAAAAAAAAATAAAAGTGAGGTTTGTTTTGTTTTGTTTTGTTTTGTTTTTTTGATTTGTAACACTTAGAACAGTACTTGGCATATAGTAAATACTTAATAAATGTTTACTGATTGACTGTCTTTTCCTTTCATCTTCCCCCTCCTTTGTATCTTATTCTCAAAGTTATTTTCTTGGCTTCTTAGCTTCTAATGTCTCTAGTCATAGGCTCTTTAAGGATAATGACTCATGAAGTAAAACTCAAGAAGTCTTTCTATCAGGTATGACCAAAAGCCCTTATATAATTTTCCTATTATTCCCAAACACTATTTGATTGTAATTTTGTCAGATATAATTTTTGAAACTCTAAAACTAGTCACATTCTAATGAGCTGATGGACTACAGTGTCTACAACTATTAACTTCAGATATTTCTCTGCTTTTTAAAACAATTCTCTGAGAACATTTATTTAAGGAGCTATTTTCTATCTGGTTCTCAGAACATTGTGTTGTCAGAATTTTTTGAGAGTATTTCTTTATAAGTTGATTTAATAATTTTTATTACTCTAATATTCTTTTTCTGCCTTTTCAGCAACCAAAATGTTCACATATGAAACAGACAATATCTTACATAGTTATATAGTAAATAAATACAAGGTTGCCGCAACACAAGGTAATTTATGGCAGGAGGTGAGGCAGTATCAATTATTCAGTCACTAAGAATTTATTAAGAGCCTAATTGTGTTGTTTACCCTTCACTCTTTTTTTTATTAAAGCTTTTTATTTGCATAACATATGTATGGGTAATTCTTCAACATTGACCCTTACATAGCTTTCCATTACAAATTCCCCCCCCTATCCCCCTCCCCTCCCCTAGATGGTAGGAAGTCCATTACATGTTAATTATATTAAACTATTTGGGCAGCTAGGTGGCGCAATGGATAGAGCACCAGCCCTGAAGTAAGGAAGACCTGAGTTCAAATCTGCCCTCAGACACTTAACATGTCCTAGCTGTGTGACCTTGGGCAAGTCACTTAACCCCAAATGCCTCAACAAAACAAAAAAAAAAATACTTGACAAGTCAAATATATAAAAATATATATTTCCATACTTATCTTGCTGTGCAAGAACAAAAAATATCTGAGAAAGGAAAACCAATCGATAGAGGTTATGGAAATGATATGTTGTGGACCACATATCATATCCCTCTCTGTGGGAGTATATGACTTTCTTTATCACTGGACAATTGGAACTGGTTTGAAACATTTCATTGTTGAAGAGAGCCATGTCTATCAGAATTGATCATCATATAGTCTTGTTGTTGCCCATGTATAATGATCTCCTGGTTCTGCTCATTACACTCAGCACCAGTTTGTGTAGGTCTCTCCAGGCCTCTCTGAAATCATCCTGCTGGTCGTTTCTTACAGAACAATAATATTCCATAACATTCATATACCATAATTTATTCAGCCACTCTCCAATTGATGGGCATCCATTCAGCTTCCAGTTTCCAGCCACTACAAAAAGGACTGCCACAAATATTCTTGCACATGTTTGCCCTTCACTCTTGATGGGGACCATGATATCAGGGAGATGATGCCATGCCATGCAAGTGAATTGAATTTGAGTGAGGAGGACTGTGTAAGGTCATCTGCATATATCATAAGGGTCCAATAGCCAGATATGGATCAGGATGATGAGATGTTCTGGAATGCAGTGGAAGACCTTGGTCTTTTTAAACTACAGTCTTTAAAAAGTATCAATTTGACTGACAAAACTGACCATTCAGTGATTAAGGCTAGGTAAGAAATGAGGCAAAGAATGGCCTCCTTTACTTAGTCAAAAAAAAAATCAATTTGGGAGAGGAAGACTCTGCTATTTCAATTTATTCCAAGCCAATCAAGGTCCAAACAATGACCAAGTGGGGTTTGACCTGAGACCTGTTGTTGGCCAACCAATAAGAGTCAGAGTGATTTGAGTTTGAGGCATGGTCCTTAAGGAAGAAATCTATCCTGTAAAACCCAAGATGTCTAGTGAGCTTTCAGTGACCAAAATTTACATTCCTTTGTTCAGAGTACTAGTAAGAGTATGATACCCTATGTGATCAGAGGGAAGGGAAAGGAAAGAAGAAAGAAAAGAAAGGAAGAAAGGAAGGAAAGAAGGAAGGAAAGAAGAAAGGAAGAAAGGAAGGAAGGAAGGAAGGAAGGAACAAAGGAAGGAAGGAAGGAAGGAACAAAGGAAGGAAGGAAGGAAGGAAGGAAGGAAGGAAGGAAGGAAAGATAAAGAGAAGGAAGGAGGGAGAGAGGGAGTAAAAAAGAAAGGAAAAGAGCAAAGCAGCCACTGAGCTTAGCTTTGTTGGACCTTAGGTAATAATAATTACCTAATAATAAAAAATATTGATAACTCTCGTTCATATAATGCTTCAGAATACACTTTGCATTTGTTATCTCATTTTATCCTTGAGATAGGTGCTATTATTATGCCTACTTTTACATATGAGGAAACTGTTCAGTAGTTTGCCTATAATCACACAACTCAATTTGTTTGAACTTAAATCTTACATTCTCTACATCTAGTACTCCATCCCTGAAATACTTTTCAGTCATGGACAGACAAACTATGGGAAGGCACAGAAATAGGAGATAGAAATGTCTTAAATGAGAAAGAGCAAGGCCAGTTTAATAGAACCATTGAGCATATCCTTGAAGATTACTTCAGACCTAGAACTCTGACCTGAGAAGTACTGTCTGGTCTCTGGGTCCCCTCCTTTTTTTGGAGAGTGGAGGGCTTTTTTCTAAACCTTATTTCTTCATTTCCCACAGGCTGCACTCCTCAGGACATAGTCATCTTGACTGGATGCCATCTTTTCTTCTCTTTTTCTAGCTTCCTTTTTTATATATTTTCTTTCCCATTAGAATGTAAACTTCTTGAAGGCAAGAGATGTTTTTCTTTTCCCTTATACTGGTCTTTCCATGACAGTGTCAAGCCAGGCACTGAATAAGCAATTGTGAAATGTTTTCCTAAAAAGGATTAAGGCTTTTACTTTTATTAAGGATTAATAGTAAGGTATTTTTTTTAATGTACTGCCATTTCATATGGAGGAATTGTTTCTGAGGGATCTACTTTAGCAATCATTTGTCTGGGGTTTAGGTCTGCTCAGAGTTTTAGGAGAAACAGTTGTTAGTTCTTTAAATGTGACAAATTTGTAGTATACTGCAGTGATATGGACACAAGAAAATGTTCCCTGATTATGGGGCAAATACAATTTATCTGATTCTCAATTGAAGATAAGAATTAGTGAACTAACCATGTTAAGATGAGGTCATTCACAAAAGTAACCTAGAATTTTAACTGTGTAAGATTAGAGGAGAGATTCAAAGAAGCTCCAATCTGAATGTGATGGGTAGTGTTTTTTGTTGAAAAGTAAATCCAGCTGAGTAGTAGTAACTTACAAATAGATCATAAGAGAAGTCATCCAATAAAGCAACTAGTTTGGCTGAGATTCATGCATAGATAGATCAGCACAGAAGCTACATGCATCACTATACTTTTATGAACAATTTCAAAACAAAAACAAGACATTGAAGTTTACATTTCAGAGTTTTGAGTTACTCTCAGCACATGGATTTTCTTCATTCTCGTGCTTTTTTGGCACATTCTGTGTTTGCCCACCCACTCTCACAGATACAGAATGCCACTAGTGGGAGAGTGTGACCAAAGTTGATGTGTACATTGTGATATATTATTCCTTGAATTTATTTTGAGTACCTGAAATATATCTTTTGTGATGTTATTAAATATAACCCAAATTCCAAAGCCCATTGGTATGGAACTCTCACCTTACTGGTGAAGATCAATGCCCTGTTCCTGCATGAGTGGTGGGGTATAATTGGTTCAAATGAAAGACAAAAGAGTCTTTTGAGATTCTTCTGGTTTCCAACTTCAAGAGAGAAGATAGGTCATTCCAATTTTTTTTTAATCCTGTTCTGCCTACCCCCCTCCAAGGGATATGAAACCAACATGTAAGACTTCAATCAGGACCTCATTCCCAATTTGTTAAACTAGAGACTCTGGGAGATTTTTCTCTGGATAAATTCTGTAATTTTCTCAGTTGAACTAAGAGATCTATTTCTTAAAGGGAGATTTCCTTTGGTCTGGATGGTCTAGAATACATTTTTATATATGTATTTTCTGATTTATATTTTGGTATCAAAACTTGCTATTTTCTATGGGTTTGGTGAGGATGCTATATATACATATAATCCTAGAGTGAGCCATTATTTCACTCACAGTCACAGAGACAGCCTTGTTACATAAATAATTGGTTATATTTAAGATCTAAAGTTATTATTGTAGCTTCTTTTGAGTAAAAGGCAGCATATCCCTTGGGGCTTGAGAGTGAGTGGGGAAAGTATATTCTCCCAGAGCCTTTCTCTGGGAACCTTCCAGTGTTAGGACAGATTGGAAAAAATGAGCGAGTCAAGAGAGTGAGTAGACATCTGTACCTACATTGTGGGTGGCCATTCCATATCTGTTACACCTAATGAGGCTGGAAAAGTGAGTTGGAGCCAGATTGTGAAAGACTTTAAATGTGAAACATCATTGTTAGTATCTTTAGTTGATTCTAGGGATAACTGGAACCAGTGAAGTTTGTTTAACAAAGAGGTGACATGGTAAGACCAGTGATTTTAAAATATTACTTATGGCAATTATATGGGGAGGATGGGTTGAAGAGGGAGAGATCAAACAATACATCTATTGCAAAAATCTAGATAATAAGGTCTTTTTCTTTAATTGGGGAGGCAATTTGTCTAGGGTCAATGTCTGAGGCCAAATCTGAGCTCAGGTCCTCCTGATTTCAGGGCCTTTGCTCTAACCGCTGTATTATCTAACTGCCCCTAATAGCAAGATCTTAAATTAGGGATCATGGCTATGTAATAAAAAGAATAGAATGGATGCCAAAAACTTTGGGGAAACAAAATTGATTGGACTTGGCAACTGAATAAAACAATACCACCTGTGTACCAGGTATGATACTATATTATTATATCACTCAATCCTCACAACAATCCTTAAGGCAGGTGCTATTTTTATCCCCATTTTACAAATGAGAAAACTGAAACAGTTTAACTGATTTGCCTAGGGTCACAAAACTAGCTAAGAAACATCTGAGGTAAGTCTTCCTGACTAGAACCAATGCTCTATCTATACATTGTATCCCCTCATTGCCTCTGATTAGTTATTATATATGGGGTGAGAATGAGTGCAGAGTTGAAGGCAAGGGGAAATTTTGGGGAAAGATGATGGCATCCTGAACAGAAAAGAGAAAATTAGAAGGGAAAATAATGAACTTTGAAACTTGTTGAATTTGAGACCTCTATGATCAGTTTAAAACGTCTAACAGGCAGTCTAAAATTAAGGAAAGAGACTAGGGCTGGATAAAGATATCTGGTAATCATCTGCATAGTGACACAAATTGAACCCATGGGGACTCTTGGAACTCACTGAGGGTAAAATATAAAGGGAAATTGAAAGGGAGCTCCAGACAAAGCCTTTGTGCTACTGCCATGGTTAGGGGGGTGTTGCTGTTTGTCCTTGGTTCTCAAAGAGGACCAATGATATCACAAGGTTAACATCTTGACTTGCTGGCTAATTGGCTATAAGTGAAGCAGAGCTCGCCCTAACGTCCAGTCATCTGAGTTCTGTTGCAAGACAAAAGGCAAGAGACCTGGTGAGGGTCCGGGATGCAATGGGTCACCTTGGCTTTTCTAAATTAGGTCTTTCCTAGGTCTCAGTTTGTCTGAGGCAACACCCATTTAGTGACTAGGGGCTAGGTAAAATTTGAGACAAAAATGGCCCAGTTTCTATCATCATAAAACTAATAATCTGGGTAGAATATGGATGAAAATCCAGCAAAGAATATGGAAAAGGAGCAGTCAAAAAGACAGGAGGTGAACCAAAAGAGAGCAGTCCGGAAAACCCAGAAAGGGGAGAGCGTCCAGAAAGATAGGCTGGTCAACAATAAGCAAAAGAAATGGACATTTTTGCTGAACCGTTTTGCTTTTTTACAAGGGAAGATTCCGTTGGAGGATAACTGGAATTTAGTGTCCAGAAATGACTACAATGCTCTGAAAAGTCATCAATACAACGTATTTTTTAAAAGAGACATTCAAAGGAGGGAACCTGTGCATAGCATGTTTGGCAAACAGCAAGGCTTTAATAAATGCTGGTCCATCGAATGAAGGTCAAAAGATTCGAGGGAGACGACCTAGGCACAGAAGAAAAGCTACAAATCTCACAGGCAGCATAATAACTTCCCACAATTAGGCTGAAGGTTAATTTTAAAGTACTTAGGAGGTCAAGTAAGGTCTTTCTTAATGGTTTAAGCAAGCGTTGAGTCTGGCCAAAACTTTTGACCCCGACGTGATTTGAACACGCAACCTTCTGATCTGGAGTCAGACGCGCTACCGTTGCGCCACGAGGCCGCTGTAGCACGGTTTGTTCATTCAAGTATATAGAAGAATTAGACGCGCATAGTGATAAGTGAAATTCCTCTAGTCCAGCCTTCTAGCCCTCTTCCCCGAGGCCAAATCCCTAAGGCTCCGTGATAAAAGTGAACTCTAGCGTGCGGAAGCGCCAGTGAGGCAAAACCTCGACCCCAAGCGGAACACTTTCCCTTGGCAGCTCTCATAACCCTCCCACCTTTTTAAGGCAGCTCAGCCTTAGCAAAAGAATCTAGCACTCCAGGGCACGTTCTTTTGGGTTGCCGCCGATTGCCATCCTTTCCTGGTGTACACCGCCACTCTAGGAATAGATCTCCTGCTCCAACGATCAGTTGTTGGTTTGCTTTCCCTTCTATAGGGGTAGAATCCCTCTCCCTATCCTTCCGCCTTACTGTGTCGGCAGAGAATAACTAAAATTTCAGTAACCTCCATTGCTTCCCACATCGGGCTTCAGGAAGAGTCTGAGGGCCAGGTGCGGAGAGGGAAATTAGGTGAGGAAGGAGAGAAGCAGGGAAAGTTACAAGTCTCAGTTATTACCTCTAGAGGAAACAAATTTGGGGCCTGGAGGGTGGCGAGGGAAGGGTAAGCTGACCGGGGGGAAAAAAAAAGGTCAGTCAGTGGCAAGTATTATTTTAGTAGAGCCTACCATATTCCATATAACGAACTAAGTGTTGGGGATACAACGAAGGACACAAGCCCAAATAACCACCCCCCCTTTTTTTTTGCTCTCCAGGAGCTCATGGTTCAGTAAAGGAGAATACGTGCAAATAAATTTTAAAACAAATAAGCTCTAGAAGGTCATTTCAGAAGGTAGGCATTAGCTAGAGAGCACTAGAGGGAAAGGCTTCTTGTAGAAGATGTAGCTTTATGTGCAAAGTAAGAGCAATTTTGCAATAGAAGACCTGGGTACTCTGATCAAAACTATGATTTAAGACAATTCCAAAGGACTCATAATAAAAAATGCTAGCCACTTTTAAAGAGAGAACTGATGAACTTTGAGTTCAAATTGAAGTATAATTTTCTTACGTTATTTTTCTTATTTTTAAAAAAATATGGCTAACATGGAAATATGTTTTGCATGATTTTACATGTATAACATATCATTGCTTGCCTTCTCAGTGAGTGAAGAAGGGAAAAAATATGGAACTCAAAATTTAAAAAGAAAAGGATATTTTA
Source organism: Myrmecobius fasciatus (assembly GCA_023553655.1). NCBI lineage: Eukaryota > Metazoa > Chordata > Mammalia > Dasyuromorphia > Myrmecobiidae > Myrmecobius > Myrmecobius fasciatus. Next base: position 79,405 of record JAJPUD010004269.1, read on the forward strand.
AATAAATAATAAATTAGATTTTTTTTTTTTTTTTTTTTTTTTTTTTAAGATTTCGGTTTAGCTGGGACTTAAAGAAAGCCAGGAAAAGCGAAGAGGCAAAGGAAAGGAGGGTTGCAACGTGGCGAGAGTGGAAAAATTACGAGTAACAACCAAAAGTCCAGGCTAAAATCCCACCTCTGTAGCTCTGGGGGCCCAGCTTCAGTCCCTCACTCCATATCCCATATGAGACTGACAGAGGCAGAAGAACCTAACTCCAACCCAGATCATAGGGATCTCAGGAAAGTCACTTCTTTGAGCCTCAGCTTCCCCCAACATTCATTTAGATAATCGGTCCATTTCAACCCACTTTCCTAATTCTATTCTGGCTACTCTGCTCGTTTCTATGGCACTGGGTTCCTTTCAGCTTTAGCATTCTACTATATTAGTGCATGTTTCACTCAAATCCCTCGTTTAACAGAAAAGGATATCTTGTATCTATGTCTTTCCTGGTGGTTTCTTACTTGAAGAAATTGAATGCTGAAAACTGTAAATTCTAAATCTGAAAAAGAATCTCTTTGACATTCTCCTGGGGGTATTGCTGTCACAGCATCCACAGGAAAAAAGAATATGGCTGTAGCCCTAGAATGAGCATTATCCTCCAGGGAAGATGGTCATTTAATGATATAGGTGAATTTCACCTATTTCTAATGGAAAGACCAGATCTGAACAAAAAAAATTGACCTCCAGAACTCAAGAGAAGCATAAAAAGGTAAAAAGGAAAGGACTCTTGAGAACTTTATTTCTACTATGGGGATACTTAAAGATTGGGGGTATAATTTGATATTACTTTGATAATATGAAAAAGAAAACTAGAGGGGGAAAGACTATCATACTGGGGGAAAGAGGGAAAAGGTGGTAAAATAAGGTTAAAAAAAAAGGAGGTAAAAATAAGGTAAAATCTCATGACGAGGCAAAGAAAACCTAATGTAATTGAAGGAAAGAAGGGAGGGAGATGAGCATTGTGTAAATCTTACTCTCATCAGATTGGGCTCTAAAAGTGTATATCAAACACATTTAGTTTCACAGAGAAACTTGTCCTTCCTTATAGGGAAGTGGGAGGGAAAGGAGGAAAAGAAAGGGATAGACTAATAGAAGGGAAATTAGGAAAGGAGTAAAAAAAGGGGGAGGGGCTCTAAAGGGGGAGGGTTGGAGGAGGGGTTCATCAAAAGCAAAATACTGAGGAGGGGGGAAGGGAGAAAAGGGAAAGGAAAGAGAAAAACACAACTTGGATAAATAAAATGGCAGGAAATACAGAATTAGTTATTTTAATTGTGAATGTGAATGGGATGAACTCTCCCATAAAGCAGAAGCAGATAGCAGACTGGATTAAAAACCAGAATCCAACAATATGTTGTTTACAAGAAACACATCTAAAGCATAGGGATACATACAGGGTGAAGGTAAAAGCCTAGAGCAGAATATACTATGCTTCAGGTGAACAAAAAAAAGCAAGGGTAGCAATTCTGATCTCAGATCAAGTAAAAGCAAAGATAGATCTAATTAAAAGAGATAAGGAAGGAAACTATATTTTACTAAAGGGTACCATAGATAATGTAGCAACATCAATACTAAATATATATGCAACAAGTGGTATAGCATCCAAATTCCTAGAGGAGAAATTAAGAGAGATGCAAGAAGAAATAGACAGCAAACCCATACTAGTGGGGGATCTCAACCTTGCTCTCTCAGAATTAGATAAATCAAACCACAAAATAAATAAAAAAAGAAGTTAGTGAGGTAAACAAATTGTTAGAAAAGTTAGGTATGATAGATCTCTGGAGAAAATTGAATGGAGACAGTAGGGAATTTACTTTTTTCTCTTGGTTCATGGAACTTATACAAAAATTAACCATGTATTAGGGCATAAAACCCTCAAAATCAAATGCAGAAAGGCAGAAATAGTAAATGCATCTTTTTCAGATCATGATGCAATAAAAATCCCATGAAATATAAGGCCAGGAGAAAATAGACCAAAAGTTAATTGAAAATTAAATAATCTAATCCTAAAGAATGAATGGGTGAAAGAGCAAATTATAGACACAATCAATAATTTCATCCAGGAGAATGACAATAATGAGACAACATACCAAAATTTGTGGGATACAGCCAAAGCAGTTATAAGGGGTAAATTTATATCTCTAGATGCTTACTTGCATAAAATAGAGAAAAAGATCACCAAATTTGGCTTACTATTAAAAAAAACTAGAAAAAGAATAAATCAAAAACCAAATTGGAAATTCTGAAAATAAAAGGGAAGATTAATAAAATTGAAAATAAGAAAACTATCAATAAATAAAACGAAGAGTTGGTTTTATGAAAAATCTAACAAAATAGATAAGCCCCTAGTTAATTTAATTAGAAAAAGGAAAGAGGAAAATCAAATTGTTAGCCTCAAAAATGATAAGGGAGAACCTTCCTCCAATGAAGAGGAAATTAGAGTAATCATTAGGAGTTACTTGGCCCAACTTTATGCCAGTAAATTTGATAATCTAAATGAAATGGAGGAATATATACAAAAATATAGACTGCCCAGGTTAACAGAAGAGGAAATAAATTATTTAAATAACCCCATTTTAGAAAAAAGAAATAGAACAAGCTATCTCCCTAAGAAAAAATTTCCAGGGCCAGATGGATTTACATGTGAATTCTACCAAACATTCAAAGAACAATTAATTCCAATACTATATAAACTATTTGAAAGAATAGGGAAAGAAGGTATACTACCAAATTCCTTCTATGATACAGATATGGTGCTGATAGCTAAACCAGGTAGAGTGAAAACAGAGAAGGAAAACTATAGACCAATTTCCCTAATTAATATTGATGCAAAAATTTTAAATAAGATATTAGCAATGAGATTACAGAAAGTCATCCCCAGGATAATACATTTATACCAGGACTGCAGGAACTGGTTCAATATTAGGAAAATAATCAGCATAATCAATTATATTAGTGGCCAAACTAACAAAAATCATATGATTATCTCAATAGATGCAGAAAAAGCATTTGATAAAATCAACACCCATTTCTATTAAAAACACTAGAGAGTACAGGAATAAATGGCCTTTCCCTAAAATGATTAGAAGCATCTACTTAAAACCCTCAGCAAGCATCATATGTAGTGGGGACAAACTAGAACCATTCCCAATAAGATCAGGAGTGAAATGAGGCTGCCCACTGTCACCATTACTATTTAATATTGCATTAGAAATGTTAGCTTTGGCAGTAAGAGAAGAAAAAGAGATTAAAGGAATTAGAATAGGTAATGAGGAAACCAAATTATCACTCTTTGCAAATGATATGATTGTATACTTAGAGAACCCTAGAGACTCAACTAAAAAATTACTAGAAACAATTCACAACTTTAGCAAAGTTGCAGGATATAGAATAAATCTACATAAATCATCAGCATTTTTATATATTACCAACAAAGTTCAGCAGCAAGAGATACAAAAAGAAATTGCATTCAAAATAACTGTTGATATATAAAATATTTGGGAATCTATCTGCCAAGGAACAGTCAGAAACTATACGAACTAAACTACAAAACACTTTCTACACAAATAAAGTCAGACCTAGTCAATTGGAAAAACAAAAAGGGCTGATGGATAGGCCAAGTGAATATAATAAAAATGACAATACTACCCAAACTAATTTACTTATTTAGTGCCATATCAATCAAACTCCCAAGAAGTTATTTTACAGATCTAGAAAAAATAGTAGCAAAGTTCATTTGGAAGAACAAAAGGTCAAGAATCTCAGGGAATTAATGAAAAAAAAAAGGCTGATGAGGGTGGCATTGCTGTGCCAGATCTAAAATTATATTATAAAGCAGCGGTTATCAAAACCATTTGGTACTGGCTAAAAAATAGAGTAGTATATCAGTGGCATAGGATAGGATCACAGGACAAACTAGGCAATAACTATAGCAATTTAGTATTTGATAAACCCAAAGACCCCAGCTTTGGGGATAAGTACTCACTATTTGGCAAAAACTGCTGGGAAAATTGGAAACTAGTGCGGAAGAAATTAGGACTTGACCCATACCTAACACCACATACCAAGTTAAGATCTAAATGGGTTCATGATCTAGATATAAAGAGTGATACTATAAGCAAATTAAAGGAACATAATATAGTTTACCTCTCAGACCTGTGGAGATGGAATAAATTTATGTCCAAAGAAGATTTGGAACTCTTAACTGAACACCAGATAGATAATTTTGACGATATTAAGTTAAAAAGTTTCTGTACAAACAAAATGCAGACAAGATTAGGAGGGAAGCAACAAATTGGGAAATCACCTTTACATTTAAGGGTTCTGATAAAGGTCTCATCTCTAAATATATATAAAGAATTATCTCATATTTATAAGAATTCAAGCCACTCTCCAATAGATAAATGGTCAAAGGTCAAAGGTTATCCAAAGAGAAATGGTTTTCAGATGATGAAATTAAAACCATTTCTAGTCATATGAAAAGGTGCTCCAAATCACTATTTATCAGAGAAATGCAAATTAAGACAACTCTGAGGTACCACTACACACCTGTCAGATTGGCTAAAATGACAGGAAAAGATAATGATGAATTTTGGAGGGGATGTGGGAAAACTGGGAAACTGATACATTGTTGGTGGAACTGTGAACGGATCCAACCATTCTGTAGAGCAATTTGGAACTATGCTCAAAAATTTATCAAACTGTGTATACCCTTTGACCCAGCAGTTTTTGTATTGGGCTTATATCCCAAAGAGATCTTAAAAAAAAGGAAAGGGCCCCACATGTGCAAGAATGTTTGTGGCAGCCCTTTCTATAGTGGCTAGAAACTGGAAACTGAAAGGATGCCCATCAATTGGAGAGTGGCTGAACAAAATATGGTATATGAATGTTATGGAATATTATTGTTTTGTAAAAAACGGCCAGCAGGATGATTTCAGAGAGGCCTGGAGAGACTTGCATGAACTGATGCTGAGTGAAACGAGCAGAACCAGGAGATCAATATACACAGCAACAACAATATTATATGATGATCAATTCTGATGGACATGGCTCTCTTCAACAATGAGATGTTTCAAACCATTCCAATTGTTTTTTTTTAATAAAGCTTTTTATTTGCAAAACATATGAGTGACCTTTCAACATTGACCTTTGCAAAAAAACTTTTTTTTTCCCAAGCTTTTCCTTTCCCTCCCCCCGCCCCCCACCCCTAGATGACAGGTAATCTAATACATGCTAGATAGGATAAATTATATGACAAGTACAATACATGTATACATATCTATACAGTTATCTTACTGCACAAGAAACATCAGATCTAGAAAGAGAAGAAGAAAAAAAAACAACCTAAGAAGGAAAACAGAATGCATGGAAATATTCACAGAAAGCTTTAAAATGCTGTGTTGTGGTTCACTCTCAGTTCCCACAGGCCTCTCTCTGGATGTATATGACTATTTTCATCGCAGCACAACTGGTTTGAATCACATCATTGTTGAAGAGAACCATGTCCATCAAAATTGATCATCGTATAGTCTTGTTGCTGTGTATAATGTTCTCCTGGTTCTGCTGATTTCACTCAGCATCAGTTCATGCAAGTCTCTCCAATCCTCTCTGAGATCCTCCTGTTGGTCATTTCTTACAGAACAATAATATTCCATAACATTCATATACCATAATTTATTCAGCCATTCTCCAATTGATGGGCATCTTTTCAATTTCCAGTTTCTTGCCACTACAAAAAGGGCTGCCACAAACATTTTTGCACATGTGGGTCCCTTTCCCTCCTTAAAAATCTCTTTGGGATATAGGCCCAGTAGAAACACTGCTGGGTCAAAGGGTATGCACTGTTTGATAACTCTTTGAGCATAGCTCCAAATTGCTCTCCAGAATGGTTGGATCCATTCACAGTTCCACCAACAATGTATCAGTGTCCCAGTT
>JAJPUD010004269.1:90374-127681 GCA_023553655.1 Myrmecobius fasciatus
ATAATAATCATAAAATCACAGTAATCATATGATAATAATCATAAAATCACAGTAATCATATCATAATCATAATGTAATAATCAATTCATAAAATCAACCCTCATTCTATAAGTATCTATAACATAAATATAGTTCTCAAGAGTTATTTTTTCTTGTTACCTTTTTATGTTTCTCTTGTGTTCTGTGTTTGTAGATCAAATTTTTTGTTCAGTTCTGGTCTTTTCAGTAGAAATAGGTGAAATTCTCCTATATCATTGAAAGACCATCTTCTTCCCTGGAAGATAATGCTCATTCTAGCTGGGTAACTTATTCTTGGCTGTAATCCAAGTTCCTTTGCCCTTCGGAATATCTGATTCCAGGCCCTTCGATCCTTCAAAGTAGAAGCTGCTAGGTCCTGTGTGATCCTAATTGTAGCTCCCCGATATTTAAATTGTTTCTTTCTGGCTTCTTGTAATATCTTTTCCTTGGTATGATAGTTCTGGAATTTAGCCACGATATTTCTGGGGGACTTAATTTTTGGGTTTCTTTCAGGAGGTGATCGGTGGATTGTTTCAAGGAGTATTTTGCCTTCTGGGTGTAAAATATCAGGGCAGTTTTCTTTTATGATTTCCTGGAATATAGTGTCCAGGTTCTTTTTTTCATCATGGCTTTCAGGGAGCCCTATAATCCTTAGATTGTCTCTCCTAGATCTATTTTCCAGGTCAGTTGTTTTTCCTAGGAGATATTTCATGTTTTTCTCTATCTTTTCATTTTTTTGTTTTTGTTCAACTGATTCTTGAAGTCTTGATGAGTCATTAATTTCCAATTGTTCGATTCTAATTTTTAATGTCTTATTTTCTTCAGTTACTGTTTTTAGTTCCTTTTGCAATTGACCAATTACATTTTTTTGTTCACTGCATTCTTTTTCCATTTTTTCTATTTTATTTTGCAGTGATCTCATTTCGTTTCCCCATGTTTCTTCTAACTCTCTTTTAAGAATTTTTATGCAATCTTCAAAGAAAGCCTTGTGACATGGAGACCAATTTATGTCTCTCTTTGGGGCTTTTTCTGGAGTTGCTTTACCTTTAGGGGCCTCAGGATTTGAGGTCTGTTCTTACCTCTCTCCATAAAAGTTGTCTATGGTGAGAGCTCTTTTTGGTTTTTTATTCATTTTTTTGAAGGTGTGAGGTCTGTTTAGGGCAGAGGTGGGACAGCTGCTTTAATTTGCCCTGGGGCAGTTCTGCTGATTGAGTTATTTCAGGAACTGGGCAGTTCTGCTGATTGAATTATGTCAGGGTTGGGCAGCTCCGCTGATTGAATTATTTCTGGTGCTTATCAGACCTGTTGTTTGATTGATTGCTTTAAGGTGCTGTGTAATGGCAGCTAGTTACGATGCTCATCAGGGGTTCAGTGGTTCACAATCTATCCCCCTCAAAAGGCAGACCCTCCAAACCACCTGCCCACAATCAGGAAAAATTGTTCCAAGAGGCTCGCAGAAGACTCCCAGGTGTGTGAAAAGCACAACGCTCCCACTCCTGTTCCGACTCCTGTTCCAGCTTCCTGCTCCAGCTCCCTGCCCCGGTCTCCCTGTGCTGCAGTCTGGGTTCAGCAGGCCACCCCCTGCCCCATTAAAACAGACCTGTTTTGAGTCCTCCAGAGTATCTTCTTCTAGAATCGCGTTGCTCTCCGGATATTGTGGATTTTTTTGCTTCAGAATCAGTCTAGAGGCTTCATATTTTGTTGGTTTGAGGGGAGGTTAGAGGAGGTTACAGAGAATCCTGTCTGATCTCCGCCACCATGGCTCCACCCCCGGAAGGAAAAAACCATTCCAATTGTTCAGTGAAGAAAGCCATATACACCCAAAGAGAGGGATATGAGATATGGACTACAACATGTCATTTTCATGCTCTCCATCAATGTTTACTTGCATTGTGTTTCCTTCTTCAGTTATTTTTTGTTCGTGTAGATATGGCTGTTTTTGCACAGCAAGATAAGTATGGAAATATGTATACATATATTCGACTTGTCAAATATTTTAATATAATTAACATGTAGTAGACTTCCTGCCATCTAAGGGAGAGGAGAGGAATAAGGAGGAAAATTTGTAAGGGAAAGCTTTGTAATGGTCAATGTTGAAGAACTACCTATACATATGTTATGCAAATAAAAAGATTTAATTAAAAAAAAGAATAGAATAGCATATTTTGTGTTTTCTTGTGATAAAACAGCAGCAATGAATAACCTTTAAGTGTATACTGTGTTAAAATAAAACTAGTGCTTCAAAAAAAAAAAAAAAAAGGAATATGGCTGTAGCAAACCACTAAATACAACTAATAATGGAGTTTTCTCTTTGAAAGCTGATAATGGGCTTTTCACCCTTTTCTCTTTACTGCCATAGAGGGCAGAGGTTAAATCCAAAACTTCTTTCCTTTAAAGTTTATGTTTTCTTTTAATTAGCACCTAGGTTTTTCAGTGGATGACCAGAGTTTAAAAGCTGCCTCCAATGGGAATAATAATAGCACCTACCTCTCAGGATTGTTGTAAGGCTCAAATGAGATACATGTTGCTTAGTCCCATTGATTTAATTATTTACCCCATTATTTGTGAAGGGAAGGGCACAGAGAAATGTTGGTACTGGTTGGCAGATTATGACCAAAGAGATAAAAAAGCAAATCTTTTATACTTGTTGAGGCTTTAGAACTAAAGACAGAATCGTATTAATATTTGCTATTTTTATAAGTTTCCCAATCAAAATAATACCCCAAGTAAATCCCAATTTTATATTTCCTCCTGGACACACATGAATTTAAAACTGTGACAATTGGATCCTGAAAATCGAAGGAGAGATTAATAAAATTGAGCATAAGAAAAACACTGAACAAATAAAGGAAGAAGCCAGTTTTTTTATTAAAGCTTTTTATTTTCAAAACATATGCATAAATAGTTTTCAACATTCACTCTTGCAAAACTTTGTGTTCCAAATTTTTTTCTCCCTCCCTTCCCCCGACCTCTCCTCTAGATGGCAAGTATATGTTAAACTTGTGCACTTCTTCTTTACATAGTTCCACAAGTATCATTAGAAGCCAGTTTTATTTAAAAAACAACAATCTAAACCTTACAAAAGAATGAATTTGAGCAAATATTTTGGCTATTATAATATGCAAAGAAATAAGTGACATGTATACAGTAATTTTATCTGGGTATAATTACACACTTAAGTGACATATACAATAATTTATGTCTGAGTAAAATTACACACATACACACATACACACATACCCACTAGGGTGTGTGTGTGTGTGTGTGTGTATGTATGTGTGTGTTAATGGTGGCTATCTCTAGAGTGGGGGAAGGAAAAAAGAAATTTACATGATAACTTTATTATGTATATTTTAAAAATCTTTTTTTTAATGTGTGCAAAGATAGTTTTCAACATTCATCCTTGCAAAACCTTGTGCTCCAAATTTTTCTCTCCTTTCCCCTCACCCCCTCCCTTAAACAGCAAGTAATCCAATATATGTTAAACATATGTAATTCTTCTATATATAGTTCCACAATTATCATGCTGCACAAGAAAAATCAGATCAAAAAGAAAAAAAAAAAACAAGAGGAAAAAAAAAGTGAGCAGACAATAACAAAAAATGTGAAAATACTGTTGTGACCCACATTTAGTCCCCACAGTTCTGTCTGGATGCAGATGGTTCTCTCCATCACAAGTATATAGGAAATGGCATGAATCATCTCATTGTTGAAAAGAGCCACATCCATCAGAGTCAATCACATAATTTTATTGTTGCTGTGTACTATGTTCTCTTGGTTCTACTCTCACTTAGCATCAGTTCATGTAAGTCTCTCCAGACCTTTCTGAAGTCATGTTGCTGATCATTTCTTATAGAACAATAATATTCCATAACATTCATAAATCATAATTTATTCAGTCACTCCCCCAACTGATGGGCATCCATGCCACTACAAAAAAGGTCTGCTACAAACTTTTGCAAATGTGGGTCCTTTTCCCTCCTTTATGATTTTTTTCGAATACATACTCAGTGGAGACACTGCTGGATCAAAGGGTATGCACAATTTGATAGCCCATTGGATATAATTCCAAATTGCTTTCTAGAATGGTTGGATCATTTCACAACTTCACCAACAATGTATTAGCGTCCCAGTTTTCCCACATTGCCTCCGACATTTATCATTATCTTTTCCTGTCATCTTAGCCAATCTGAGAGATATGAGGTGGTACCTCAGAATTGTTTTAATTTGCATTTCTCTGATCAATAGTGATTTAAAACTTTTTTTCATATGACTAGAAATGGTTTCAATTTCTTCATCTGAAAATTGTTCATATCCTTTGACCATTTATAATTGGCTTAACTTTATTATATATTTAAAGATAATAAATTGTATAACAGATTTGCAGCTTCATGTGCAATCATCTGTGTTTTGGAAATATTTGTTAATAAATTAAAAATAAAAATTTTAAAATAGAAAAAATACAATGAAATCATTTTGTTATTTGATTTTAAAAAGGAAAGAAGAAAACCAAATTACTAGTATCAAAAACGAAAGGGATGAATTCACTACCAATGAAGAGGAAATTAAAACAATTGTTAGGAGCTATTTTACCCAGTTATATGCCAATAAAATCATCTTGCTGGTCATTTCTTACAGAACAATAATATACCATAATATTCATGTACCATAATTTATTCAGCCATTCTCCAATTGAAGGGCATCTATTCAATTTCCAGTTTCTAGCCACTACAAAAAGAGCTGCCACAAACATTCTTGCACATGTGGGGCCTTTTCCTTCCTTTATGATTTCTTTGGGATATAAGCCCAATAGAAATGCTGCTGGGTCAAAGGGTATGCACAGTTTGATAACTTTTTGAGCATAGCTCCAATAAATTTGACAATCTTAAAGAAATGGATGACTACCTTAAAAAAAACCATAATTACCCAGATCAACATAAGAAAAAATAAAATCATCAAATAACCCAATCTTAGAAAAAGTAATTGAATAAGCCATCAATGAACTCTCTTAAAACAAACAAACAAAATACTCCCCAGGACCAGATGGATTCACAGCCAAATTCTGGCAAACATTTAAAGAACAATTAATCCCAATACTATATAAACTATTTGGAAAAATAGGTGAAGAAGGAGTCCCACCTAATTTTTTGACACGAGTATAGTCAAAAATAAAAAAAGTAAAATGAGAGAAAATTATAAACCAATTTCTATAATGAATATTGATGCAAAAAATTTAAAATAAAATACTAGCAAAGGGGTTGCAGCAATATATCATAATGATCATATACTATGACTAGGTGGGCTTTATATCAAGAATGCAGAGTTGGTTCAGTTTTAGGAAAACTATTTGCATAATTGGCATTATCAATAACAAACTTAGCAGAAATTATATGATTATCTTGGTAGATGCAGAAAAAACCTTTGACAAAATACAACACCCATTCCTATTAAAAACACTAGAAAGCATAGGAATCAAAGGAGGTTACCTTAAAATGATGAATACTATTTATCTAAAACCATCAGCAAATGTCATATAACGAGGATATCAAAGGAATCAGTGAAAAGAAAAAAAAAAGTGAACAAAAGTGGTCTAGCGTTACCAGAACTCAAATTGTATTCAAAAAGTGGTAAGTATCAAAACAATTTGGTACTGGATAAGAAATAGACTGGTAGATCAATGGAATAGATTAAGTACATTATAATAGATGACCATAGTAATCTAATAATATAATATCAAATATATAGAGAACTGAGTCAAATTTATAAAAATACAGGGCATTTCCCAATTCACAAATGATCACAGGATATGAACAGATAGTTTTCTTTTTTCTTTTTTTTTATTAAAGCTTTTTATTTGCATAATATATGTATGGGTAGTTCCTCAACATTGATCCTTATAAAGCTTTCCGTTACAAATTTTCCCCCCAGTCCCCTCCCCTAGATGGCAGGAAGTCCACTACGTGTTAATTATATTAAAATACTTGACAAGTCAAATATATGTATACATATTTCCATATTTATCTTGCTGTGCAAGAACAGCCATATCTACACGAACAAAAAATAACTGAAGAAGGAAACACAATGCAAGCAAACATTGATGGAGAGCATGAAAATGACATGTTGTAGTCCATATCTCATATTCCTCTCTTTGGGTGTATATGGCCTTCTTCACTGAACACTTGGAACTGGTTTGAAACATCTCATTGTTGAAGACAACCATGCCCATCAGAATTGATCATCATGTAATATTGTTGTTGCTGTGTTCTGCTGGTTCTGCTCGTTTCACTCAGCATCAGTTCATGCAAGTCTCTCCAGGCCTCTCTGAAATCATCCTGCTGGTCGTTTCTTACAGAACAATAATATTCCATAACATTCATATACCATAATTTATTCAGCCACTCTCCAATTGATGGGCATCCATTCAGGTTCCAGTTTCTAGCCACTACAAAAAGGGCTGCCACAAACATTTTTGCAATGTGGATCCTTTACCCTCCTTCAAGATCTCTTTGGGATATAAGCCCAATAGAAACACTGATGGGTCAAAGGGTATGCACAGTTTGATAGCTTTTTGAGCATAGCTCCAAATTACTCTCCAGAATGGTTGGATCCATTCACAGTTCCACCAACAATGTATTAGTGTCCCAGTTTTCCCACATCCCCTCCAACATTCATTGTTATCTTTTCCTGTCATTTTAGCCAATCTGACAGATGTGTAGTGGTACCTCAGAGTTGTCTTAATTTGCATTTCTCTGATAAATAGTGATTTGAAGCACCTTTTCATGTGACTAGAAATGGTTTTAATTTCATCATCTGAAAATTGTCTGTTCATATCCCTTGACCATTTATCTATTGAAGAGTGGCTTGAATTCTTATAAATACACGACATTCTCTATATATTTTAGAAATGAGGCCTTTATCAGAACCCTTAAATATAAAGATGATTTCCCAATTTGATGCTTCCCTCCTAATCTTGTCTGCATTAGTTTTGTTTGTGCAGAAACTTTTTAACTTAATATAATCAAAATTATCTATCTGGTGTTCGATTAAGAGTTCCAGATCTTCTTTGGACATAAATTTATTCCATCTCCACAGGTCTGAGAGGTAAACTATATTATGTTCCTCTAATTTGCTTACAATATCACTTTTTATATCTAGATCATGAACCCATTTAGATCTTATCTTGGTGTGTGGTGTTAGGTGTGGGTCAAGCCCTAATTTCTTCCACACTAGTTTCCAATTTTCCCAGCAGTTTTTGCCAAATAGTGAGTACTTATCCCCAAAGCTGGAGTCTTTGGGTTTATCAAACACTAAATTGCTAAAGTTATTGCCTAGATTGTCCTGAGATCCTATTCTATGCCACTGATTGACTGCTGTATTTCTCAGCCAGTACCATATGGTTTTGATAACCGCTGCTTTATAATATAATTTTAGATCTGGCACAGCAAGGCCACCATCATCAGCCTTTTCTTTTTCCATTAATTCCCTGAGATTCTTGACCTCTGCTTTATAATATAGTTTTAGATCAAACAGAGAGTTTTCAAAGAAAGAAATCAAAGCTGTCTGCATTCATATAAAAATGCTCTAAATTACCATTGATCAGAGAAATGAAAATTAAAACAACTCTGAATCTCATATTTATCAGAATGGCTAATTGTAATGACCAGCGTTACAATTAAGCTAAAGGGTAGGATAAACTTACCTCTAATAGGTCATTGGACGTCTCCAGCTCCCAGCCTCCACTGGGAGAAACTTCACAGTCACCACAGGACACGGGGATATGCTTATCTTACTTTATTATGTGTTACACTTACATAGTCTATAAAGCTGTGCTAATAGTAATCACGGTCTCTATGGCGGCAGTCTCCTTATATACCCTTTTTGTCCTTCCCCACCCATGCCACAGCGAACCAATTGTGTCCCACCCCGAAGGTCTCCAGTCTGAGCTGGCCTGTTCTGATAGGGCGCCGGCCCATGAGCCGTGTGCAGCGCCTGCAGATCGAGTGCAACATGCAAAACATCTACCACGTGACTTAGGCTCTATGGTCCTCTATCCCGTGGTGTTTTGCTGCATCAGCACTGCCATATCAGCTGTGTAATGCCACACCTGTGCTCAGCCATTCGGCCCCCAGATGGTCATGTGCGTTTCCTGCTGGCTACAGGCACCTGGGCATTACATCTCCCTTTTCTTGTTTAGCGGGAGACCGCCCAAAGGAAGGACATCAGCTTTTAATTAAGTGAGACTGCCCGTCAACACAGAAAGACCGCATTTATAAAAGCAAATAGAATAAATATACGGCAGAATACCTAAAGCCCAAAATAGAAGGCATTGTAACATTTTCAGACAAACAAATACCCTGCCACGTGTAACAAAACAACACACACACACAAAGCGCGAGTGCACGCACACACACACACAAATACAACAATAAAAGACACAATTCTTTACATAGATTTAAACCAATAATCCTTAGCAAAATGATATGAGACTGTCTTAAACGAAGTAAAAGAGTTATAGTTACAGTAGATTAATAATACCACCGGTGGAGGGAAAAATGAAAAGACTCTCGAATGGGGGTTTGATTCTCTTTGCAAATTGTCTCTCTTACTCTCTGGTTTTTCTTCCCAGCCCTGTTATAACTGAGTTCTTTGTGAGGGGGCATCAGGTTTCAGCCCCTGGCGATGGCCGCACTTGGAGTTTGTTCGGTTTAGGGTATTTGTTGTTTCCCCCATGAGCATCGCTGGGTAAAAAGGCCTGGAGAACTCCTGGTGTTGTTAACGTTTTCTGTTCTAGATCAGGGAACATTTCACTAGTAAAGCCATTGTCCATTTATGTCATGAACACGTTCATAAGCTAGAGTCAGTAGTGTCCAGTTCTTGTTTGATTTCATCACAGGAGCCATTGCTAACAGGACGCAAACACCGAGCAGGAGTCCAAGATCCATCCTCCTGTTTCGCACCTTCTGGAATGACAAGAACATACCCTGGCCTACCGGTTATTATTCTACCTGGCCCTTGTGTGATTTTTGTCGTGGATTAACCCCTATAGGGTCCTTCTCTCCCTTTTCTTGTTTTCGAAGGATAGATTTTAGGGTCCTATTAGCCCGCTCTACTATGGCTTGACCCATAGGATTGTACGGAATACCCGTAGTATGTTGTATTTGAAACTTGGCACAAAAATGAGAAAAACCCTTAGAACTATAAGCAGGTCCATTGTCGGTCTTTATTGATTGGGGAACTCCTGCTATAGAAAAACAATGATATAGGTGATTAATAACATGCTTTAAAGCTTCACCAGTTTGCAAGGTTGCCATAAGAAACCCTGAATGTGTATCAATGGAGATATGAATTAACTGATGTTTCCAGTGTGTATTTCATTTGGGCTTGAACCTTTTGGATTATGTGCAATTACCCGTGGAGATGGATGATAAGGTACACAGGCTAAGCGCCTTTTAACTATATCTCTAGCCTGATTTTTAGAAATACCATAAAGTCTACGAGAGATCTCATAGATAAATGAAAGCATTCATGAGCAACAGTAGCTTCTTGTAAAGCAGACATAACAGGTAGACACATAGGACTTACCAAGGCATCCACAATCTTATTACCCTCAAAAATAGGACCTAGCCCTCCAGTATGAGAACGGACATGCATGACATATATACGAGAGGATAATTGAAGAAGCGCTGATTGGGCTTGAAGCAGTAAATCACCAATTTCAGAAGCTCTATAATTTATGTGGGCTTGTGGTAACATAACCATTACTTGATAGGAGTACTGACTATCTGTAATAATATTAAAAAGAGGTTGAAATCTATGCATTAGCCATACCCTGAGGTAGAACTATATGGGCGGAATGAGGGTTCTAAGTGTCCTGCCTTAAGTTGTTCCTCCACTATATCTTGCAAGGCTACCAGTTTTTCTGATGATAGGGGCCACTGATCAACCCAAATGGGAGAGGATGAATGCCATTTCAATTCTGGTAGCACTTTTACTTCAATGTCCCCAATTATTTTGACTGCAGGAACATATGCATTCCAGACATGAGATCACGCCCCCATAAGGAATTAGAGAGACCTGCAACCACTAGAGGGCGGAATCTACCTTCTTGGTCTTCTACTGTCCATCTCAAGAGTCTAAGTGATTTACCGGCTATTTGTGGACCTCCAACGCCTGTAATTCCAACTAAATTTTTCTCTAATTGCCATTCTCAGGGCCAATCTTCCGGCGGATAACTGACACATCCGCCCCTGTATCTAGCATTCCCCAAAAGGGGCGTCCTTCTATATAAATAGAAAGTAAAGGCCTTTCTAATGCTATTTGTTGTGTTAGTGCAATTTGAATCTCATCTGTCTCTTTTCTCTTTTGTAATCCCTGTTTCTTAGCAATAGGTTCAGTATTTGATAAATTTAAAGGAATAGAATGTGGATTGGAGACGGGAATATAATGATCCCCCGGGTTCATAACTGTAGAATGAACTACATGAAGATCGGGTGAAGAACAACCCACTATTAGACATGATTTATCTATATCTCCTATAGGGACATTAACCGTGGAAAAGGGTGGCAATGTTATTGATTGCACTGAATAAACATCTTCCCACATTTTTATTGGCCTCCCTGGTTCTGCAGACAGGCAAACTCCTGAACATACTGGTCTTGAAGATTGAGTCCACTTTCCTCCTTCACCATGAATGCATTCGGGGCCCTCAAGGGGCCCCTTTGCCCGTTTCCCGACTGGAATCCTCCTGTATTCTCTTTATTTTTCTTTTTTCTACACAGCTTTGCTATATGTCCAGGTTTTCCACAATTGTAACAGGTAAGATTGCCCTTACCCTTGTTTTTCTGACACTGACTATGAACATGTCCTGTTCGGCCACAATCATAGCACCTCCTTTCTTTCTCTCTCCTTATAAGAGCATCCGCTAACATTGCAACCTGTGTAGCTTCATAATCTACTTCATTACATATCTCTAGAATATCAGCTAATGGGGCTGACGTGGGTAAAGATGACACTGTTCTCTTGCAGGGTTTATTTAATCAATTGAGATTTAGCTACTCCCGTTTTTTGGTCATTTATCCAAAACAGGCAAGAGAATTACCCAGCCTAATTATCCACTGCAGAGCAGAGTGATTGCTTAGAATCTGTTATCTCAGTATCTCAGTCACTATTGACCAGTAATACTCTGCTACAACACAAGACAATTCAAAATGTTCTGTCAATGAGGAAGTTTATGTGAGGCGATCAAAGGAGGCAGCGGATGTCATCCTCTTAACATTCAATAAGAAGGTCGAGGATTCTTCCTACCTTGTCCCTGCTGTCTTTCAAAAATCAAAATCAAATGAAGTTTCCAGCTAGCCCATAGAAAGGACTCTGTGGGGGCCCATCTTGAAGCTCATTATAGCTATTGTTGGAGGGTGAGGTCTCTTGCACAGCTGAGATTCGGTAGTCTGATGAGGTGGTATCATTTCCCCCTCCATGAATCCCCAGAAAAAAGTAGTGGTCATAAAACTGAGCATTTCTCAAAGCTCCTCTTCAAAGGCATCTAATCAGTTCCTTTTAAGTCCAAATTTTCACTTCTCTTTCCCTTCCTTCCTTCTTTCTGTCCCATTCTTCTACCTTCAATCTCTAGCTACAAGCCAAAACTGCAATCTATTTCATCACTTTTTTTTTCTTTTTTTTCCTTTCTTTTATGGTTTCAGCTCTGAAACACTCACTCCTACCAGGCTTTCAAGGAACATTTCATTCTCCCTGGTAGCCTGAAGGGTAAGGCAGCCACTTTTCCTGGCTCTCGGGTTGGCATACAACCTCTGAGGACGATCCAACCTCTGAATAATAAGAGGGTGGAGCAGAGAGAATTACTTTTGGGCCAGGTTGAATAAGTGGTGCAGATGGCAAAACAGCGTTCTTTTTGCCAGGTCCCAAGGTCAGCTGACTTAATGCTGCCACTACTGCCCTGCCCACTATTTCCTTCATCTCCTCAGCATAGGTTCCACCTGCGCCTTGCTGGACATCTGCCAACTCTGCCCCTCTACTCCCTGCTGTTTGACTCTCTACTTGTTTTCCTTCTCCCTTGCCCTGTTCCTCTAACTTCCTCAATCCGTCATTGTTGCCACTCCCTTTCTTTCTTTTATTCTTCCTTTCTCGATCTCCCCCTTCTTCTTCAGAACTTGAATCTTCCCATAAAGAGTCTCCTGTCTGAACACTAGCAGCAACATTTACAGATAGCGAAGGGCCATAAAGAGCTGCTTTCACTAAACTGTAAATAAGGAAGTCAAGGTCTCTCACCGACTCAGGAATCTCCTTTTCATAGCTTGCTAACTGATTACCAACCACGATCCATCTGCTGCAATCTACTCCCGTAAATTCCACCCACAGAGAGACCGTCCACAATAGCTTTACAAATTTACGGCAATCTTCCTCTCACTTTTACTCCTTTCTTTGTTACTAACCTTTTTATCTGCTTAGCATAAACTTCCCTGTCACTGTGGCTAACAATGGGAATACTGTGACCCATTGTTTCTAACTAATCCACCCGGGCTTCTTGCTCCTCTGTGAGCAAGGCTGTGAAGTCTTCTACCCTCCTTCAGGTCCCTGTTCAGGGGCGCCACTTGTAACGACCAGCATTACAGTTAAGCTAAAGGGTAGGATAAACTTACCTCAACAGGCTTCGGATGTCTCCGGCTCCCAGCCTCCACTGGGAGAAACTTCACAGTCACCACAGGACACGGGGATATGCTTATCTTACTTTATTATGTGTTACACTTACATAGTCTATAAAGCTGTGCTAATAGTAATCACGGTCTCTATGGCGGCAGTCTCCTTTTATACCCTTCTCGTCCTTCCCCGCCCATGCCACAGGGAGCCAATCGTGTCCCACCCCGAAGGTCTCCGGTCTGAGCTGGCCTGCTCTGATAGGGCGCCAGCCCGCAAGCCGTGTGCAGCGCCTGCAGATCGCGTGCAACATGCAAAACATCTACCACGTGACTTAGGCTCTATGGTCCTCTATCCCGTGGTGTTTTGCTGCATCAGCACTGCCACATCAGCTGTGTAATGCCACACCTGTGCTCAGCCATTCGGCCCCCAGATGGTCATGTGCGTTTCCTGCTGGCTACAGGCTTCTGGGCCTTACAGCTAATATGACAAAAAATGAAAATGTTGGATGTTGGAGGGAATGTGGGAAAATTGGACATCTAATGCACTTTTGGAATTGTGAACTGATCCAACCATTCTGGAAAACTATACCTAAAGGGCTATAAAACTATGCATACTCTTTTATCCAGTGGTGCCACTGTTGGGTCTGTATCCCAAAGATATCATAAAGGAAAAGTATCCATGTGTGCAAAAATGTTTGTAGTAGCTTTTTTTTTTGTAGTGGCAAGAAATTGAAAATTGGGTGGATATCCATCAACTAGGGAATGGCTGAATAAATGATGGTATATGAATGTAATGGAATATTATTGATATGATAAGAAATGATAAGCAGGCTGATTTCTGAAAAGCTTGGAAAGATTTACATAAACTGATGCTGAATGAAGAAAGCAGAACTTGCAAGTGCAAGATTATGATAGAGTTAGCTTTTCTTAGCAATACATTGATTCAAGACAATACCAGTAGACTTGAGACAGAAAATGCTATTTGCAGCAAGAGATTGCTAGGGTCCAGGAAGTTGGGGACCCTGATGAGAAGTTTGTCTTTGAATTGAGGATCAAAAGGTGTGGTGTATAATTCCCTTGAGAAACATGAGACCCCAAGATTTGAAGGAGATTGCTGATGATGGCTTAAATAATAGGCTATTCAAAGTGATCTTAGAAAACGGTTTGCCTCAAGGTGAGCTCTGTTGTCAAAATGAAAACCCCACCTTCTTACTGAATACCTCCTTTCAATACAAACTTAATTGCTAATGATATGTGGGCTAGTGGATAAAGGGCATGACCACAGAGAGTGGGGGAAGGAAGGAGGCAAGGAGGAGGGGTCAGGCAAGGAGGAGGAATTAAGCTAGGAGGCGAGGCTAAGAGAATAGGGAAGATAGAAGACAGGCTGGCTGTAGGGGAGGAGCTGAATAAAGAATTGCCTTATTTTATCCTCTCTGGCTTGACTCTCCTTTGGAATTAACATGCTGGGCATGTCCACATGCACACCAAAGCCTGGGAAGAGGTGAGATCCCGGCTGCCCCTAGATATTGCACCTAGCAAGAGATAACTGGGTAGATTGAATGAGGATTGAAGCATACTATTTTCTTCCTTTTTGGCGGGTATGTTTGCTTTTACTTTTTTGTTCTGAGTTTTCTTTCACAATTTGCTGTCTTGGAAAGAAGGGAAGTAAGGGAAGGAGGGAGAAAAAAATTGGAACTCAAAATCTTATGAAATTGAATGTTAAATAAATTTTAAAAAGTGAATGTTGAAAACTAATTTTACATGTAATTGGAAAAATAAAGTACTATTGAGTAAACAAAACAAAACAAAACTGTGCATACCCTTTGATTCTGCAATACCACTGCTAGGTTTATATCCCAAAGACATCCAAAAAAAAGGGAGAACGACCTATTTGTACAAAAAATATTTATCTTTTCTTCCTGGTGTCTAAGAATTGGAAATCAAAGGGATACCCATTCATCAGGGAATGACTAAATAAGCTATGGTATATGATTTTAATGAAATATTATTGGGCTATAAGAAATGACAAGCAGGATGGTTTCATAAAAACCTGGAAAGACTTTCATGAATTGCTACATAGTGATGTGAAATAGGAGAATTATTATTTGATGAAGAGCTGTGAATGACTTAACTTTTCTCAGCAATACAATAAAGAAAGACAATCCCAAAGGACTAATGATAAAACATACTATCCATCTCCAGAAAAAGGACTGATAGTAATTGAATACAGACTAAACCATGCTATTTTTACCTCCTTTCTTCCATCCTTCCTTGCTTCATTTCTTTCTTTTCCTTATTTCCTTTCTTTTATCTTTCTTTCTTCCCTTTTTCTTCCTTCCTTCTTTCTTTTGTTACTTTCTTTTATCTGAATCTTCCTGTACAAAATGACTAATATAGAAATATTTTACATAATAGCATATGTATAACCTATATCTGATTGTTTACAATAAAGGGACGGGTGAATTTAAGGAGGTAGGAGGGATAAAATTTAGAACTCACAAGTTTAAATAAAAATGTTTTTTGTTTTTTTTTTTTAATTGGAGGAAAAAAACCTATGACAATTGGACGCAAGACTTTGTAAGCAGAACACCCCAGGCAAGTTCACTTCCTACACAGGGATTGCTTCAGAGAACTGTGAAAGTAGAGGTTGGAAAAGGATGGACTCCAGAAAGGTCATCCAAAACAAATAGCTTTAGTATCTCAATCGTCATCTTGACTTCTTTTGACACTGTGGGGATCACTCTTACTTGATATTCTTTCGACCTCCTTTGGAATTTTCTTAGCAAAGATATTGGAGTGTTTTACCATTTACTTCTCCAGCTCACAGATAAGGAAACTAAGGCAAACAAAGTGAAGTAACTTGCCTAGAGTCACACAGCTAGAAAGTTTCTGAAGCCAGTTTTGAACTCAGGAAGATGAGTGTTTCTGACCCCACAATTTCTTTCTCCTTAGCCTCTGTGCCACCTAGCTGCCCTTTATAGTATCTTTAATATATATTCCATTTTCTCCACTTTCATAGACACCAATCTAATTCAGACCTTTATATTCTCTTGCCTAGAACTATTGAAATAGTCTTCTTATCGGTCTCTCTGAATCAAATCTCTCCCCATTCTAATCCATTTTCCACTCAGCTGCCAAAGTGATTGTCCAAAGCTTATATTACCCTTCTACCAGTGTCTCCCTCTCACCTCCTGGATCTAATATAAAATCCTGCAGCTTTTAAAGCCCTTTACAACCTGGTTTCTTTTGAACTTTCCAGTCCTCTTACACCTTACTTCCCTGCACCTACTTTATGATCCAATGACTCCAAGATTCTTTTTCCTCCCACAGATCTTTCATCTAGAAGTCTCTACATTTTCCACTCTGTCTCCTGACTTCCTTCAAGTCTCAGCTCAAATTGTACTTTCAGCAAGAAGTCTTTCCCAGTCTTTTAGGCCTTTCCTCTAAGATTATTCCTGATTCATCTTATACAGATTAACATATACATCTATTACCTTGTTTTTGCCTAGTTGTTTGCACATTGTCTCCTATATTAGATTGTGAGCTTGTTGAGAACAGGAACTGTATTTCCCATAAAGGCTTATTGACTTCCATAACTAGACTTTTGCTTAACTAAGCACCTACCAGTTTCAAATAAAATACACAGAAAACAAAAAGGGATCTCAGAAAGAAAAAGCACTTTTTGGCCTCATTTCTAAAATATATAGAGAATTGTCTCATATTTATAAGAATTCAAGCCACTCTTCAATAGATAAGTGGTCAAGGGATATGAGCAGACAATTTTCAGATGATGAAATTAAAACCATTTCTAGTCATATGAAAAGTTGCTCCAAATCACTATTTATCAGAGAAATGCAAATTAAGACAACTCTGAGGTACCACTACACACCTGTCAGATTGGCTAAAATGACAGGAAAAGATAATGATGAATGTTGGAGGGGATGTGGGAAAACTGGGACACTGATACATTGTTGGTGGAACTGTGAACGGATCCAACCATTCTGGAAAGTAATTTGGAACTATGCTCAAAAAGTTATCAGACTGTGCATACCCTTTGACCCAGCAGTGTTTCTATTGGGCCTATATCCCAAAGAGATCTTAGAGTAGGGAAAGGGCCCCACATGTGCAAGAATGTTTGTGGCAGCTCTTTTTGTAGTGGCTAGAAACTGGAACCTGAATGGATGCCCATCAATTGGAGAGTGGCTGAATAAATTATGGTATATGAATGTTATGGAATATTATTGTTCTGTAAGAAACGACCAGCAGGATGATTTCAGAGAGGCCTGGAGAGACTTGCATGAGCTGTTGCTGAGTGAAATGAGCAGAACCAGGAGATCATTATACACAGCAACAACAATATTACATGATGATCAATTCTGATGGACATGGCTCTCTGCAACAAAGAATTGTCTCAAACCACTTCCAATTGTTCACTAAAGAAAACCATATACACCCAGAGAGAGGGATATGAAATATGGACCACAACATAACATTTTCATGCTCTCTATTGAGGTTTGCTTGCATTGTGTTTCCTTTCTCTGATTTTCTTTTTTTTCTTGTAGATAGGATTTTTCTTGCACAACTTGTCAAGTACTTCAACATTATTAACATGTAGTGGACTTCCTGCCATCTAGGGGAGGGGAGAGGATGGGGGTAAAATTTGTAATGGAAAGCTTTGTAAAGATCAATGTTGGGGAACTACCCATACATATGTTATACAAATAAAAAGCTTTAATAAAAAAAAATAAAAAAGAATTCAGCTTCCAGATTGGCCTTTATCCTAAATTGACCCTTACTCCTAGGCAATGGGAGAGAAGAGAAGATAGATTTCAACCCATCCCAAAGTATTTCTGCTTTGGGATGGGATGGGATCCAGGGATCAAACGGAGCATATAATCCTTGTCTTTGTTATATACTCATTAATGCCTCTGCTTTAATATTATTTTGCCTTTTTCAAATTAAATGTGTATTACAATATAGCTAGAGTAAATAAATTAAATGTATTAGGGAATGAGAAGGTTTTTTTCTTTCATGGCAGCTGGAACTATAAGAAATTTGATTGAATAGATCTACACAAATCTTTAGACTACTTCCTTAATTTGCACAGTAGTTATGCACAGAGATGCCTTTGATCTTACCATCACTCACAACCGTTCTTCTTTCATATTCATTGACTTTGAAATTCCCTTTTGTAGTCATAATCTATTGTTATTTCACTTCTCCTTAGGAAATGAAGTAGTAGAACTCAGAAAACTTGCTGACTGGGTCCACTATATGTAAATATAGAATTATGCTATATAATTTCAACTGGGCCCTCACTGCTGCTTGGCAATCCATTTACACTTCCCTAATCAATTCAGAAAAAGCACTTTTTAAACTATCTTCAACAATACATATATACATATATATTTGCTAAGGCAATTGGGGTTAAGTGACTTGCCCAAGGTCATACAGAACAATACATATTTTTTTAAAAACCACACAATGAAATTTTATGCTGTACAATGCTGACCTAACGTGTCTTTTCATTACATCGTCCAGAGAACCTACCTAATGTGGTGTTGTAGGCTTTCCTATAATTTATATTATATTTCCTGGGTATAATTAGTATATCATATATTATTATATTTATATTTGTATATAATTAGACATGATTGACCCTGACTCCTTTTTCAGCCTATGCATTTTCTATATAATTTGTTTCTCTTTTTGCTAGGCAGTTCAGGATTTCAAGGAGCATACACTCCCATTACAATACTCTGATCTCACAAGAGAGGTTTATTAAGCACAAACCTCTCCTACCGGGAAGGTCTGAGCCTGAGATGACTACAATGGGCTATAATTGATCATAATTGGAAGGGACTCAGAAATTATCTGGTCCTCACAATCATCTCTTTAATTAGGTAAATTTTAAATTCAAAAAGAAATTTCTTCCCTTCCTTGCTGAGATAGGAAACTATGAGTGTGGAACGTGCAAATACTGTCAGATTCTGTTGATGTGTTGATTATTTTTGTTGAAGTGTTTTTCCCCCTCATTTTTTTATATTCTTTGTTATAACGAATGACTTGGGTCAGGGAGGAATATATTTGGAAATGTGGTATAAAAACAAAAGTTAATGATGTTTTCAGTTGAAGAGTACTTAAACTAACTCCAAATTGAAATTGTAGCACCAAATTAAAATATGGAAAATAATTGGAAAAGTTAGGTTGTAAGAGTGGGAGGGTAGGTGTGGGTTGTCAGGATGTTAAACTCAGGTTTGAAACTGGAACAAAATGAAACACTCCTACATCATTTGACAGTTAAAAAAAAATTCGTGAAAAAGAATCTCAGCAAATATACCTATCTATTGTTTTGATTTCCTGCCTCTGTGTTGCCCACCATGGAGAAGCAACTAGGACTCTTTGTACTAAGGTGGCCAGAAAGTTGTCAATTGCTGGTACCTTTAGTTTCCTGTATTTTTTTTTTTTTTTTGACCTGGATCTTGTTAACATCTTGTTTCTCCTTCTCAGAGAGCTATCCCTTAATTTAAAAAATTCTCTAGAGTACAAAAAAAAAATCAGCAAAACCATAAAAAAAATTGACATGTACAATGTTTGTCATCCATTGACCCCCAACTACAAAGGAATAGGGGAGATGTCTTTCCCCCATTTCTTCTTTAGGACTAAACTTGTTCTTTATTATTTCACAATCAATATTCAGTTTATTTTATTTTATTGATATCTTTTGCTTCTTTACCTCATAAATTTCCCCCCAGTATTCTACCTCCCTTCCCTGGAACCATCCAATAAGATACATAATATTTTTAAAGAAAAAAATCACTCAAACTTACCAATTCATTTTTTAAAAAGTTTTATAATATGTGTAATAATGTCATGGGCACATTTCAATGAATTTGAGTAATTTTCAAGATCTCTATTTCCCAAGAGGTTGTGATCTGGCCTTGGGCAATGTATCAATCTGGTACTCTGATTAAAACTGGAAATCTGTAAAAAGAAGCATGATTAACATGATCAACAGTGATTCTGGGTGGAATAATTATTACCTTGTTTTTTTATTTAATGAAATACTTTACTATTAGATTAGTGATGAGAGTACAGCATCGGTGAGAGGAGTGGCCAGAATTTATTTGCATACTATCCCCATTAGATAGTAAACTCTTGGGAGCAGGAGCTATCTTTTGCCTTTTTAAAAAATCCCCAGTATTAAGCACAGTGCCTGGCACATAGTAGGCATTTAATAAGTGTTTATCGATTTGTATAATTGTTACCTGAAATTCTTTACACTGAATTTGGGAAAAGTAGTAAAGATTTTAGAGCCTTCAGGTTAAAACTGACCAATTGATTCTTACTACCTAGAAAATAAAACACAATATTCTTAGTCTGACATTTAAGACAATCACAATTTAACTTCATGTTACATAGCCAACCTTATCTTTTATTTTTCCATTCAGGAATTCTCTGCCCCTCACTATCTATCCCTTGAGCTTGGGTTGCTGTATCTTCACCTTTGCAAAGCTGAAAGGTCCCAGATCACCCAAATTCCTTTCTCTTTTCCACATATTTCTACTCATTCTTCAGGGACCACTAAACTCGAGTAAGTCCCCAAAAGTGTCATTTTCCTTCCCCCTTCTTTCTTTTTCTCGCACTCACAGGTAACAAGACCACATTTCCAGGTTTGTTTTTTTTTTATTATTTATTTATTTTTTTTTTTGAGTATGTTAAGAATTAAAACGGTAAACTAGGGCTCGTCCGGGATTTGAACCCGGGACCTCTCGCACCCGAAGCGAGAATCATACCCCTAGACCAACGAGCCGACAAAAAAGCGTTGCTGTAGAAAAACTTCTGAGGCAGTGTATGGTATGAGGGCTGTGTGCTGAGGAAATGAATTTCCAGGATTTTTAATCTAAAGCGAGATTGCAACCACCGAAGACTGGAAGTAAGGACTCCTGGCTCAGAATTTAGATTCCGAGCTACCTCTCCTCCCAGAAAACAACGCGTTTAGGGAAATTGGAAGAATGGGAAGGGGTCCTCAACTCCTCCCCTTGTCCCCTTCGGTTTTTCTTTCTTTCTCTCTCCTTCTCCCTCACCCTTCTCTCCCCCCCCCCTTTCTATTTTTCTTTCTCTCCCCCTCCCCTCCTCTCTCTCTCTCTCTTTCTTTCTCTTCCCTTTCCCTCCCTCCTTCCCAGTACAGTCCTCTTCACCTCAGATGACTGATCTTTGAGTTCGTGACCATCTACTTCTTTCCAGAAGAATGGCTACTACTTAATCTAGCACAAAAGACCCTTTTCCTGGACTTGAAAGAGAATTATCCCGATCTCTAATCTCTAAGGGAGTGAGAGTCCCTCTTACCTCTTCAAGCCCTGAGGACTCAAGAGAAGGAAAGTAGGAGAGTCTAAGGAACAAGCAAAAAACAAGACAGAGACAGAGTGGCAGACTGCGGCCCTACTCAAAGACCCATTCCTAAAGAGAGCTTTTTTTCCATCCCTACACATAAGATGTTCGGTGCCAGGGATTAATGCAAAAATGGCTGAAGACAAACTCTAATGGGGATGACAGTCTGGTTGGGGAAAAAGAGATACATAAAGTATATGATTAGGATTATAAAATAGAATGGAAGGGAAGTGAGAGACAGTATTCTGTACTGAGAAAATCAAAGAAGGGTCAGGATCAGGGATGACATTTGAGCTGAGAATTGGTAGAATTTTGATAGGCAAAATGAGCATGGGAAGGGCATTCCATTCTATTGTATACCTGCCCCTCTATCTTTTGCCCACACTCACAGATCTTCAGTTCTTGATCTAAATCAACCAGATTGAAAAAGGTAAGAGATCCCCGAGGAATCAAGAACCGTCTTGAATTTGCCTCATCCTATACCCTCACTTTTCCTCCACCCTTCCACTGGGAGGAAAAATAAAACTGTTTCTTCTACTTTGAAAAAGAACCTTCTCTCAGTTGTCACTAATATCTCTTTAGGACAGTGAGCTAAGGCTCACGAGCTTCTCATCACATTAGAAGTTCACATCCTTTACTAGTTCTTTGCCTTAAAGGCAAACAGACTTGTTTGCCTTAAAGGCAAGCAGACATAATGTCTGCTCAGTATATAATAATTCCCTTGCAACTTGCCAACAATCCTTTTTTGTAGTGGCAAGAAACTGGAAACTGAGTGGATGCCCAGCAGTTGGAGAATGGCTGAATAAATTGTGGTATATGAATGTTATGGAATATTATTGTTCTATAAGAAATGATTAACAGGATGATTTCAGAGAGGCCTAGAGAGATTTACATGAACTGATGCTAAGTGAAATAAGCAGAACCAGGAGATCATGGTACACAGCAAGAGCAAGATTATACAATGATCAATCCTAATAGACATGGTTCTCTTCAACAGTGAGCTGATTCAGGCCAGTTCCATGGTCTTGTGATGAAGAGTCATCTACACCCAGAGAGAGAACTGAGTGTGGATCACAACATAGTATTTTCACTCTTTTTGTTGTTATGTGCTTATTTTTTGTTTTCTTTCTCATTTTTTTCCTTTTTGATCTGATTTTTCTTGTGCAGCATAATGTGGAAATATGTATAGAAGAATTTCACATGTTTAACATATATTGGATTATTTGCTGTCTGGGGGAGGGGGAAGGAAAAAAAATTGGAACACAAGGTTTTGCAAGAATGAATGTTGAAAATTATCCATGCATCCGTTTGAAAATAAAAAGCTTTAATAATTTTTTAAATGCATAGGATTACAAAGGAAAAAATAAAGTTTCATGTACTAAAATAAATAAGAGGAAGAGATAAAATTTTCACTACCCACCTTCTCTACCCAAAAATAAGAAGAAAAGAATTTTTTTTAAATGAAAACTATTGCATTATTTCATGAGAAAATCCTATAAAGAAAAATATCAAGAACCATGTGGTGAGGTATCATGCTGCTACTGTGGTGCCTAATCTTGTGAAAGAACCAGATCCAGCTAAACTTCCTGGGAAATTTAATCAATAAAGATTGCTTTTCTTACTGAGGAGATTTCAAATGGAGTAGGCAGAAGCTTCATCTCTGGAAAAAAGAAATCTTCTAAAATTGCCCACAGCTTTGACTCTCCTGGCACCAGAGAAGTCCCTGAATATCTAGATTCTCCTCTTTAAGACTAGGGCTTCCATTCTTGAGAGGATAAAAGTGTATTTGCCACCCATTACTCAATCTCTCTCAGCCTGGTAGCCTTTTTCTCCAAGGGATTCACCATATTCATGCCTAGCTTAGTGATACCCTGTTGGCTTTAATTCTCTTAAACTCAGAATTCCCAAGCTCAAGCAAGTCAACCAAAGTCTTCCAAGAAAGAACTACACTTGTTTTTCACCATGCCAAATTTTATCATCATCATCATTTTGTTATTCTTTACTTCTGGGAAGAGAAAAAGGAGAGAAGAAGAAAGGAAAGGAAAAGGTTAAAAAAAAAAAAGCTAGCAATACAGTGTATTTTAGGAAAAATCTTGTTTATCTAGTCCAACTCCTTCATTTTATTGGGGAAGTTACCTTAACCACAGCCAGAATAATCCCTTCACCTCTCTGGACTTCATTTTCTTCCTTTGTAAATGTATAACAGGAATGGAAATATAGGAGAATGGAGATGAGAGGAGAATTCCCATAGATGAGTTCCAATAGATATTGTTTTCCAGGAGATGGATACTTGTCTTCTAGACATGAATTTCTGTCTCTATGTGTAAAATTTGGATAACTTTAGTAAACGACTTTACAGTGTCCTTTAACTCTTAAATTATATATTTATTAGCTAGAAAAGGCCATTTAGTCTGAGCTGTCCTTGAATTCACCTTTTATAGCACCTTTAACCTCTCTTTTAATGTCTCTAGTAATGGCAAGCTCAATCACCATAGAAGCAGCTCATTTAAATTTTGAGGAGCTTGAAATCTTCCTTTTCATTAGTAGTGAAAATCTGCCTCTTTGTGATATGAGAACATAACAAATGTATTCCTAAAACTTTTCCCACCTGCCTTCCTATGGTATTTACAATTTTATGTTTGTATGCTTCCATACACAAAATAAGACGGTCTTATTTGATCCATTTTATGAGAAAGAGAAAGAAATATATTAGATGCAGACTTGCAAAACTTAAATTATTTTCTCAGATTCTCAGTGTCATTGACTGTCTCTCCCTCTGGATGCAGATGACTCGTTTCATCAAGTCTATTGGAATTGCCTTGAATCAGCTCATTGTTGAAAAGAGCCAACTCTAACAGAGTTGGTCATCATGCAATCTTGTTGCTATGTGCAGTGTTCTCTTGGTTCTACTCACTTCACTTAGCATCAGTTCATGCAAGTCTTTTCTGAAATCAACCTGCTTATCATTTCTCATAGAACAATAATATTCCATTACATTCAAATACCATAACTTATCCAGCCATTCTCCAGCTGATGGGCATCCACTAAATTTCTAGTTCCTACAAAAAGGGCTGCAACAAATATTTTTGTATATATGGCCATTTTCCTTTTTTTATGATGTCTTTGGGTTACAGATTCAGTAGAGATACTGCTGGATCAAAGAGTATGTACAGTTAGATAGCTCTTTGAGCATAGCTCCAAATTGCTCTCCAGAATGGTTGGACCAATTCGTAACTACCAACAATCCATTAATGTTCCAGTTTTCCCATATCCCTTTGTACACTTACCATTATATTTTCCTGTTATCTTAGCCAATCTGAGAGGTGTGAAATAGTATTTCAGTGTTGTCTTAATTTGAATTTCTCTAATCAATCATGATTTAAAGCATTTTTTCATATGACTAGAAAAGACTTTCATTTCATTGTCTAAAAATTGTCTGTTCATATCCTTTAAACCATTTATCAACTGGGGAATGGCTTGTATTCTTATAACTTTGAGTCAATTCTCTAAATATTTTAGAAATGAGACCTTTATCAGAAACAATGGTTATAAAAAATTTTCCCCCAGTTTTCTGCTTCCCTTTTAATCTTGGCAGCATTGATTTTGTTTGCACAAAACCTTTTTAATTTAATGAAACCAAAATTATCCATTTTGCATTTCATAATATTCTCTAGTTTTTCTTTGGCCATAAGTTTTTTTTTTCTTTCTCCACAAATTTGAGAGGTAAACTATCCCTTGATCTCCTAATTTGGCTTTTACGTCTAAATCATGAACTCATTTCGATCTTAACTTGGTATAGGATGTTAGATGTTGGTCAATGCCTAGTTTTTGCCATACTATTTTCCAGTTTTGCAACCAATTTTTGTCAACAATAAATTCTTATCCCAGAAGCTGGAGTTTTGAGGTTTATCAAACTCTAGATTATTATAGTCATTGACAATTGTGTCTTGTGAACCTAACCATTTATCTACTACTCTATCTCTTAGCCAGTATCAAATGGCTTTGATGACTGCTGCTTTATAATATCGTTTTAGATCTGGTATAGCTAGGCCACTTTCTTTTACATTTTTTTTTCATTAATTTTCTTGAAATTCTTGATCTTGTTTGTTCTTTCAGATGAATTTTGTTATTTTTTTCTAACTCGATAAAGTAATTTCTTGCCAGTTTGATTGGTATGGCATGATATGGTATTTTTGTTGTTTTTATTATATTATCTTGATCCACCATGACCACTTGATATTCTTCCAATTGTTTACATATAATTTTATTTATGTTAAAAAGTTTTATGTAATTGTGTTCATATAGTTCCTGACTTTGTCTCGACAGGTATACTCCCAAATAATTTATATTGTCTACATTTATTTTAAATGGAATTTCTCTTTCTGTCTCTTGGTGATGGACTTTGTTGGTAACATATAGAAATGCCAATGATTTATATGGGTTTGTTTTAGATCTACAACTTTGCTAAAGTTATTATTTCTAGTAGTTTTTTTAATTGATTATCTAGGATTCTCTAATTATACCATCATATTATCTGCAAAGAGTAATAATTTTTATCTTTGTTACCTATTCTATAGAATTCCTTTAATTTTTTTTTCTCTTATCGTTAAAGCTAACATTTCTAGTACAATATTGAATAGTAGTGGTGATAATGGGCAACCTTGTTTCACCCTTGTTCTTGTTGGAAATGCTTCTAGTTTAGCAACATTACATATAATGCTTGCTGATGGTTTTAAATAGATACTAATCATTTTAAGGAACATTCCATTTGTTCCTATGCTCTCTAGTGTTTTTAATATAAATGGGGGTTCAGGGAGAGACCTGTGGGATCTGAGTGTGGACTACAACATGGCATTTTCACACTCTGTTGATGTTTGCTTGTATTTTGTTTTCCTTCTTAGGTTTTTTTTCTTGTAGATCAGATTTTCCTTGTACAACAAGATAACTGTATAAATATGTATACATATATTGGTTTTGTCATATATGTTAACATAGTCAACATGTATTAGATTACTTGCCATCTAGGGGAAGGGGTGGGAGGAAGGAGAGAAAAATTTGGAACAGAAGGCTTTGCAAGGGTTAATGTTGAAAAATTATCCATGCATATGTTTTGCAAATAAAAAGCTTTAATAAAAAAAATATAAATGGGTGTTGTATTTTGTAAAATGCTTTTTCTACATCAGTTAAGATGTAGAATATGACTTCTATTAGCTTAGTTATTGATATGGTCAATTATGCTGATAGTTTTCCTGATATTGAACCACCCTTGCATTCCTGGTATAAATTCTACTTGTTCATATCCATTTTTTTCTTAGGGAGTTCATTAATCGTTTGTTAGTTTTCTTTTTCTAAAATGGGACTATTTAAGTAATTTATCTCCTTATCTATTAATAGGGACAATCTATATTTTTGGAATTTTTCATCCATTTAACTTAGATTTTCAGATTTATTATAATTTCCTGTTCATTGGTGGTAAGTTCACCCTTTTAATTTTTGATACTGGTAATTTGATTTTCTTTCTTTTTCCTAATCAAATTAGCCCAAGATTTAACTATTTTATTGCTTTTTTCATAAAGCCAACTTTTAGCTTTGTTCAATATTTTTCTTACTTTCAATTTTATTAATCTCTCCTTTGATTTTAAGTATTTCTAATTTGATATATATTTGGGGGGACTAATTTGTTCTTTTTCTAACTTTTTTAGTTGCATGCTTAATCTATTGATCTCCTCTTTCTCTATTTTATTCATGTAAGCATCTAGATATATAAGATTTCTCCTAAGAATTGCTTTGCCTGTATCCCATAAGTTTTTATATGTTGTCATATTATTGTCATTCTCTTGAATGAAATTATTGTTTCTATGATTTGTTGTTTCACCC
The DNA here is from genome assembly GCA_023553655.1 of Myrmecobius fasciatus. Lineage (NCBI taxonomy): Eukaryota > Metazoa > Chordata > Mammalia > Dasyuromorphia > Myrmecobiidae > Myrmecobius > Myrmecobius fasciatus. The sequence continues at coordinate 117,314 of JAJPUD010004269.1, forward strand.
ACTCATTCTTTAGGATTAGATTATTTTGGTCTACTTTTCCATGGTCTTTTATTCATGTAATTTTTATTGCATCATGATCTGAAAAGGATACAGTTACAATTTCTGCCTTTCTGTATTTAATTGTTTTTATGTTATAATACATTTTTGTGTAGATGCCATGTACTGATGAGGAAAAGGTATATTCTTTTCTATCCCCATTCAATTTTCTCCAAAAGTTTGTTGTACCTAACTTTTCTAAAATTCTATTCACAACCTTAACTTTTTTCTTATCTTATATCTCATAGATGGGGAAACTGAAATTTAGAGAGGTTTTTTTTTTTTAATTTGTGGATTTATTTTGTGGTTAGATTTATCTAGTTCAAAAAGAGAGAGATTGAGATCCCCCATTTTTTTTGTTTGTTTTGCTTTCTATTTCTTTTTGCAACTCACTGTTCCTCTAAGAATCTGGGTGCTATGCCATTTGATGCATATATGTTTAGTGCTGATGTTTCTTCATTATTTATGGTACCCTTTAGCAAGATGAAATTTCTTTCCTTATCTTTTAAAATTAGATCTAATTTTGCTTTTGCTTGATTTGAGATCAATAACTCTCCCTGCTTTTTTTTTACTTTAATTGAAGCATATTAGGTTCTACTTCAGCCTTTCACCTTTACATATATCTCTTTGTTTCAAATGTGTTGCTTGTAAACAATATTTTGTAGGATTCTGACTTTTTTTTTTTTGGCTGAGGCAATTGAGGTTAAGTGACTTGCCCAGGATCACACAGATAGGAAGTGTTAAATGTCTGAGATCAGATTTGAACTCAGGTTCTCCTGACTTCAGGACTGGTGCTAGGATTCTGTCCTTTAAAAATTCTTTTAAAAAGCTATTGATAATATATACGGCAACAACAAGACTATATAATGATCAATTCTGATGGACATGGTTCTCTTCAACAATGAGATGTTTCAAACCAATTCCAGTTGTTCAGTGATGAAGAAAGCCATATACACCCAGGGAGAGGCCTGTGGAATCTGAATGTGGACCACAACATAGCATTTTCACGCTCTCTATTGATGTTTGCTTGCATTATGTTTCCCTTCTCAGATTTTTTTTTCTTGTAGATCCGATTTTTCTTGTACAGCAAGATAACTGTATAAATATGTATACACATATTGGATTTGTCAAGTATTTTAACATAATTAACATGTATTAGACTTTCTGCCATCTAGGGAAAGGGGTGGGAGGAAGGAGGGAAAAATTTGTAACAGAAAGCTTTGCAAGGGTCAATGTTGAAAAATTATCCACGCATATGTTTTTTTTGTTTTTGCTGAGGCAATTGAGGTTAAGTGACTTGCCCAGGATCACACAGCTAGGGATTGTTAAGTGTCTGAGACCAGATTTGAACTCAGGTCCTCCTGACTTCAGGGCTGGTGCTCAGATCCACTGCACCACCTAGCTGCCCCTTTTACACATACATTTTGCGAATAAAAAGCTTTAATAAAAAAAAAAAAAGCTATTGATACAGCACTTTAGAGTTTGCATATGTAATATATAATATCTACATAATTTGCATATACATTATATATGAGGATTATGTAATGTATGTTTCCACATCATTTCCCATTGAGATGGAAGCTCTTTGAAGGCAGGAAATGATTCACATTGATTTTTGTATTCTGGAATGGTGCCAGGCATATAGTTGACAATAAATGTCTATTGATTCACTGATTGTTCTGTATATACATACATATATTTTAGCACCAATGATTATTATGTGGTTATGAATTACAGAGTACTATAATTTCTGAAGAATCATAATTGAGGGTGACCTAGGCAATGGAAAGACCCAAGTTATAAATAGGTTGTAACATTTAGCTAAACCAATTGTAAAAAATTGTAAAAAGAAAAAAATATTATTAGAACTATCCAACAATAAAAAGTGGGCTTGTTATATGGTGGGATCTGGAGATTTGATAGACAGCCAGAGTGTTTCACTGGCATATATGCACTTATGAGATCTTAGAAGAAGGTCCCTAGCATGTTGAGTTTTCTGCCTATGAAGGATTTACAAGAAGGCAGAGACAAGTTTCTCAGAGAATGTGAAGGCACAAAATGAAGGCACAAATGTTTCAATCCATATATATAAAAATTAACATCTATGTCATAACAGGTACCCCAAAACATCACTCCAAGAGCCTACTTAGTTTTTGTTCACAAGAATATGCTGAGCCCTATTCCTACTCTGAATTCCTCCCTGGAAAAAATCAAGCCTTTTTATTATTAATAATAGCTCATATTTAGATGGTTCTTTAAAGTTTTTAAAGTTCTTTATTCATGTTATTTCATTTGATCCTTATAACAACCCTATGAGGTAAGTGCTACCATATATCACATCTTATAGATGGGGAAATTGAAATTTAGAGAGTTTTTTTTTTCTTTTGATTTGTCCAAGGTCACATAGCTAGTAAGGGCCTGAGGCTCAATGAGGAATTCATGATTTCTGACTCCATAACTTTGGGTTGTACAGTAGGTCCATGTACTATACTAGTCAGTTGCTTATGACATGAAAAATCAATTATAATGAAAACAATAATAGCTTCCTTAAAATATCAGGTGTAACAGATGATTCAGACTTCCCTTGGCATTCATCACATCTTTTAACAAAATGGTGGTTGGAGAAGAATAACAGAACCAACTATCTGGCTTCTACTTTGTCCATTGCTCTTGTTTATTCCTGTTGTCAAGACTGTCCAAAATAATATGGTATGACATAGGATCATGATTTAAATATTAAAATGATTACATCCACATATTTATATTTTTGTTTCTGACATCACCAAAGTGCTATGGGAAATTAAATTAACACCAAATTTAAAAAAACAAAGCTGATTTAAAAACAAACAAAAAAATCAGATGTAATACTGAAATGTGAGTAGTGCTTCTCAGATGCAGACAACCATGCAAGAGATATCCCTCCCTTTTATTGGCATGTCTTTATTCACTCTCTCTGATTTCAATCACAGTCTTCTGTATGCTTGAATAATCTCAGTTAACTACCACATTTGGAGAAACTCTCTAATTGGCTTGCCCTAATGTTGGAAATTGAAGTAATTCTTTTCTCCCAGGAAGCATCTTCTACTCTGTCAATCTCAAACTGCAAAATTATAGGCATAAGTAAAATTACTGTTAATGACCATTTAATTTATTAGCAGGTATGAGTAATATCAAAATATAGTTAAATATTCAAAAAAAGCATAGAAGACTGTACTGGGTTCCCTTTTTCTCTGGGTATTTGTGGAGTGGTCAAGGGAGTTACTGTTCAAAGGGACTGAGGCTTAAACTCTAGATAGAGATTTTCCTAGCACTGTGCTCTGAGAGAAAGAAAAGTAATATTGAGTGGACTTCACTAGAACCAATTGCTAAGTTGGCACCAGTCATACCCCTATAATGAGAAGTTGGGTGGTAATGTGGATATAGTGCTGGGCCTAGAGGAACTGAGTTCAAATACTGCCTCAGACACTAGCTGTGAGACCCTGGGCAAGTTGCTTTACTTTGCCTCAATTTCCTCATCTATAAAATGAGCTGGAGAAAGAAATGGCAAAACAATCCAGCATCTTTTCCAAGAAAACCTTAAAAGGGCTCATAATTCACAACAAAATCCTAGCAAGAATTCATCTCTCCTCATTCTTTAGGATATGACTTACGGTATCTCTCCATAAGCTCTGTCTAGTGTCCTCCAAACTAGAGTAGATGTTCCTTCCATAGGAATCATCAAAACAAACTGAGCTCTCCTAAGTGTCATCTTCAGGCTGCAATGCTCAGGGAGAAACTGAGGCAGTATCACACATTGGAAATTAGGTAATGCTTTATTGATGTTAATTGAGAGTTCAGAATCCATAGCTATGGATCAGGACTGATGGGACTCATGTCTCAAAGCATGCAGTCCAGCCCAGAGACTGACAGCATGTCAGCTGACTGAATAATTATTCAGCAGCTCCATCAAAGGACTTCGAACATTATATAGGGTTCCTATAGCTCAGGGAGACAAAGAACTCATGGGAACAGCTGAGCACCTCTGGTGTCCAAGGAAACCATAAATTCAGTTCTGACAGGTTACGAGTAAGGGATACCTTGGCAAAGAAGACTACAGATAAGGGGGTGAAGGCTGCTGGAGAAGCTGAGACAGTAAGTCTGAGTCATAGATAAGGGTAGGTTGAGGCTGACCATCTGGAGGTTTCCTGATTACTTTGGAATGTGAGTCCAATTATTTCTGAAGGTCAGGAAGTGGGGATTTCTATTCTGGGACAGAGCAGTTAAGGGAGACTGAAACAGCAACTGAGGGAGACTGAGACAGTAACTGAGGGAAACTGAGACAGGCACAACAAGGCCAAGGATTCTTTATCATTCTTAGGTCTTCCACAGGTCTTCCAAAGACTCTGTGATGCTGGATAGGTCCTCTATAGTTTTGATTTCTTCCCAAATCATTGTGGGTGTCTTTAACTCCACATTATTTTTTGTACAGTGGGAGAACTCAGGTGGTTTTGCTGACTTTTCATTTTCCTGCCTTCCAAATTTTGACATAAAGACTTAAGTCACTCTAGGAGAATGGTAAAGAATTTGGCTGCAATTCTTGGGCTATATTTGACAGGCATGGTCCTGCAAAACCTTAACCAATCCAATGGCTGTTTCTGCGCTGCTCTGCTTGCTCCTGCCTCATTTCTCTTTCCTCATTTTTATCAATAATGTGGCTTTGGATTCAGCTACCTGATCTAGGTAACTACTCGATTGTCTTCCAACCAGAATGGGAAAAGGGACCAAGGAGGATAAATCCTATGTCGTTTCTACCTAGCCATGTATTGGGCGCCCCCATCTCTTAACTCCTACCCCTTCCCCTGCAGAGTTTCTCCCCCTCCCCCGCCCCCCCCCCATGAAAGGCTTCTCTCTATTGAGATAGTCTTTTCTGTTCTAAAACATCATGTGACATGTAGTTCAGGTCATTCCCGACCCTGAAATTGTAAAGTATAGAGAGAACGTGGTAGATCCCTTAAGAGTTCGCTTATGTTTTCATAATTGTCTTGGGGGGGGGGGGAAGCAGAAGTAATTGGAGTGGGAAGAAACTTTTTGAGAGAAAAACAACTCTGATACATTTTAAATTTTTTAAATTTATTTTTATATTCAATTCCAAATTCTCTCCTATCTCCATCCCTTCCCCCACCCCTTAAGAAGGCAAGAAATAATAAACTTATATGTATTTGTATGCATATACATATATACATACATATATGCATGTGTATACGTATAAACACATATACATACATATAAACAAAAACATTTCCGCATTAGCCAGGGAAGGGGGAAGTAAGGTAAAAACGGGGGGGGGGGGGGGGGGGGGGGGGAAGGAAGGGAGGGAATGCTTCAGTCTGTATTCTGTGCATCAGTTCTTTATCTGGAGGTGTATAGTATTTTTTTTTTTTTTAAATAGTAGTGAATCATTGTATTGACCAATCTAGAATAGATCTTTCACGGTTGATTATCGTTACAATGTTGCCATTACTGTGCACAATAAAAAACACTCTCCTACAAACTTCACTCGAGTCCTAGCAAATTCCCCTTAATCCTTTAAAAAAAAAAAAAAAGTCTCGGGGAAACATTATCCCCAGCTTTCCCCTTGTTTTAAATCACTGTTCCAGAAACAAACAAACAAAAAAAATTACAGCAACTATTCCAGTTTAGTTTTATCTAATTGGCTGATGTCTCCGTCACTCAGCTTAACCTCGGACTCTTGCCTCTCCCATAGTCTCTGCCTCCAGGAGGCGGGTTCCAATTCTTCTTGTTTTCGGGCCTGGTATGATCCAGCCAATGAGAGCAGAGTAGAGATGGGAGGTTCAACCAATACAGCTGGAGCGGGATATTCGAAATAGCTTCCTAAGGTACTGGACACAGCTTTGCCTACTTATGCTTCGGTGGCGGCTACTCTGAGGAGGAGCAGTGGAGGCCTGAACTCTAGGTAGTCCAGGGGTTGTGCACTTGCGTGCGAGAGGGGATCTGGTGGGTTAACAGGGCACTAGGGCTGGGAGGTTGGAGTAGAGAGAGGCGGCTGGCAACCGCGGGCGAGGTTTCAAGTCTGTTAACGGGCTGCGCGCGCCCTCTGCAACGGGAGCGCATTAGCCTCTTCTGACTCGCGGCTCGCGCTGCTCAGACCCGAAGGCTAAGGGGTCCTGAAGAGGAAGGGGCAATGGCGGCCAAGGCGAGAGGAGCTCTTCAGAGGGGCCATGGGGCGTTCCTTCTTCAAGGGGAGCAACATGAGGGGACTATGGCCCCGCCCTTAGAGAACCTTTCTTTCCCTATCCAGACTGTTCCTCAACTATTAGCTCTGGCCAGTCCTTGCCATACCAGCTGCCCTCCTCCCTCCTGTTCTCTCTCCTCTTTCTAATCCTTTTTAGCTTCCCGATCCTCCCCATATCGTCTTTTTTACTCACTGTTCCCTCCCCCTTCCTCTTTTCTCCGTCTCCCCTCCCTCCCTTCCCTCCCTTCCTCTCTTCTTTCCCTCCACGTGCTATCACTTCATTTTTAATTCCTCGGGGGTCAGACTTGGCCATTTCCTTCCTAATTGAGGCCAGAATTTAACATTCTGGACTGGTCTGTCTCAACAATATTCCAGTTTTACCCATATGGTCTTTTGTTATTTGAATTTGCTTCCATCCCCCATGGATGTGGGGTACTATTGTGCGGGAGAAGGCAGCTCATTCTCTTCCCCCTCCCCACCACTCCCGTCCCCTCTCTTCTGGCTAGATGGATAGAGCTACACCTGGAGTCAGGAAGACCTGAGTTCAAATTCGGACTCAGATACTTACTAGCTGCGTGATTCTGGGCAAGTCACTTAGTCTCTGTTGGCCTTAGTGTTCTCACCTTTAAAGGGGGGAGTCATAATAGCATTTACCATAGTAAGTGCTTAATAAATATTTCCTGGCTCATCATATATTTTCCCTATGGTCTTAGTGGGGTTAAAGAGCCATCCAAGGGAAGAATGGATATATACGTTAATAATGGACTTTTCTCAGCTCCAGTGATCAGAGGAGAGAGAATGTCGGAATCTGTGTAGCATAGTGGGAAAATCGAGGTATTTTGTGTGATAAGAGGCTTGGGTTTGAATCCCACCTCTAAGGCTTGTGTGGACGAGGGGGAAAATCGATTAAACTCTGATATTGAGTTGACTAATTTGTAAAATAACGATGATAAATCTGTAATGTTTATTAAGTTTTTTTTGCTAATCCTAAAAGTGCTATATAAATGTCATTATTATTATTAAGGCTAAATGGTTCAGTTTATAGATAATAGAAAGGACCTTAGAAATCATTACCTAGTCCAGTCCCCTCGTTTAATGAATGAGAAAATTGAGACCTAGAAAGTGGAAATGAATTTTAAAACATCACACTCTTGTTAGAATCAGTCTGAGAGGGAACACTTTTCTTGAATCCTTGATCCAGTATGCTTTCTATTGTTCCATTATGCTTCTCATCTTTCTGGTCTGTTTCTTTCTCTTGCCCAGAATTCCCTCCACCCCCTTTTCCTTTGCAAGATGTCAGAGAAGGAGAATGCCCATCTAGGATCTTACAGCACATCCTTGGTAAGGGAAATTTGTGGGAATTTAATATATGACATTTGAGGGAAATATATCCAGAATAGGTTTTGTTTGGTTTTTTTTTAACTCCTGGCTTACTCTCAAAGACCTCTGGTTAATTTTACTCTGTTTGATTTTTGAAAATATATGATGCTTTAAAAGTTTGAGAGATATAGTTTCTGGGTAATTAATTTTTTTTATTATCATGCTAGCAATAATTAATAAAATGGGTCAGTGATACATTGATACCAAAGACTCCTAAATGCTTTTGGAAAAGTGGATGCTCCTGAGGGTGGCAATTGACAGTGATTGGTAATAAGTAATAAGAGAGAATGAATATTATTTACAAATTACCCCCACTCTTGAGCAATCTAATCAAAGAATTTATCTCCACCCAAATCTATGTAAAACACAATGGGCTTCCCACCTGTGTTGTGTGAACAATATTGAGGAGAAAATCCAATCTTATCCTATCTCAAATGCTGGCTTGGTTTTAGAAAGGGATAATTCCTTTTCCCCAGTATTAACAATTATTTAATGATCATTTCTCTAAAATAAAAATATAACAGTGGAGTCCCCAGTTGGTCTGAGGATTAAGTCACAACAAGGCTTATTGCTTTGAAATGCCATTAAGTTGTGGGAAAGGGAAAACAGGATTAATTGATTGAGTCAGGCTTTGCAAAGAAATGGTTTTTCATCAATCTGTTGGAGATTTCTGGTCTAGGTAAACTTGTAACATCCTGCTATGCAGTTGAATTTTGATCATTGCCTACAACTCACAAACATAGTAGGAATTAACAAGAGGTGCTATAAACTAAATCCAATAAACCTCTTTTTTTTTTTTTTTTTTAGCACTTCCTCAAGGTACTGAAATGGACATAAAAAGACAAAAATAGGAAAACAGTACCTGCTTTCAAGGCGATTATGTTTTATAAATAAAGACAGGTTTAAGAATGGTTTAAGCAAATTAATGTAAGATAGCAATATAATAGATTATTAAAGAGATATCCAGAACATTTTGAGGTAGGCATTTTGAAGGGTTTTCTCACAAAACATCTTAGGGTTCATAAGAATAAATTCTTATAGTACTAAGTTGATGAAGAGATAAAGAGAAATGATCTTAACACAATACTCCATCCCATTCAGTGGAGCAATTGGCCCAAATATTATTTACTCTTAATTATTCTTTAACATACATCATGAAGGCTGTGTAATGTGAAACTAGATAAAAAAACACCATCTTTACCATTCGAATTCTGTGTTCTAAAAAAGAACTATACACGCTATCTTTTTAATAAAATAAAGCACTCTTGATTTTGAATGGGAGGTATAGAGGGTGGGTTTTTCCCCATATTTACACTTCAAAGACCTGGGTAACACAACATTCTCCACCTTTGGGTTTTAAATAGTTGCAGAATTTTGTTATAAGTCATAAAGTACAAAGTAAATTCGTTTAAAAGATTATATGTAGGACTTTGAGAACCTCTGATGAAGTTTGTGAGAAATTTATAAAGCAAACTTTGCTTAGTTCTACCTTTAGAGCTTTTTAAGAATTTGAGTTTGATATCTTTGGTTGATTATTCTATCCTTTACAGATGTGGGGAGTGGGAACAGGATACCTTGGTTGGGGACAGGAACTTACTGTGATACTTATGAAGTCAATATTCTACTAAGGTGTCAGTAAACTTAAATAATGGAAATATGTAAATGAAAAAAATTTACATTGACCTCCATCCTAACCATTACAATAATTGGCAAGAATGTGACTCAGTAAAATAACTTAATCCAGCAGTATAATGAAAACATGGTCAGTAGTACTAAATATCTCTCTTTTCACACAATCAGGAAGCCCTTGCTTCATTATAAATAAGTATATAGTTATGCCAAAAAAAAATTGAATTTAACTATATCCTTATTGAATTGTGTATATTCTTTTGTTTATTGGGTACTTTATAATCTCATGTTTATACACACACATGCACATGGCAAAACTCTCAGAGTAAAAGGTTGGAGTGAGGGAGAAGTAGGAAATGGAGGAGACAATCCCATTTAAAGATAAAAAGTGTATTGTAAAACTTAGGGATCAGTGGTACAAGTCACAATCCACCTACCCTTACCTTCTCATTTTGTGAGGCTCTTATCCAGAGCTTTAAGTCAGGAGTTCTTAATCCTTTAGCAGCCTTATGAACTCTGGACCTCTTCTGTTTTTAAGTGGATATAATAAGATATATAGGATTACAAAGAAAAATTATATTGAAATACAGTTTTCAGAATTTTTTTTTAAGTACATAGACTCCCAGGTGAAAAACGCCTATTTTAAATCACTTCAACAGGGGTGCTCTTAAGATCTCTCCATTGGTGGATGCCAGTGTTACATGACTAGTCGACCTCCTTTTCTAGTTATATGTCTTTGATATTTTTTTCTATACTTCTTTTACATAATTCTTTATTGTTAATGTGTTGCAGCCTACTTGTGTCTACAATGCATATTTCCATAGCTCACAGTGATACAGCATGACTGGAAGAATATTGATAAACAATTTTTTTCTCTACAAATAAGCTTAGTGTCATTAAGAGATCTGTACAATTTGCCAATGACAGTCCAATCTACTTTCCTCCTCTTCTTACTCAATGAGGGGGACAGTTCTTTGCCAAGATATGCATGCTGATAATCTTCTAAAGATCCTCAAGGCATTACCCTTTGCTGTTAGTTCTCCCAAAGGACTACCAGGTCTTACTATCCACCTTTCAGCTGAACTCTCTTA
>JAJPUD010004269.1:134680-204577 GCA_023553655.1 Myrmecobius fasciatus
ACATGGCTCTCTGCAACAAAGAATTGTCTCAAACCAGTTCCAATTGTTCACTGAAGAAAACCATATACACCCAGAGAGAGGGATATGAAATATGGACCACAACATAACATTTTCATGATCTCTATTGATATTTGTTTGCATTGTGTTGCCTTTCTCTGATTTTCTTTTTTTTCTTGTAGATAGGATTTTTCTTGCACAGCTTGTCAAGTATTTCAACATTATTAACATGTAGTGGACTTCCTGCCATCTAGGGGAGGGGAGGGGACTGGGGGTAAAATTTGTAATGGAAAGCTTTGTAAAGATCAATGCTGGGGAACTACCCATACATATGTTATACAAATAAAAAGCTTTAATAAAAAAAAAAAAAGAAAAAAAAAAAGAAAGTTTCTGTTTAATGCTTTGTATAATTATTACTAATCAAAAGGTAAAACAAAATTCTGTTACAGCTTTGAAAAAATCTCATATGATTTTGAAAAATGCATAGCCCATTGTTGGAAGACTATTTAAGGCTACATTTTGCTTTGTTGAATCACAGTTTTTTATGATCAAGAAACTAACAATCTTGTCTTTTTCTGCACCTTTGACTAATTATGAATAATTGTGAAGGTGTCTGCAGTAGCATATGCAAAAGCTTGCCTGTGTTCTCATCATCAGTGGTGTTCTTAATACCTGTATAGGTATTAAAACAGCCTCTCTATTCTGTATGGTTTTCCTTAGTGCAGTTCCTATTTCCAGATAATAAGAATTATAAATAGTGGCTTCATTGTCACTGATAAAGAAAATGTTTTTTTTATTAATACTAATTATTTGCAAAACATATGTATGGGTAATTCCTAAACATTAACCCTTACAAAGCTTTCTGTTACAAATTCCCCCCCCCCTACTCCCCATCCCTCCCCTAGATGGCAGGATATCTACTACATGATAATTATGTTAGAATACTTAAGAAATCGAATATATGTATCGTTATTGCATCATTTTTTGTGCAGGAGAAATCGTATCTACAAGAAAGAATAATCCGATAAAGGAAATACAATGCAAGCAAACCTCAATAGAGAGCATGAAAATGTTATGTTGTGGTCCACATTTCACATTCCTCTCTCTGGGTGTATATGGCTTTCTTCACTGAACAATTGGAACTGGTTTGAAGCATTTCATTGTTGAAGAGAGTCATGTCCATTAGAACTGATCCTCATATAGTATTGTTGTTGCTGTGTACAATGATCTCCTGGTTCTGCTCACTTCACTGAGCATCAGTTCATACAAGTCTCTCCAGGCCTCTCTGAAACCGTCCTGCTGGTCGTTTCTTACAGAACAATAATATTCCATAACATTCATATACCATAATTTATTCAGCCACTCTCCAATTGATGGGCATCCATTCAGTTTCCAATTTCTAGCCACTACAGAAAGGGCTGCCACAAACATTCTTGCACATGTGGGTCCCTTTCCTTCCTTTAGGATCTCTTTGGGATATAAGCCCAATAGAAACACTGCTGGGTCAAAGGGTATGCATAGTTTGATAACTTTTTGAGCATAGCTCCAAATTGCTCTCCAGAATGGTTGGATCCGTTCACAGTTCCACCAACAATGTATCAGTGTCCCAGTCCTCCCAAGAAAATGATTTTTAATAGAAATCTCTAGTTTCAGTACTCTCAACTTGACTTCATTGTACTTCTTGCCAAGCTCTCTGATTTTTTCCTTTTCCACTGTCCTTTTTTCTTTAAATGAGGCAGTTCTCATAATATTCCACCATGTTCCTCACAAAGTTTGCCCTTCTATCAAATGTATATGAGCACATGGATGAGGAATGATCTGTATCGATGAAGGACTTTTCTCCACTGATGAAAATTGAAGATTTATTGGTATAGAAACTTTTCTTTTACTCATTTTCCAATAGCTGATTTAAGTAGATCTGGTTGGAACTGTTAAAATTAGTCATATGCCACATCTTTCTATTCTTTTGGTATTTAAATTTTTGTTTTAACTGTACACAGTGGATTCAGAAAATTCTATTGACAGCTACTCTCTTTATTAATATATAAGTAGTTCGTGTTTGTGATGTTATTTGGTGTTTGCCATGTCCAGCACTTGCTCACTCTTGCCTTGAAGACTATATCCATGTTTATGGGGTGTGAGGCTTTAGTAAAGGCTATAAACCTTTGGATTTTTTTTTTCCTTTTCATATTCTTTGAACTATGTTTTCTAACATTTTTTGCTATCTTCTGATAAGCTACCTTTGCACTGATGTCACTAAATTTTATAGTATAATGTGTTGTAGTGCAAATTAAAATTTGTAGTTCTTTGTAGAATTTCTTTTCCTTGTTCTCAGCAACAAATATTGGCACATAAGCTACATTTTTTCATGGTCTTTTTGTAGATGCTTATTGTGAGCACAGCAACATGAAACAAGCAGATGTGCCGCAAAATGATGTTTCTTATTGCTTTTGGACACAAGATAAAACCATTTTCACCAATTTTTTCATTTGCCTCTCCAAAGATAACTTCTTTTTGTCTTTAAGTAATTAGAGTGAAAATAGTCTATGACTCACGTTATCTAGATAAATATAAGTATTAGGAGCAGCACCTTTGAATCCACTTTTCACAATTGTAGAGCTGAAGTCTTGAAAGTCATCTAGTTCAGCCCCTACCCAAAACATAAATTATGTAACATCCTTAAAAGGTGATTATCCAGAAATAAAGAAGAAAAGCATACCGGGGCTGTAATAGCAGAGATGCTACCTTTTCTCTACATTTTATGGTAATAAGAAAAAACATGCCTAACACACACACACACACACACACACACACACACACACACACACACACATGAATGCACATATGCATGCACAGGCCCATCTCCCAAATTCATGCTAATTTTCATTTCTCTCCAGCCTCAGTCCAGCCTGAATACCCTGCCCCTAAGGATATTCCGGAAAGAGCTAGCCACTCCCTCTGCAACCCTCCTCATGAATCGTTCTAGAACTGTTCTAGAGTCTTCAAGTAATCAGCCAGCAGGTACTTTGGAGTTTGGGGGAGTACTCTGGAGGTGGAAGATGACATAAACTGGGGGAAGATACAGTCCTGTAATATGAGGAGTTTGAAATTGGATAGATGTTCACACCTAAAAAAAAAGAAAAAAAGTCTATTGACTGTTTATCTTCACAGCTGTGCCTGGCAGGATAGGAGGGGATAGCAGCAATGTGAAATTGAATCTCCAGGTGTAAGTATGCCATGCCCAAGGATCAGATACTTAATTAAGTATAGATGAATTCATAAGGTTATGGGGATTGGGGATGAATTGGGGTAGGGATATGTTCACCTGAGGGGAATAGAAGTAAAACCTCAGAAAAATCTAGGGATAGGATATCTTGAATGGGGGGAACAGGAGACTAATCAGAGGGAGGCCTGGTTAAAGTAAGGGAAGAGGGATAAAGATGGACTTGGGAGATTCCCTCTAAGCTGGTTTTTACCCTTTTCTGTCAGGCGTCATTTCAAAATTGATGACTTTGAAATTGGCCGGCCACTGGGTAAGGGCAAGTTTGGGAATGTGTACCTGGCTCGGGAAAAGAACAGCCAGTTCATTGTGGCACTGAAGGTTCTCTTCAAGTCTCAGATGGAGAAGGAAGGTGTAGAACACCAGCTTCGAAGAGAGATTGAGATCCAGTCTCATCTTCGGTATGGACAAATTCACACTGAAACTACCTTCCTCTTCCCCATTATAGTTACTCTTTTTTTCTGACTTCTTTTTCTGAACTAATACTTTTGAGTGTGTCTCTCCCTTCCTGCCAACTATTCCTCAAATCCTACATTATCCACCTATTCCATGTTTTTCCAGATGTTACCATATGCCATCCCAATATTTCTCTCTTTAAGGAGTTGACTTTGTTTCTACTGGGGCAAGGATGAGGCCACTTGTTCTTATTGTATGTATCCTTGCTTTTTCCTGCAAGTTTGTGGACTAATTTGTTATCAATTTGTTCCAGTACTAAGTAGTTTTCCCAGTATGGGACCTATCATTGAAAAACTGTTTTTATCCTATTATCTACATGATTTGTTCACCATGTCAGGCCCCTTGTTTCCTGGTATCAATCATGTTATAGTAAAAAGAAAAGAGATTGGATTATAGAATTAGAGTTGGAAAGGACCTTGGACGTTATCTATTCCAATCCCCTTTGTTACAGATGAGAAAATTGAGGCATAGATAGAAAGAAAGAAAAAACTGTTTTATTAAGCACTTACCACATGCCAGGCATTGTGCTAAACACTGGGAATATAAGCATTAAAAAAAAAAAAAAAGACATTGCCCTCAAGGAGCTCACATTCTAGCAAGAAAGACAGTAGAACAGGGAGCTAACAAGTGGGCTAGAGAGGGAGAAGAAATGCCCCTGAGAGTGAGGGCAAAGTGAAAAAGATGATATGGGGCCATTAGAGGAAGATTTGGGTTAGAAGAGAGCATAAAGACTGCTGTCATAAAAATGACTTGTCCAGTGCCACATAGGTTTGTAGGTGACAAAGCCAGAATTTACCCCCAGAGCCTTTGACTCTACATTCAGTAATTGCCTTTTTCTCCCTGCCCCCTCTCCTACTTCAGGGTGTATGATTGGGTGAAAGGAGCTTAGTCTTTGAGTCTTGTATAGAATGAGGACCACCTATACCTAGCCTTACACTGTCTACACCACAGTTTTGTCAGGAAGAAACTTTCATCAGTCTTTAAACATTATGTAAATGTTAGTTGCTATTATTACCCAGTCATTCTATCTCTTTTTCCCCAGGCATCCCAACATCCTTCGCCTCTACAATTATTTTCATGACCGCCGGCGGGTTTATCTGATTTTGGAATATGCGCCTCGGGGTGAACTATATAAGGAGCTGCAGAAGAGCCATACATTTGACCAGCAACGCACAGCCACGGTCCAAGGGTGGTGGGGGGCAGGATGTAGTTATTTTTAAGGGGATGTGTATAGGGTACTAGTGATGCTTAGGGTGGGGATGAGAGTTAGATCATCTCTCTGATGTATTCTCTCATTTTGCTCCTAGATCATGGAAGAGCTGGCAGATGCCTTGATCTACTGCCATAAGAAGAAAGTGATTCACAGAGACATTAAGCCTGAGAATCTACTCATGGGACTTCGAGGAGAGCTCAAGATTGCTGACTTCGGCTGGTCTGTCCATGCCCCCTCTCTTAGGTATGACCATAGTAAAGGGGCCTGGGAACCATCCTGGGACAGAGATAGGTCTTAGAAGTCTAGAGGAGGTTGAAATCGGTTTTTAATGTAGACATAAAGAATATTATAAACAAATTAGAAGAACATAGGATAGTTTACCTCTCAGATCTGTGGAGGAGGAAGGAATTTGTGACCAAAGAAGAACTGGAGATCATTATTAAATCACAAAATAGATAATTTTGATTATATCAAGATAAAAAGTTTTTGTACAAACAAAACTAACGCAGACAAGATTAGAAGGGAAGCAATAAACTGGGAAACCAGTTTTACATTCAAAGGTCTCATTTCTAAAATAGAGAAAATTGACTCAGATTTATAAGAATTCAAGCCATTCTCCAATTGATAAATGATCAAAGGATATGAACAATTTTCAGGTGAAGAAATTGAAACTATTTTTAGTCTCATGAAAAGGTGCTCTAAATCACTATTGATCAGAGAAATGCAAATTAAGACCACTCTGAGATACCACTACACACCTGTCATATTGACTAAGATGACAGAAAAAGAATGACAATGTTGGAGGGGATGTGGGAAAACTGGGACACTGATACTTTGTTGGTGGAACTGTGAACAGATCCAACCATTCTGGAGAGCAATTTGGAACTATGCTCAAGAAGTTATCAAATTGTACATGCTCTTTGATCCAGCAGTATTTCTACTGGGCTTATTTATATCCCAAAGAGATCTTAAAGCAGGGAAAGGGACCCACATATGCAAAAATGTTTGTGGCAGCCCTTTCTGTAGTGGCTAGAAACTGGAAACTGAATGGATGCCCATCAATTGGAGAATGGCTGAATAAATTATGGTATATGAATGTTATGGAATATTATTGTTCTGTAAGAAACGACCAGCAGGATGATTTCAGAGAGGCCTGGAGAGACTTGCATGAACTGATGCTGAGTGAAATGAGCAGAACCAGGAGATCATTATACACGGCAACAACAAGACTATGTGATGATCAATTCTGATGGACATGGCTCTCTTCAACAATGAGATCATTCAAACCAGTTCCAATTGTTCAGTGATGAAAAGAGCCATCTACACCCAGAAAAAGGATTGTGGGAATTGAGTGTGAACCACAACATAGTATTTTCACTCTTTTTGTTGTTGTTTGCTTGTATTTTATTTTCTCTCTGTCTCTCTGTCTCTCTGTCTCTCTGTCTCTCTCTCTCTCTCTCTCTCTCTCTCTCTCTCTTTTTGTTGTTTTACTGGTTTGATTTGATTTTTCCTATACAGCAAGATAATTGTATAAATATGTATGCATATATTTGATTTAACATATATTTCTACCATGTTTAACATATATTGGACTACTTGCCATCTAGGGGGAGGGTATGGGGAAGGGGGGGGGGGCGGAAATTGGAACACAAGGTTTTGCAAGGTCTAATGTTAAAGAATTGTCCATGTATATGTTTTGAAAAATAAAAGCTTTCATTTAAAAAAAAAAGTCTTAGGGATCTTAGGTAGTAATTTTTCCCTGTTTCCTCTCTTGGGAATCTGCCTATTAGTGTGTTCGTGTTCTCTCATCTCATTGCTTTTAGCCAATGACTAGGAGAATGGAGAATCCCTCTGTTTCTGGTACCATTGTCCAACATCTTTCTCAATTTAGGAGGAAGACAATGTGTGGGACCTTAGACTATCTTCCCCCTGAGATGATTGAAGGACGTACACATGATGAAAAGGTGGATCTTTGGTGCATTGGAGTATTGTGTTATGAGCTACTAGTGGGAAATCCTCCCTTTGAAAGCTCCTCTCACAGTGAAACCTATAGGCGGATCACCAAGGTATGGATAAAGGTGGGGTCATGGGAGTCACCAACAGCCCAACTGGCACATGGGATTGGAAGTGGAAGGAGGACATGGGAAAAATTCAGTAAGGTCCTCATTACAAGTTGTATGAGTAGGGGCAGCTAGGTGGCGCAGTGGATAGAGCACCAGCCTTGAAGTCAGGAGGACCTGAGTTCAAATATGGTCTCAACCACTTACACTGCCTAGCTGTGTGACCCTGGGCAAGTCACTTAACAACCCCAATTGCCTCAGCAAAAAAAACAAAAACAAAACCGCATGAGTTCTGGATTGGGAATTGAGTAGCTTCAGATTGGGCAAAGTCTGTCATCATTTCATTTAATTCCTTTAATGTTGTGAATGCCTGATAAAGATCTGTTGGTTTGGGGCAGCTAGGTGGTGCAGTGAATAGAGCACCAGCCCTGAAGTCAGGAGGACCTGAGTTCAAATGTGCCTCAGACACAACATTCCCTAGCTGTGTGACCCTGGGCAAGTCACTTAACCCCAATTGCCTCAGCAAAAACAAACAAAAAAAGGATCTGTTGGTTTGAAAAATATCTCATTCTGCTTTTTCTTTCTCCACTTTAAAAGGTGGACCTGAAATTCCCTTCATCTGTTTCTTCTGGAGCCCAGGACCTGATCTCTAAGCTGCTCAGACATAATCCCTCAGAACGACTGCCCCTCACTCAGGTCTTAGAACACCCCTGGGTACAGGCCCATTCCCGGAGAGTGCTTCCTCCTCGTTCCCCACATTCTGCCCATTGAATCCTGTCTTATGTATATATAGATCTTTGTGTATTTTGTATGTTGAAGGAAAATGAAGTGAGAAAGGGTAGACCCCTGACTTCTTTCTCTTTTATCATTATTTCCTCTAAACTCAGACTATTTAATAAAGGCTTAAATTTTTTTTGTATGTATGGAGATTGGTGATTGATCATGAAACTGGAGAATGATGTCTCTCCTCCTCAGTTGTTTAATGTGAAAAAAAGGTCTGTACAAGCCAGAATCAGGAAATTGGATTCCATGAGTGACCACTCAGTACTGCCCTCAAAAATCTGGAGTCCAGCCCTTCTTTGCTAGTTCTAACCCTGAGTCATTAACACCATCCATTTTCTCTTCTGTTCTCATACCTGAATATATGCAGAAAGTCACAGAACCTTATAAATTTGGCATCCTGTATAATCATATTAATTTCAGTATTAAAGATCCTCTATATTATTTGATAATCATTTTATGATTATAATATCTAGTATGTTCCTATAGCAGCTCTGCCATTTTCCTTTATTGAAGCCTCTAGCTTTCACAGATGAATGATCCACCCTCTTAACCTGAAGAAGAGCCTCTTAATTCCAATCTCTTTTATTGTCTCATTCAACCATCCATCCTTTTGACTTATTACCTATAGTGCCTTACCCTAGTCTAGGCCTGCATCACCTCACACTTTCTCATATTTAGATTATTATTAAGTGAAGTGATTATACTCTACACTGTGCTCTGGGCAATAGAAAAGTTAAAATCTCTATCCACAAGTCTAGTAGATGAGGAAAGACCTTGACACAATTATAAAACAAGATGGAACGTGATGAAGTATCACATCAGAATATGAAGACTAAGTCTGAGGCAGAGCTGGAGTCGTCTTGCAATGTGAAGAGTGAATCTAAGCTGTAAGGACTTGGCCTTGACTGAAATGGTTGTGGTGGGAAGCACTTAACATAAACCCTTGTAGCAAGATTCCAGTGATGGTTTTGGTTAGGAAACCTTTATGGAGACTCATTTGGATGGAATGGCAAAGTTTTTCTGGTTCTCCAGCCCCAAGAGATTGTACTAGTGTATGAAAAACTTTAATACATTTCTCTAATACCTTACCAAATTTTGTTTAATCATTCCCTAATAGGGGAGTACCCCTAAAGAGATGCTATGAATGTTTTTGTACTAATAGGTCATTTTGTATAGACTAGTAGCATTATTACTGGTGCAAAAGTGACATCCATGCTATAATGACAAACTGTACTCTAGAATGACTGGACCAGCAACTTCTACATTTGTCATTTTCCTCTTTTGTCATATTTGCTAGACATGACAATTTTTCCCCCTGAGGCAATTGGGTTAAGTGACTTGCCCAAGGTCTTATAGCTAGCAAGTGTTAAAGGTCTGAGGCCAAATTTGAACTCAGGTCCTCCTGACTTCAGTCCTGTGACTCTATTGACTGTACCACCTAGCTGCTACCCTTCTTTGTCATATTTACTAATCTGATTTGTATAAGGTTTCACCACCTAGTTTCAGTACTACTTTGAGCCACTTTATTATTTTTCTTTTGGTTTTGGGATTTTTTTTTTTTTTGGTTGTGTCTATTTTAATATGTTTTCTAGTGAGGAATGCCCTTTGCCAATGCCAATCAGTAATCGTTCTGTAGCTTTAGTCTTAGACGGTTTCCTAAGAAACTGAGAGATTTAAGCAACTTCTGCTTGGTCACTCAGACAGCCCATTTTTTTATTCTGAGGCTAAGAATTCTATTTTGTTGGTCTGTCCTTTTAGACCCAGGATGATGGGGCAGTGAAAACCGTCAGTGTGAAATGTTTTGCTGAATTCTGCTACAGTTGTCCTCTAAAGTGGGAGTCTCTGACAGTTAATAGAGGGATAAAATTTCCTCTGTTGCTAGAATATTCATTCTTTCAACCATGACAAGTATTTGCTGTTTTACCAGGATAAGCTTCAACTACCCATCCTAAAAACATTTAGCAACTAGTTAGCTACCCAGTGTCATTTTGGCTTTTGTATAAAAATTTGTTGGTATGTAGGAGACTGAGCTTCCCTTTTTTGTCTTTAGGGCACGTTTCCCACATTTTAGGCTTGGGAAATAGGGCAGCTCATGCAATATTGTTGAGCCACTGAAGGGGCAGCTGGATGGTACAGCAGAGAGAGAACCAGCTCAGGTTCTCTCAGAAGGACTTGTGTTCAAATCTGGCCTGGGACACTTGACAATTACTAGGCCACTAGTATGACCCTGGGCAAGTCACTTAATCCCAATTGCCTTGCCCCCCCCCCCCCCAAAAAAAGGAGCAAACTAGTTTCTCCATACTTTCTTAACTTATCCAAGTATGCCATTCCATTCCAAGCAAGATAACACCCTGGAAGCACATAAGTAGCTCTATTTCTTCCATGAAGGGTTGAATTGTAAAAGGCATTCTGCCAATCTCAGTGGTTTTTTTTATTGGAACCAGAAGACAAAGTGAAAACAAAAAGAATATACTGCTCAACTCCTGAAATAAAAATGCCCAGGAATATCATAGCTACAATTCATAGCTTCCAGATCAAAGAAAAAAAAATTGCAAGAAGCCAGAAAGAGAAATTTTAACCACCAAGAAATTATATGATCACAAAAGACTTGAAAAATAATAACAGAAGAGAGCTTAGAATTATTTTTATGCAGGGGAGAAATGGGTCTTGAATGAAATAGAAGACATTTAAGCATTTCTGATAAGACCAGAGTTTAATGCTGTCCATTCATGACTCATTTTGGTTTTCTTGTCAAAGATACTGAAGTGGTTTGCCGCCATCTCCTTCAGCTTATTTTACAGATGAGGAGCTAAGGCAAACGGGTTAAGTAACTTGTTGATGGAAGTAGGAGAAAAGGAATGAACTAGGAAAGACAGAAGTGAATGAAACAGGTGTCATAAATATCACTTTTGTCAGAATCAGAAGGAAAAAAAAGGGTTGAATATGCAAACATGCAAAGAATTGGAAATAGAAACATTAAATCCAGGAGATAGAGGGGATGGGAAGTTGAGGTTAAAAGGTAGTATAGAATCAGGACATTAGTAATGCTACAGAACGATTAGTAATGAAATAATTTCCAACTTTGGAGATAAATCAGTTAAGGAAAGGAAAAAAGGAATTAGTAAAAAGCTGTGATTAGGGACTGGGCAAGAAGAAAAGCTAAGTAGATCTAATCATAGTCACTAGCATAGAGCATCGGGGAAAAGTATAAAAGAATATATATTATGTAAATGTAATTTATGTACCAAGCACTGTGTTAAAAGCTCTTCATAAAATCTCATTTGATAGATGGAGCAAAATACACATTACTCATAACCATTAATAAATATGGGATGAGGGGGCAGCTAGGTGGCGCAGTGGTTAGAGCACCAGCCCTGAAGTCAGGAGGACCTGAGTTCAAATCTGGTCTCAGACACTTAACGTTCCCTAGCTGTGTGACCCTGGGCAAGTCACTTAACCCCAATTGCCTCAGCAAAAAGCAAAATAAATAAATAAATAAATATGGGATGAACATTAAAGTGAAAGAAAATAGTAAAAAATGTATTACAAAGAAAGTCCAAGAAAAACTAAATAAAAAGTCAAAAGAAGTTATGATTTTAGATAGCACAAGAATAAATATAGGCTTGATTAATATTAACAGGAAAGCAATGCTTAAAGCTACCACAGAAAGTGGATATCAATATAATTCTTTCAATGTAACCCTTTCAGACTTAAATAGATGTAAGAAAAAAAGATTAAGGACATAAATACTTTAGAACAGGGCTTAACCTTAAGATATTATGTATGATCAACTGTGATGAATTTGGCTTTTCTCAGTAATGGGGTGATTCAGGGCAATGACCTGACTTGGTCCCATCTTTAACAATTAAGGAGGTATTATTGAATTCCCCAGTAGCCAGTTAAGTATTCCCTTATCAGGGACCTCTGGGAGTTGGACTGATAAATTTACAAAAGTATTCCCTAGAGATGAGAGGTAAATCTTATGACTTATAGGGGCTAGCCCCACTTTCTTTGATTCAACCAATAATGATCTCTCGTCTCAGTGATGCTGGCTGATTAAATGATTTTTGTTCTTTGATCTGCCCTTATGAAAATATATAGCACCTTCAATTGGTGTCTCTTGAGCAGAAGCAGGGCCATTAAACCTATCCTTTATCATGCCCCTTATAATAAATTATATCTAGCCTAAGTAAACCTGTTTACCTTTCTGTAAAGTTTCAGAAGAAATTCTTGAATTCAGAAGTGGGATTTGGGTAGGAGAGCCTTCCTCTCATATTCTTATTAGAAAATTTCCTTCATTCTGTTGAACTCAAGATGATTCTAGGCATTCCGTGGCTATGAATAGGCCCTCCACATGAATCCTGAGTTAGATCTTCTAGCAAAAGGGATGAATGAATAATTTTGTGCATTTTGTTTTGTATTTGTTTTATGTGCTAGAAGGTTGTAGCTTATACAATTGAAAATATTTGGCAATATTTAAAACATTTCCTGATCCATTCTTTTCAAAGAATTAATTCATCCTTTAAAAAAAGATTTTTCCATCCTCCACTTCTCTCGAGTTGCTTCCTTCACCTTGCCTTTTCCCACCAATTATTGAAGTTGAATAGCTACCCTTCTATTGATAAGGAACCTAATAAATATTAATTGACTAAACTGAGTATAATAAGGAATTTTATTCTGACTTATAAAAGTAGCAGTGAAAAGGCAAATTTTCTTGCTGCTTTTAAGACTAAAATTTTAATTGAAAATGAACTTGACTACTGAAAGTTTGTAAATCCAGATTCAATTGAATTCCAAAAATAGTCTATAGATTATGTTCAATTTGATTCTTGGAAACTATCTGGCTTCTTGGCAACCAAACAGAATTTTAAATGTTAGTCCTTTTCTGATTCATAAACAGGGAAAACTTATTTAAGGAAATGACTTGGAGAATGTGAAATTATTAGTTTTGTTTTTCTAGAACCTACGTTTTAACTCTAGTTATCTGTATAATCCCTGAAGCATCCAAACCTCAGCTACTTTAAGCATAATCTTCATGAGTCCCCTTTTTGGAGAATACTTCTTTTTCCTTATGCCTAAATGTGAACTATTGGGGAAAGGAACTCCTATGCAAACCTAGGTCTATCCCTACAACTGTCCACAGCAAAAATAAGTTTTTGTTATTTAAGGTATACTTTGATTAACCCCTCCAGAATGGCCTTAAATACCATCAATTTAAAATGTCAATAATGTTTAAGATGTATGATACTATTTTGAGAACCATTTGCATAAGAAATGTTAAGAACGGAAAAATGCAATTCTTGACTTGGAAATTTAAAAATATTAAACACTAAAGAAAAGAGACCAAGCACATTTTACTTTGTAAAAATGCTTATTTATTATGGCATAGCAGACCTTAATTGAGCAGGCTGCTAACTAGGGCTGAGGGAACTCAGCTCCCTTTCTCCTGTGCTTCAACAGGAGATAAATTACCACAAACCTCCAAAAGTTTTTGTGATTACTAAGGATATTTTAATAGATTTTGAAGAGCTTCTCTCAGACTTCTTCATATATTGGGAATAAGAATGAGAAGCGCAGGTTTCTATTCCCTTTTGGGAGAATGAGAGCGGTTTGGGTTGCTTTATTCCAAGTAGGGTATACTTGAAATGTAGCTAGTCAAATAATTCAACAGAAATTAGATCCTATGAGTAAATTAGTAGAGGTAGTGTCAAGATGACAGAAAAAAAGGCAAGAAGTTACCTGAACTCTTAAAAATTAACCTCAAAATAACTTTGTCATGCCTCAAAATAATTTCTGGAATGACAAAACCCACAAAAGGACAAAGTGAAGCAATTTTTTAACCCAGGATAACTTTCAAGGACTGCCAGAAAGATATGTCTGTGTTAGGTAAAACAGGAGCAGTGTAGGTGTAGATGATGTTCAGGCAAGCCAGCAGGAGGCCCTAAGCCTAGCAAGGATCAGCAATTGAGTCCCAGTAGTCCACAATTCACCAGCTAGCAGTATGAGTCCAGATATCTGACACAGCAGGTTAGTGGTCAGGCCTGGAAAGCCTCAAGATCTTGACATAGCCAGCTAAACTAAACCAGGTAACCCCAGTGCATCAGGAATCTTGAGATAATTCCCTGTGTACTCCAGGAGCAGTGCTCAACTTTAGCAGTCACAAATCAGAGAAGATCAGAAAAGGACAATGATAAAATGCCTACCTGCAAACCTGAGGGAAATATGAATTGGTTTCATGTTCAAAAAGGTCCTTTTGGAAGATCTCCCAAAAAAATTTTAAAAGTCAAATAAAAGAAGTGGAAGAAAATTTGGAAAAAGAAATGAGAGAGGGGCAGCTAGGTGGCGAAGTGGATAGAGCACCAGTCCTGAAGTAAGGAAGACCTGAGTTCAAATCTGACCTCAGACACTTAACACTTCCTAGCTGTGTGACCTTGAGCAAGTCACTTAATCCTAATTGCCTTAAAAAAAAAAAAAAAAAAAAAAAAAAAAAATGAGAGTTATGCAAGAGAATCATAAAGAGTCAACAGCTTAAAAAAGGAAGCACAGAAAATGTGCTTAAACTACTTAAAAAGTATAAAAATACACTGAAGAAAACAATTTCTTAAAAAGCAGAGTTGGCCAAATGGAAAAGGAGGTACAAAAGCTCACCAAAGAAAATAATTCTTTAAAAAGTAGAATTGGGAAAATGAAATGATAATATGAGATATCCAAAATCAAATAAAATCAAAAGAATGGAAAAATAATGATAATATGAGATATAAAAAATCAAATAAAATCAAAAGAATGGAAAAATAGAAGAAAATATAACATCTCATTGGGGAAAAAAAAACTGACATGGAAAATAGATCCAGGAGATATAATTTATTTTTTAATTTTCCCCAGTTACATGTAAAATGCCTTGTTTTATTATTTTTGGGTTTTGGGTTTTTTTTTTTGGACCCACTCCATCCACTACCTTATATTCTGTCACACACACCCTCATTATCTTAGTAATGTTTTGGGTTTTTTAACTCACCCCAACCACTACCTCCCCCTTTCTCTTACCTTTTTAAATCTTAGTGTTTCTGCCCCTCCCTTTTCTTTACTCTTTCTCTCTAGCCAAAACTGAGATCAAGCTTCAGACAATGCTTATTCTCTTATTCTCCTTCCCTTCTTTCCCTCAATTGAAATAGGTCTTTTCTGCTTCTTGTGATCTAATTTGTCCTATTATATCTTCCCTTTTCTCTTCTTCCCATACAGACCTTTTTCTACCCCTTAATGTCTTTTTCTTTGATGTCACATCAGAGTTCACAATCACACCTTCCATCCATGTGATGCCCTACCCCAATAAGATAAAATTGTCAAGAATTACAGATATCATTTTCCCATCTAGGGATATAAATAATATATATTTTGATGAACAAGTCTGGAAAGCTTTACATGAACTGATGCTGAACCAGAAATACATTGTACACAATAACAGCAAGAATGTGATGATCTACGATGAAGAAAGATTTGGTTCTTCTCACAAATAGACTGAAAAGTGAGCAAAAAACCAAACTAATCACTGACCATAAAAAGCCACTCTCATTTGCCTTTTAAAGTCTTTTATAAGTACTTTTTTTTTTTTTTTGCTTAGGCAATTGGGGTTAAATGACTTGCCCAGAGTCACACAGCTAGGGAATGTTAAGTGTCTGAGACCTGATTTGAACTCAGGTCTTCCTGACTTCAGGGCTGGTACTCTAACCACTGCACCACCTAGCTGCCCCTTTTATAAGTATTTCTAAGAAACCTTTTTGGGCTTGAAACCAATTCATATCAAATCAGAGATTTCCTCTGTGGATATGTTGTCCTTCTCTGAGCAGGTGTTTTGGTCTTCCCTGGCATCATAGGTTCTTTTCTGTTTCTTTTTCATTTTCTCTCCTTTTCTATTGGTATCTCCTGTTTTTATACTTTTATGGTCGAGCTCTGCTCCTGGGTAAAGGGGGTACTGTTTCAAGCTTCCCATGCAACTCTAAGTCTTGGCTTTGAGCTCAGGGACCTCTTGTGTTGCAGGGGGTAATTTTATCTGCTCTTTCCAGGAAACAGCCTGGTTTCCCAGAATTTGTCTTCTGGCCTGGAACTGGAAGCTCCCCACTGATCTGCTCCTCTACTGAGCCAGGAGAGTCTCAGTTACTCATTTGCTGTCATTAAGACTCACTGGCTTTCCAAGATTCCATCTGAGCTGGACTGAATACCCTTTTCACTCCAGTGAGACTGACCTTTCTTGAACTCCTTCCAATTTATCTTGAGCTGGAGAGTGATTTCATTATATCAGACTCTGTTCAAAGGCTTGGTTTGATGTTATTTTTGAGGGAAACTGGGCGAGCTTGAGCAGCTTCCTGGCTTCACTGTGCCATATTGATCTACTCGTGAAAGAAGTCCCATTCATATATATATATATACATATATATATATATGCATATATATATATACACACACACATATATGTGTGTGTGTGTATATAAAGTCCCATCATATATATACATATACATATGTATTTATATATACATATTTCCATATAATCATGTTGGAAGAGAAAAATCAGAACAAAAGGGGAAAAACCACAAGAAAAAAAATGGAAAAGTGTACATACCAGGTGTTGATTTATATTCAGTTTCCATAATTTTCTCTCTGGATGTGAATGGTGTTTCCCATCCAAATTTTATGGGTATTGCCTCAGATAACCGAACCATTGAGAAGAACCAAGTCTGTCACAGTTGATCATTGTACAATCTTGCTCTTGCTGTGTACAATGTTTTCTGGATTCTGCTTGTTTCTCTCATCTCAGTTCAAGTAAATCTTTCCATGCCTTTCTGAAATCAGCCTGCTTATAATTTGTTTTTATAGAATAGTAATTTTCCATTACTTTCACATACATATACATATAACTTATCCATCCATTCCCCAATTGATGGCCCTTTTCTCATCAGGAGAAATAATTTAAGAATTATTAAACTACCTGAAAACCATGATTTTAAAAAAAAAAGATAATTTCAAGAAATTATCAAAGAAAACTGCCCTACTATGCTAGAAATAGAGGGTAAAATAGTAATTGAAAAAAATCCACTGGTCACCTCCTGAAAGAGATCCCCAAGTGAAAATGCCCAAGAACATTGCAGCCAAATTCCAGAACCCTCAGATCAAGCAAAAATACTGCAAGCAGACAAAAAGAAAAAATCCAAACATTAAGTCAGGATTAGGCAAGATTTAGCAGCTTCTATCTTAAAAGACTGTGGGGCTTGGAATATCATATTCAAGAATGCAAAGGAGCTTGAATGACAAGAATTAGCTACCAAGCAAAATGGAGCATAATCTCTTGAAAGAAAAAATGGATATTCAATGAGATGGGGGACTTCCAAACTTTCCTGATGAAAAGACCAGAGCTAAACAGAAATTTTGATTTTCAAGTACAAGACCCAAGAGAAGCATTAAAATGTAAATGAGAAAGAAAAAACTTAAATTATTCAATAAGTTTAAACTATATACATCCCTACATGGGAAGGTGAGACTTGTAACTTTTTTTTTTTTTTTTTTTGCTGAGGCAATTGGGGTTAAGTAACTCGCCCAGGGTCACACAACTATGAAGTATTAAGTATCTGAGATCAGATTTGAACTCAAGTCTTCCTGACTTCAGGGCTGGTGCTCTATCCACTGTGCCACCTAGCTGCCACGAGACTTGTAACTCTTAAGACATATTTCTATTAAAGCAGTTAGGCATACAGGTATAAATTGACTTTGATGTGATTATATAAAAAACTAAGGGGTAATAAAGAAAAGATGGAAGGGAAAGGCAGAATGGTTTAAATTATATCACATGAAGAATTGCAAAAGACCTATTACATTGAAGGGAATGAACAGAGATGGCGTGAACCTTGCCTGAATCATATTCTTATCAGATTTGGCTCAAAGAGGGAATAACATATACAGTTAGTAGGATATAGAAGTCTATATGGAAATAAGAGGGAAGGGGGACAAGAAAAAGGGGAAACTTATGGAAGGGAAAGAAAATTGAGAGAAGTAGTGATCAGAAGCAAAACACTGGTGAGGAGGGACAAGGTGAAAAGAGAGGAAAATATAAACAGGAAAAATAGAATAGAGAGAAATACAATAATCATAACTGCCAATGTGAATGGAATGAATTCTCCCATAACATGAAAGTCAAGAGCCAATTGGATAAAAGAAAAAAACAAAAACCCCAGAATCCTTGTAATTTACAAGAAACACACTTGAACTAGAGGTTCACACACAAAATAAAAGTAAAAGGCTGAAGCATAATCTATTTTGCTTCAGCTGAAGTTAAAAAAAATGGAAGGGTAGCAATTATGATCTCAGACAAAGCAAAAACAAAAATAGATATAATTAAAAGGCAAGTAAGGAAACTGCATCTTGATAAAAGGAGCCATAGACAATGAAGTAATATCAAACACATATGCACCAAATGGAATAGCAATTTCTAAAGGAGAAGTTAAATGAGTTGCAAAAGGAAATAGTAAAACTCCTCTAGCAAGGGATCTCAACTTTCCATTATCAGAGTTAGGTAAATGTAATCACAAATAAACACAAAAAAGTTGAGGTGAATAGAATTTTAGAAAAGTTAAATATGATGAATTTCTGGAGGAAACTGAATGGAGATAGTATTTTTTTTCTCAGCAGAACATGGAACTATACAAAAATTGACCATGTTTTAGGGTATAAGAGTCTCCCATTCAAATACAGAAAAGCAGAAATAGTAAAGGCATCATTTTCAGATCATGATGCAATAAAAATTACACTTCGTAAAGGGCCATGGAAAAAGACTAAAAACTAGTTGGAACCTAAACAATCTAATTTTAAAGAACAAGTGGTCAAACAACAAATCACAGAAACAATAATTTCATCAGAGAATGACAGTAATAACAAAATTTATGGGATCTAACCAAAGCAGTATTTAGAGGGATATTTATTTGTTTAAATGCTTATATTAATAAAATAAAGAGCACATCATTGCATTGGGCATGCAACTACAAAAAAAAGCTAGAAAAAGGACAAAATAAATATGTGAAAAAACCAATTAAAACAGATAAACCTTTGGTTAATTTGATTAAAAAAAAGAAAACAAAATTACCAAAATCAAAAATTAAAAGGGTAAATTAATGATCAGTGAATAGGAAATTAAAGCAATAATTAGGGAGCTATTTTATCAACTGTATATCAATAAATCCAATAATCTAAGTGAAATGTATGAATATTTAGAAAAATATATGTTATTCAGATAGATAGAAAAGGAAATAGAATGTTTAAATTACCTCATTTTAGAAAAAGAAATTAAACAAGCCATCAGTGAAGTCTCTAAGCAAAAATTTACAGGAACAGATAAATTTACTAGTGAATTCTACTAAATATTTAGAGAACAATTAACTCCAATACTATATAAACTATTTGGGAAACTAGGCATGGAATGAGTCCTACCAAATTCCTTTCATGACACATAGTGCTGATACCCAAACCAGGAAGAGCCAAAACAGAAAGAAAGCTATAAAACTATTTTTTTAGGGAATATTGTTGGAAAATTTTTAAATCAAACACTAGCAGGAGATTACAGCAATTTATCACTAGGATAATATACTATGACCAGATGGGATTTATACCAGGAATACAAGGCTCATTCAATATTAGAAAAACTATGTGCATAAGTGATGATATTGATAACAATACCAACAGAAATCATATGATTATCTCAGTAGATGAAGAAAATGACAAAATACAGCACCCATTCCTATTAAAAATACTTGAAGGCATAGTTATCAGTGGAGCTTATTTTAAAATGATGCATGATATTTATCAAAAAACATCAGTAAAATGGTCTAGCTTTAGCAAATCTAAAACTATATTCAAATTATTTGTTATTAAGTAATGAAGTGGTAAATCAATAGAATAAATTAGGTATGCAAAACACAGCAGTAAATGACCACAATAATCTAGTGGTTGATGAATCCAAAGAACAAAACTTTTGGGACAAGAACTTGCTATTTGACAAAAACTGTTGGAGAAACTGGAAAACATATGATATAGGTATAGACCAACATCTTATACCATATATCAAAATAAGATCAAAATAGGCATATAATTTTTGTTTTAAGTGTAATAAAAGATGGTACCATAAGCAAATTAGGAGATCAAGGCATAGTTTACCTGTCAGATCTATGATGAATGAAAGAATATGTGACCAACCAAACAAGAGACAGAAAATATTACTAGATATAAAGTAGACAATTTTGATTATATTAAATCAAAATTTGGTTGCCTAATGAAGTTCATCAGTATTGTACATTAATTTCATGATGGCATGCTTACCTGGACTTGGTCAATTCTTTTGGCCTTCAAAGCCATCTACAATCTGGTTTAAACCTATTCCTATGACTTCTTTTGACCTTTTCCCATTATTCTGCTGCTCTCCAGCCAAAATGGACTACTCTATTTCCAAAACAGTGGGCTCAGTTTCTAGCTCTTGGATTTTATTCTCTTTTATTACTTCAATGACCCTTTCTTTCCCCCTTCTATTTGTTGAACTGCTGTCCAATTCCATGGACACCTTTCCTCACAAAATCTTTGGCAATTTCCTACCCACAGAATGACCTCTTCCCTTGAATATCACATAGCATTTTCTTTTGACTTTTTTTATATAAATAGTCTTTTCTAGAGGAGAGGAGAAAAGATTAGGAAGTATGTTACAGTTCGTTTTCAGAGGAAAAGTGTTCCCCTTTTGCTTTTAATGTTTACTACTGACAAGACTTTATGCAAAATAACCCAAAACAAAACAAACAAAAACAGCTTTATGCAGTTCATTGAACTTCCTTGGGCCTTCATCTGTAAAATAATATTTCCTCCTTTCTGAATCTGTGTTCCTTCAATTGCAGGTCACTCTTTGGTATTATGATTTCTATATAACTTCCTCAGCATCTTCTGTTTTATCTAAATTTTGATTCTCTCCCAACTTCTGTATACAGACCCTTAATATATTTTTGTTAAATTAAATGATACGTCTCCAACTGCCTATTGGACATCTCTAACTGACTGTCCTATCTTGGAGCCAACATGCCCCAAACTAAATTCACTATCTTTCCCCCAAAAAATATTCTACTCTTCTAACTTTCCTATTGTTGTCCAAGATACTAACCTCCTCCAAGACACCCAGGTTTGAAATCCAGGTGTTATTCTCTCATCCCTCATACGCCACCTATCGTCCAACTCTGCTTTTCTACCTTGCCACATTCTCTTCACTTTCACACCCCTACACTAATCCCATCTACATTAATGCAATAATTTACCAATTGGTTTTCCTTGCAGGTCTGACTATGTCATTGGTAGAATGTTCTCCTTCCTCCTCCCTATCAAATTACTTCCTTCTGTCTTTCTGACTTCCTTCAAATCTAGGCTCAAGTCCGACCTTCTGCAAGAAGCCTTTTCAGATCCTCCCTTTGTCTTAGTGCCTTCCTTAATTTAACCTTGCTTATATCTTATTTGTACGTAGTTATTGTTGGACAGTTTGTTGTTTTTGTTCTGTAGTGAACTACGAGACAACTACTGGGTGACAGAAATAAGAGACAGAAACAGATGCAGAAGGGAAACAGACTAACAAATCATTGCAAAAGTCAGCTAGTTGAATGAAAAAAAAAGGCAGATAAGGGTGGCCTTGCTGTACCAGATCTAAAACTATATTATACAGCAGCAGTCATCAAAACCATTTGGTACTGGCTGAGAAATACAGCAGTCGATCAGTGGCATAGGATAGGATATCAGGAAAATCTAGGCAATAACTTTAGCAATTTAGTGTTTGACAAACCCAAAAACCCCAGCTTTTGGTATAAGTACTCACTATTTGGCAAAAAATGCTGGGAAAATTGGAAACTAGTGTGGAAGAAATTAGGGCTTGACCCACACCTAACACCACATACCAAGATAAGATCTAAATGGATTCCTGATCTAGATATAAAGAGTGATATTGTAAGCAAATTAGAGGAAAGTAGGATAGTTTACCTCTCAGACCCGTGGAGATGGAATAAATGTATGTCCAAAGAAGATCTGGAACTCTTAATTGAACACCAGATAGATAATTTTGATTATATTAAATTAAAAAGTTTTTGTACAAACGAAACTAATGCAGACAAGATTAGGAGGGAAGCACCAAATTGGGAAATCATCTTTATATTTAAGGGTTCTGACAAAGGCCTCATTTCTAAAATATATAGAGAATTGTCTCATATTTATAAGAATTCAAGCCACTCTTCAATAGATAAGTGGTTAAGGGATATGAACAGACAATTTTCAGATGATGAAATTAAAACCATTTCTAGTCACATGAAAAGGTGCTCCAAATCACTGTTGATCAGAGAATGCAAATTAAGACAACTCTGAGGTACCACCACACACCTGTCAGATTGGCTAAAATGACAGGAAAAGATAATGATGAATGTTGGAGGGGATGTGGGAAAACTGGGACACTAATACATTGTTGGTGGAACTGTGAACGGATCCAACCATTCTGGAGAGTAATTTGGAACTATGCTCAAAAAGTTATCAAACTGTGCATACCCTTTGACCCAGCAGTGTTTCTATTGGGCTTATATCCCAAAGAAATCATAAAGGAAGGAAAGGGACCCACATGTGCAAGAATATTTGTGGCAGCCCTTTTTGCAGTGGCAAGAAACTGGAAAATGAATGGATGCCCATCAATTGGAGAGTAGCTGAATAAATTATGGTATGTGAATGTCATGGAATATTATTGTTCTGTAAGAAACGACCAGCAGGAGGATTTCAGAGAGGCCTGGAGAGACTTGCATGAACTGATGCTGAGGGAAACGAGCAGAACCAGGAGATCAATGTACACGGCAACAACAGTATTACATGATGATCAATTCTGATGGACATGGCTCTCTGCAACAAAGAATTGTCTCAAACCAGTTCCAATTGTTCAGTGAAGAAAGCCATATACACCCAGAGAGAGGGATGTGAAATGTGGACCCCAACATATCATTTTCATGCTCTCTATCGATGTTTGCTTGCATTGGGTTTCCTTTCTCAGATATTTTTTGTTCATATAGATAGGATTGTTCTTGCACAGCAAGATAAGTATGGAAATAAGTATACATATATTCAACTTGTCAAGTATTTTAATATAATTAACATGTAGTGGACTTCCTGCCATCTAGGGGAGAGGAGGGGACTATGGGTAAAATTTGTGAAGGAAAGCTTTGTAAGGATCAATGTTGAGGAACTACCCATACATATGTTATGCAAATAAAAAGCTTTAATAATTTTTTTAAAAAGTGGGCTAGTTGGTGTAGTGGGTAAAGCAGTAGGCCTTGGAATCAGGTTGGGGCTGAGTTCAAGTCTGCTGTCTGAAGCATATCTCTTTGACTCATAAACAACATCTTAACCTCTGACTGCCCTAACTCCATTTGTAAGATGGAATATGAAAAGTAGCATTCACAGGCTTGTCAAGAGAATGACGTGTTGTTTTTTTTAAGCTTTTTATTTGCAAAACATATGTATAGACAGTTCTTCAACATTGACATTTACAAAGCTTTCTGTTACAAATTTTTCCCCCCTACTTCCCACCCCTCCCCTAGATGGCAGGAAGTCCACTTACATGTTAATTATATTAAAATACTTGACAAGTCGAATATATGTATACTTATTTCCATACTTATCTTGCTGTGCAAGAAAAACCATATCTACAAGAAAAAAAAATCTGAGAAAGGAGAAACAACGCAAGCAATCATCAATATAGAGCATGAAAGTAATATGTTGTAGTCCATATCTCATGTCCCTCTCTCT
The DNA here is from genome assembly GCA_023553655.1 of Myrmecobius fasciatus. Lineage (NCBI taxonomy): Eukaryota > Metazoa > Chordata > Mammalia > Dasyuromorphia > Myrmecobiidae > Myrmecobius > Myrmecobius fasciatus. Next base: position 158,307 of record JAJPUD010004269.1, read on the forward strand.
GGGTGTATATGGTTTTCTTCAGTGAACAATTGGAACTGGTTTGAAGCATTTCATTGTTGAAGAGAGCCATGTCCATTAGAACTGATCCTCATATAGTCTTGTTGTTGCTGTGTATAATGATCTCCTGGTTCTGCTCATTTCACTCAGCATCAGTTCTTGCAAGTCTCTACAAGCCTCTCTGAAATCGTCCTGTTGGTCGTTTCTTACAGAGCAATAATATTCCATAACATTCATATACCATAATTTATTCAGCCATTCTCCAATTGATGGGCATCCATTCAGTTTCCAGTTTCTAGCCACTACAAAAAGGGCTGCCACAGGCATTCTTGCACATGTGGGGCCCTTTCCTTCTTTTATGATTTCTTTGGGATATAAACCCAATAGAAACACTGCTGGGTCAAAGGGTATGAACAGTTTGATAACTTTTTGAGCATAGCTCCAGGTTGCTCTCCAGAATGGTTCCGTTCACAGTTCCACCAACAATGTATCAGTGTCCCAGTTTTCTCACATCCCCTTCAATATTTGACATTTTTTCCTGTCATTTTAGCCAATCTGACAGGTGTGTAGTGGTACCTCAGAGTTGTCTTAATTTCCATTTCTCTGATTAATAGTGATTTGGAGCACCTTTTCATATGACTACAAATGGTTTTAATTTCATCATCTGAAAATTGTCTGTTCATATCCTTTGACCATTTAACGATTGGAGAATGGCTTGAAGAGAATGACGTGTTTTAAAAGCACTTTGCAAATCTTGAAGGGCATTGTAGGTGATGACGATTATGGTCTTTTCTTAAGAGTCAAGACTACTGCTAGTTGGAGGCGGATACAAAGAGAAGGACAAAAAAACACCCACGTACTCCCACCCACTCGGTCACTGCCTTTGAATCTAGCAGCAGATACATTTGATTCCTTGCTTTGAAAATAAAATATCCTTGGTTTGTGAGAAGTTTGGTATTCTTCCCTCGGTTGAAAAAGGATAGAGAATGAGCGAGGAGAAACAAGAGATAAGAAAGAATTACACAGGCAGAGGTTCAGAGACAAAAAGTCTCCCCACTTAGCAGAGGCACCGCTGGGATTCGAACCCAGGATCTCCTGTTTACTAGACAGGCGCTTTAACCAACTAAGCCACGGCGCCAGGAACGAGGAGCCCTTTTCTAGAGAATCCCTACAAAGGATTCGAATTTGATTAACAGTTGCTTATGTTCTACAAGTCATTCCGGGCGGAAGTTGCTTAAGCAGCTTCTACGGTCCGCACTTACTCTTCACTCCCTGTTCCGTGCTCCCCACATACCTCTGTACCTTCTCCTCCCATTCCCCATAAGTCTGCTTTAACACTTCCCATTCCTAAAAAGTCGCGAGGGGAAGGCAGGCATTACAGAGGCTAAAACCCCGAGAAAGAAGCTCACGAGTAGGAGGCATCAGCGTGGTGATAGCGGCAGTAGGGGTGGATTTCCTCAGGAGGGGCCCGCCTCAAGCGAGTTTAAGGAAAAAAGGAAAACACAATACGCGTAGTCGGCAGGATTCGAACCTGCGCGGGGAGACCCCAATGGATTTCTAGTCCATCGCCTTAACCACTCGGCCACGACTACCATGGCCATTTGCTTCTTTCTCCTGCTTTCCTGAGGCTTCACCACGCAGCCCCTCACGTCCAGATGAGAATTTAAAGTGTCAAGTGCCTTCAGGCCTACCACTTCTCTCATCTATAGCTTTTCCCCTTAAACTCCTCTTTTGGTGTAGGCTCAACTAGATGCACATTCCGCGAACTCACTGGATTCCACGCTTCTGCCGCAGCGCGGAGCTTCCCCCGGTCCGGGATCGTTCACGTCAAGTTCAGTGAACTTTTTTTTTGAAGTGAAAAAGGTTTTGAAAAACAAATGCAGTTTGGCCAATATTTGGGGCAAACTTTTTGTGGACAAAAGTCAACGTCATAGAAAAAGAAGTGGCCCGTACGGGGATCGAACCCGCGACCTTGGCGTTATTAGCACCACGCTCTAACCAACTGAGCTAACCGGCCCACCAAGTAATAACGTGGAGAATACTTTATTTGGTACAATAGCAGAATGATGAACTTGACTTAATCAATTATCTGGACCTTCCCGCTGCACGAGGAACCAAGAACAAGGCCTTGTTCGCAGAATGACAAAGGAAATGGAACTTATTTGCTTGGAACCTGCCTGCAACACTACGAGATCACTTGCCTAAAGCTCCAAGGGCTCCTTTCTCATTTCTAAACCCTGAACAATATGCCTCCACCCCGTTCAGGTGTTTATCCCCCTACGCATACGTCTCCTTCATAAAACGCTTGCATGGGTGGTACCTATCCTGGTAAAACTGTTATTTCACTTGGACAGATGATGAAGGAAAGACTCGGGAGGGTTAAGCCGACTTGCCCAAGGTCATGCGAGTCAAAGTTGAGACAGAGATCTGCACGTCCAGTGCCATGCTTCCTCTCTAATTTGGGTCCCGGGTGTGCATCCGCCATTACGTCATGATTCTGGGAGTCCTCCTCTGCTCTTGCCTCTTCTGCGTGCAGATGTAGAGGACCAGGCCACACGTGCTCCACCCACGGGAAGCTCTTATGACTTGGTTGGGATAAACAGACTGATGGTCAGGATGGTGAAGGTGGTACTGAGTGAACTGTCACAGAGAGCCCAGAGCAAAAGCCAAGAGGAAGTCTTTTTTGTCCTCCCCCAATTCTAACTGGCATATTGCAGTTACAACGAGGAACTTTCAAAACGGAAAACAAACATAATATCCTGAAAATAGTCAAGCAACCAGCAGAAACATTCTATGTTAAGGCCTCAGGAAAATAATACATACTTTATTCACTCAAAGTCAATCTTGAAACAACATTGCTGTTTATGTTTTTTCTTGGTTTTGCTCATTTTAATCTTAATTCTTTCATGCAAGTCTGTTTTTCTAAGATCATCAATTTCAATTTTTTAAAGCTTTTAATACATTCACCCTTGCAAAACCTTGAATTCCAATTTTTTTTCTCCCTCTTTCCCTTCCAACACTTCCCTGTATGTTAAATAATGTACAATTCTTCTATACATATTATCACAATTATACTGCACAGGAAAAATCAGCAAAAAGGAAAAAAAATATGAGAAAATCAAGCAAACAACAAAAAAATGAAAATATTATGTTACGATCCACAATCAGTCCCTACAATCCACTCTCTGGGTGCAGAGAGTGGCCCAACTAAGGAGAATCCCAGAAATTTTCATTGCTTATTGCTACAGAGAGCTGCTATAAAATTTTTAGAACATATAGGTTATAATATATAGGTCATATGTGCTTTGTAGTATCCAGCAGAAGTGAGCATGAATTGTTTCATTTTTACTTTTTTATGCTCAGCAATTAGTATAATGACCTACATATAGATGCTTAATAAATGATTGTTTATACCAATCCCTAAATATAATGTCTTCTATGTCTCTCTTTTTTCCTGGATGGGGCATTTTTCTAGATGCTTTACTACCATTACACTAGCTGATATTAGACTTGTGTACAAGTCTTTCCTCCCTAGTAGATTAAGCTCCTTAAGGATAGGGATTACCTTGTTTTATCCTTGTGTTTTCAATAGTAAGCAAAGTGACTTTTGAGGTTATTTAACAAAATCTTGAACTGAATAATGGGTAAAAGGTAAGGATGGACTCTGCAGGAGGTCTGAATGCCTCCTTCCCCCATCCATGCCTCCCACTCCTAGCATACACTGAGAAACATCCACACACATCTCAAATGAGGTAACTTTTGGGTTTTATTGAAGATAAAGTGCTGTGCTTGCTGTGCTCTCATAATTACCACAGTTATGTTAGTGCTGCTCTTCACATCCTAAGAGCAGAGCAGGGGATAAGGCACTAGAATGAGGCAAGTTTGATCAATTAAGAAAGAAGTGAGTTTTCTTCAACAAATCCAAAGTCAAACTAGACTCTTGACTACAAGGTCCCATGGCTGTGGTTGAAGGAGGTAAAGTAAATGAGGTAGATTCATGGAGAACCAGGGATCCAAAAGCCTACATTCAATTAAAGAAGAGTGGGGTACACTCAATCCTGTAAGATGGTAGGAGGAAATGGCATTCAGTTGGGCTAGAGGTAGTTACTCTCCCTAGCAGGCTTGGTTATTCAAGGCAATAGTAATTCCTTATTGATTAATTAGAAAGCCACCTATTAAATTATAATGGAGTTATTATCTGTACTGTGGAAGTCCTATCATTGAACAAATTCAGATTCTTGATAGACTGCTGTGAAGAATGATCCCAGGTGTCTCAGGAACTTAAGATGTGGGGGACTTCAGGGTCTTTGAGAGAAAGGCAGGAAAGGCTGAGTCTGGGAACCATATGGGTCAAGACAGGTATCTCACCAAACTGGAACCGATGTAGCCGAGGTGGTTCTAAGAAGAAAGGTAGGGAGCTCAAACCTCATACTTCAATCCCCATTTCATGTTTTAAATCTTGAACCATCCCCCTGGATTCTATCCCCCCTGGACTCCAGCATACAGCTCCCAATTGATGGCTTTCCAACCTCCCTGTTCTTAAGGAAGTGTGAGCCATCTTCTGCCTTCACCTGATATTGTGACTCTGGTGGGTTTCCTCTCAAGTTCAAAAGAAAGATGAATAGGTCGGAGGACACGGGAGCTGGTACAGAGTGTCTGAAGGAAGAGCATCAGGGAACCATCTGTCTCACCAGTGAACTACAGAAAGACACAGCAGTGTCATTCAGGACCAAGACATTCAAACTCCAGGTTACTCCATTGCTCCTACCAGAGCTCCTCCCTCCCTTCTACAATTCCGCCATTCCTCCCACTGGGACCCATATTCTCCACATATCTGACCTCAAGCTGGGCCCCAGGTCTGGTAATGTGTAGGGCAACTCTCCCGGGGCCCCTGACCAGCTCCATAAGGGTGTCCCACTCATTAAGACACAGGCCCAGAGCTATTGCCACCTGCTGGTTGATGCAGGTCACTACAGCTTCTGCAGTTCCATCTTCTACCAGGAGCCTGGGGATCATAGTTTCCTGTTAGAAAGGTTCTCAGGGATCATTTGGTACAACTACTTACAGGGAAGAAAAGGAAGGCCAGAGGAGGTCAGTGGCTTGTCACAGGTTTCACTGCCACTAAACAGAAGCCAGGATTCAGAGCTGGCTTGTGGAAGTGTGTGTCTTGTGTAAGTGTTAAAAGTGGTAGTGGAGGTGGTAGAATGAGAGAGAGAGAGAGGGAAGGAAAAAGAGAGCAGAGAAAGGAAGGGGGAACAGGGAATAGAGAGAGACACAGAGAGAGAGATAGAAAGGGGGAAGGAGGGAGAAAGAGATGGAGATGTTAATGTTATTAAATGTGGGTTATTATAGAAGAAAAGGGGTTCTTGTGAAATGACCAAAATTTAGTCTCAGGGACTCAAGCTATCTCTGTAGCCCAAGTCCCCATTTCTCTTTGCTCAAACATCCAAACCCTCCTCTTACCTGATGTTAGCCTGACTCACAGACGCCTGTGTAGGACACGGAGGGCCCTGTCGACTACACTGTCCCTAAGAGGAACAAAACAGATTAAAAATCCTTGTCTTACCATATTTTCCCCTAATGCCTACCATCCTTCACACAACCCTATATCAAAATCCTAATCCTCTTTTCCCCTTTATTTCCATCCCTTAGTCAATGAATTGTCTTGTGGTTCTTCCACTTTTAATACAGGCATGCCCTGAAAGAAAAGGGAAGCACTGAAGTCTTGACTCAAGAACACAGCTGTTACCAGTCTCACATAGTTATCATCGCCACTTAGTCCTGTGATAAAATCTTTGCCTAAAATCTCAGGCAACACACAGAAGGATCCAAGAATAAGCAAATTCACCCAGACCACTGGACTCTGTGGGAGATCAATCCAGATTGCTCTGTCCTCAAGATGCCTTACTGACTCTCCCTAACAACTAACTCAGCTCCCTGATCTTATGTTCCATTTTACAGAAAGCTATAAAAAGAAAGGCTGGTGGTTTCCTTAGAGCTAGAGATAAGAACTGCTATCTTCCTACCTACAACACAATCATCTAACCTCTCTAACTGTGGTGATACAACTAGAAGTTCCTTCTAGTTGTGAATTTCTATGATTTTTTACCTGAACACAGACACTGGTACAGTGTGCACAGATCCAGAAGAGCTGGACACTAAGGACAGATACTACATGACAGGAAGCACTGGCCCGGGTTGGCCCTGGAGAATCCCTCTGTAGTTCTGCCAGGTAGACATGGGGCAAGTTGGAGCTATGGAGGAAACATGGTAAAGTCAGAGAGAACAGGAAGAACAGGATGGGGGTGGAGGAAAAGTGGAAGGGAGTAGGAGGAATAAGATGGGGAACAGATTAGTAAAGAAATGGGAATAGAACTGAGGCAGATCAAGGGTAATGAAGAAAGGGGATTGTAGAGTCAACTGTTGGGATATAATGAAAAGCTAAGCATGGGGAAAGGACCAGTACTAAAGTCCTCTCTAGAAGTGACACTCCACTCCTACAAGAATTTGGTCCCAGATAGTTGTCAAATAATCCCTTATCTTTTTAAAATTTCACTTCAGGGGCAGCTAGGATTGGATAGAGCAGTCAGGAGGACCTGAGTTCAAATCTGGTCTCAGACACTTAACACTTCCTACCTGTGTGACCCTGGGCAAGTCACTTAACCCCAATTGCCTCAGAAAAAATAAGAAAAAAAAAATTTCCCTTCCAGCCTCAGTGAGAGACAGTTGGCCTGAGAAGAGAATAAGGAAGTTTGATCTAAAAAAGTAATTTTCATGAGGATTTATGTGGTTTTGAAATTATGAAGATCAGAGATTGAATTTGAGAGAAGAAATCTGGAAAGCCTCACAGAAAAGGAGAATATGAGCCCTCAAGGGAGAAAGTTGATAAATACAGGGTCAGCTGTCTTTTCCTGTCTATCTAGGTGCTAATAAAGTAAGGAAGCACAAGGTGAGAAGAGTTTTTTTTGTCAGTCACAAGAGCTTTTAGCAAGAATGACAAGTCAGACGATTTAGACTTTCAAGGAAGTATTGACAGTTGTTTATAAAATGTGTATAATGTTTACATTTCTTCCATAATCAAATACTTATTATGTATTTTCAAAGGGCTGGTTGATATCTCTCCTAAAACTAAGAATTTTAAGAGAATGTTTCTCTTTCTTTTAGTTTATCAGAGAGAATGAAGTACTGGATCCTCAAAAAACAAAAAGGCTTCAATATAAAAATTTTTTAAAGGATAGATTAAAAGAATCTGAAAAGGCAGAGGTAAACCCTGACCTGTGACAGAAGAAAGTATATAGAAGACTGTATTAAAGAGAAGAAGTGGAAGGACACCTGAAACAAAGAGGAGGTTCTTTCTGAAGAAGAGAGGACTAGATCCTCAGAAGAAACAGCAGTTGCCTGTCCTCCAGAGGCATGACAACAGAGATCTATTGAATCAGACAAGATGGCAACCAGAAAAGCTACTGCAATCAGGCTGCACAGAGATAGTCTGCACCTTCTCCTGGTCAGATCTATGGTTCAAGCTCTAATAGTTTGGAAAAGGTTCACAGCAGGACAAAAAAGAATGGCAGATTTCAAAAGCATCTTATATGAAGACTGGCTAAAGGAAATGGGATGTTTAACTTGGAAAAGATTTAAGGGACCACAAGAATGTTTAAATAGATAAATGGCTATCATGGAGGAGAAAGAGTAAGTGCAGTCTGCTTGGCTCTCAAGGCTAGAAAAGAACAATGGGGAGAAAATATAAAGAGGCTTCTTTAGACTTAATATAAGGAAAATTTTCCTAATAATAGCTAGCCACAAATGGAAGAACTGCAGTAGAAGCTGGATGATTACACCATCAGCAAGGACACTGTCAGGCAAGGAGTAGGTGACTTAGGGGGTCTCTCCTCCAAAATTAAAATTCTACAATTACTAACATGTCACCTAAGAAAAAACTTGATAATGGCAGTGATACTGTCTAAAGATATATGTATTTTAGATCTAAAAGTTTTATGAAAAAAAAATATCTAATGGTAGTGACAGAAAGAAAACCAAATGTTGCTTCCCAGTTGCATAGATTCTTAGAAATTACAAAACTGCTGTACAATCACCCAAATAGATTCAGTATTATGACTATTCCCGTTTTACAGAAGAAACAGAAGTGCAGAAGTTAAATGACTTGCCCAAGCCTTAAGTGCACTTTTCTTTACAGCATCTTATTGGCCTTGTTAGGAAAATCCTATGGCCTCAACTGAGGTTGTGTAGGGCCTGGCCTGGAGCAGGGCTACTGAGGAAAACAGAGAGTAGTCACTGACCTGGCTGGAACCTCAGCAGGGAAACAAAGGATTCGGAGGTAGCTGGATGGCAGGAAACGACAATAAACATTTTGGAACCTGCAGATAAAGAGAGAAAGGGAAATAGAAGCAGGAAGGAGCTAGAGGGAAGTGGCTACCACCCAAGAAAACTGGGATGAACCCAAGAAGGTGGTTGGAAACACTGAGGTAGATGCAGAGAGTATAAGTAAGCATCATCTATTGGGGACTGATAGGAGTGGCCTTCTGGCCTATGTCACAATTAGCAGACTTGAAATTAAGTATACTATACCAAGACTGGGAAAAGGGAAGGAGGCAAGATCATCTCCTCACCTGGAGACCTTTCTTTCTAACTGCTGAAAATAGACTCGGGTTCCTGGAAGCAGCCCCAGTGGTAAGGGTGGGTGTGGAGTCTCTATATATATATCAATGGGAATTTGAGAGGCTAACGCAGCAGCCTCCAAGGCCACAGTTAACTTCACCCCACGATGAGAGGCCTGGGAATTTCCTAGATAATAGAGGAAATGGAATAAACATCCTGCCAAAACCTCATGCTCTCCCTACCCCCCAAATTTCTACTATCAGATGGGCTTTCTCACCCTGCTGGGTTGTTCCTGAAAGTGACACACACGGTGTCCTGGACAAAATTTGAGCAGAGAAGGACACAAATGAACCTGGGAAGCTAGAGAGTCAGAAATCTGGATTTAGAAGGGGATCTTTAAGGAGGCAGAGGAGAGATAGAGTCAGAGGGCAGGAAAAGAACCCAAGCTGATCTGAATGACTGACCAGGAGGAAGGAAGAACCACCTGGACCAAGCTAAGGGATTATAAGGACATGCTTACCTGCCACTGAGAATCTCCGTCAGGGAGGATTCAGAGAGTCCCTTGCTTATCCCCAGCATACCTGGAGTGTCCTGGGGGTTCCCAGGTTCCAGGATCCAGTCATCCTGGACAATGAGGCAGGAAGTATAGCCAGTCAACTCCAGGATCCGCTGTGAAAGAGGGGAGGAATCCCCCTCTTCTAACAGACTTGGAGGCTGCTGGGAAATTAAAAAGCATTCAGGAAAGGAAAAGGGATTAGAGTCCTTAGAATACTATCAAAATACTTTAAATGAGTCAATTTGTTGGTTTTTCCCCTACCCTGGGAGAGGAGTAAGAAGAGGTTCTCTTAGGTCTAACCCCAAACCCTTTTCCAGTAGAACCTTTGTGCCAGATGTCCAAATCACTCTGATCAATATGCCTGAGATGTTAATTAGAATTGGAAATAATTGTAGGGAATCATCCTTATTCAATCAGTGAAAAAACAAACTCATAAAGATCAAGCGACATGTTCAAGACAACAAAGGTAGTGAGAGGCAGGCCTAGGAATTAAATTCAGGTTTCCTGAATCTCAAAAGATGATATCTTCTGCCACATCATGGCTGCCTTTTTTTCTCCCATCTTCATAAAGGCAACAGGTGACAGAATGGGGGACTCACAGAAGGGTCAGGGAGGATGAGCCTATACTGCTGCCCCGGGTGCAGGAATTCAAACCATCGGATAGATTGGCCAAAGAAGAGGAGAAAAACCTAAGGAAAACAAGAACAAGAAGCCCAAGTTGTTGTGAGGGGAAAGGAAAACCAGGAGTTTATAGAAACTTTCAGAATATAATCTTACCTTCTGGTCCTGGTTCTCATCTCCAAGGGACTCTGGCAGACTCCAGCCATCCCCATCTTTCCTTTGGATCCCTCCTAGCCAAGTCCCCAATACATGGAAACTAAGAGTGTGCTTGGAAGGCAAAGGACCATCATCCTGAGAGGACTGATAGTTCCGTTTCATCAGACATTCCTTGTGAGAAAGCAGCAAAAGCCGGCTTTGCCTTTTAGAAGGCCCTTCCAAGCAGGGAAATTTTGCTTGAGGAGGTCCTTGTGTAGGATGACTATTGTATGGACTGGGGATGGGCAGGATCAGAGCATCATCCAGATAAAAGAGGACATAGATGCTAGAAAGAGAAAAGTGATGACAGAATGCTTCTTAGATCCCTTCCTCTTTCCCCCACCACCTCTTTACTCCTGCTTCCATTTCCACTCCAAAGAATAAGGAGCTGAAAAGGCAGGGAGATACTGACTTGGTCCGACGCTCCTGGATGAATCCTGGCATTCCCAGCTCCTTCCAGGAAGGAAAGTTGCTCTTCACTTCTCTCTCTACTACCAGTTGGAACTGTTCCACCCGAATAAGGGAGCCTGCATGAACATGAGAAGGATGAGCATGTTTAACAGTAAAGCCAATGGCATAATGAACAATCCTAACAGCTCACGGGATCAGTGAAAAAAGCTTTGCAGGCATTGCTTTGTAGGCATTATTTCCTTCAATTCTGACAATAATTATGAGGTAGAACAGTCAATGGACCTATAATTTCACCAACATAGGCATTCTTTACAATATTACCAATTGTAACCCATCTACATCTTCCTAAGATATCTTCTACCAAGAATGCATCCAGCATGCTGGGACTTCCTTCTAGATACCTTTTCAACCTTTTAACATACTTCTCCCCTTCCTACACTTGACATACAGACATACTGGCCATCTTACCATTTTAAATAGCCTTCTATTTCCTGGCTCCCTCTGTCTTTTCATCTGTCATTGACCATGACAGAATACTCTGCCTCATCAACGTCTCATTTCCTTCAAAATTCAACTCAGGTGCTAATTTCTCTACTAAGCTTTTCCTGATCAGCACAGATTAGTGACCTTCCTCTCTGAACTACCTTGTATTCATTCTGTAAAACATGTCTCCTTTGACTGAATGCTTAAATCATTTTTTTGATTGAATCCTTAAAGGCAGGATCTGTTTAATTTTGGTTATTGTATCATCAGTGCATGGTACACAGTAAGTCCTTGATAAATATTTATTTATTGATACTTTTTTGTGCCATTTCTCCTGTAAAATTCTTTAATGGTAATTTTTTTCAAATTCTTCAAGGCTTCAATGCACTTTCAATCATTAAAATTTGTATCTATAACAGAAGAACAATAGTGTTAAAAAGGATGGGTCTGTGAAAGTGGATGTCAATGACTGGGGAATGGCTAAACAAGTTGTAGCATGTTAGTATAATGGTATATTACTACACTATAAGAAATAATTATCATCATGGGAAAATTTCAATGACATGATTCAGTGATGTAACTAGAACCAGAAAAACAATTTATGCAATTTTAAATTTTAAATTGAAAGAACATTGCACAAATATTTGAAAGGTAACAATGTAAAATTATAACAACCAAATATGATCACAAAGAAGCAATAATATTTCTCTTCCTCTTTTGGAGGGTGCAGATCACTACAGATATCAATTTTTTTTTGTTTTCCTGAATTGTTTTTTTTTTTTAATTCTTTGTTTTATAACAATGGTTATAATGGTTCTTTGGGTATGGATGGAAGAAGGAATGTGTTAGGAAACAGATAATATTAAGACATTAATAAATGTTTTTAAAAAATTATTTTGTAGTCAAGGAGCAGACTGTGATCATTAAAACCATTGCACAAGTTTATACAATAAACCCATATAAATCATCGTTTCTTTATAACTAACAAAATCCAGCAGGAAGAGATATTAAGAGAAATTCTATTTAAAATGACTGCAGATAAAATAAAATACTTGGGAGAGACTATATAAACACAAATAAAGACAGATCTAAACTAGAGAAATATGAGGGTATAGTGATTACTCGTGGCAACTGATCTTAAGCTAATTTATTTATTCAGTGTTATGCCAATCAAAAACTTATAATAACAAAATAATAACAACAAATAACAAATAATAACAATTCATCTGAAAAAAAACAAAAAAAAAATTATCAATGAAAAAAATTTGTGAAGGAAAGTGGCCTAGCAGTTCCGGATTTCAAACTACATTATAAAGCAGTAATCGTCAAAACCAGATTGTTTTGACTTTTGACTGACTAAAAAATAGTGTGGTGGAACAGTGGAATAGTTTAAGTATACAATACACAGCAGAAAAAGATCATAGTAATCTATAATTTAGGTTTGATAAACCTAAAGATCCAAGTTTTGGAAGTAAGAACTCATCATTTGCCAAAAATGGCTGGGAAAACTAGAATGCAGTTTGATACAAACTAGGCATAGACCAATATCTCACATCATTTATCCATTTTGTCCTTATTTTGATATAATGATTTAGACAAAAAGGATAATATAAGTAAATTAGGAGCATGGAAAAAGGTACCTGTCAGATCCATGTATAAAAGATTTTATGACAAAACAAGAGATAGGGGAACTCATGAGAAGCAAAATGGATAATTTTGATTATATCAAATTAAACCACTTTTGTACAAACTAAAGCAGTCAAAATTAGAAGAAAAACAGGAAACTGAGCAAAAAAAAAAATTTACCCAAGTTTTTCTGATAAAGGTCTCATTTCTCAAATAAGTAAAAGCTATTTCCCAGTTGATAAATGGTCAAAGGATATGATCAGGCAGTTTTTGGATGAAGAAATCCAAGCTATCAATGGTGCCATGAAAAAAAGGTCTAAATCACTACTGATTAGAAAAATGCAAACAAAAAAATTTAACTGTGGAGTACCACCTCATATATAAAATAGCACCATGCCAGGAAATGAATCTCTTCCCATTTAAATTATTTTAGGAAGATCCTGAAGATCATTTAGCAGGATAAAACATTGAGATCCTTTCTCAAACCAAACCAAACTCTACTACAAAGACCACAATGCTGATGAGTTGGCAACGCTGTTTGAATGACGAACACAATATTTGCATAAGAAACTACAGAAAACTCAAGGCAAGCACTCACATAGTGATCAGAAAACTCGATATAAGGACAATGTCTCAACATCTCTGTCAAGTGCTATGGAACTGACTACATGACACAGGAGGCACTAGCACAGGACCATCCAGCATGCTGAGCCATCTTCAGAGAAGGTGCTTCATTCTATGAGTAAAGCAGAACTAAAGTAGCTCAAAAGAAATGTGAAAAGGGCAGCTAGGTAGCCCAGTGGATAGAGCACCAGCCCTGAAGTCAGGAAGACTTGAGTTCAAATCTGGTCTCAGACACCAAACGCTTCCAAGCTATGTGACCCTGGGCAAGTCACTTAACCCCAATTGCCTCAGGAAAAAAAAAAAAAAAAAAGAAATGTGAGATATATAAATATGGAGAATCTACCCCAAAAGTTCACATGGACTGTTCATGTCCAATTTGTGGTAAAGCATTCCATGCTCATACTGGTCTGAGTAGCAATAGTCAGATATACTGTAACAACTCTAGCATTATTATGTCATTTTGGTCCTTTTTGAGAATAAAGGACAGTGAACCTCCTCTAACCTTCCCTCAAACCAACAACATATGAAGCCTCTAAACTGATTTTGAAATAAAAAAAAAAACCCCACAATATCTGGAGGATAACACATTTCTAGAAGAAGATACTCTGGAAGAACTTCAAAACAGGTCTGTTTTAATTGGGCAGGGGGGTGGTCTGCTGAACCCAGACTGCAGCACGGGGAGACTAGGGCAGGGAGCTGGAAAAAGAGTGGGAGTGTTGTGCTTTTCACACACCTGGGAGTCTTCTTGGGCCTCTTAGGCCAATCTGTCCTGATTATAAGCAGGTGGTTTGGAGGGTCTGCCTTTTGTGGGGAGTAGATTGTGAACCACTGAACCCCTGATGATCTTCAGACTTAGCTGCCATTACACAGAACCCTAAAGCAATCAATCCGAAGAACTGATAAGCACCTGAAATAACTCAATCAGCAGAACTGCCCAACACCTGAAATAACTCAATCAGCAGAACTGCCCCAGGGCAAATTAAAGCAGCTGTCCCACTTTGCCCGGAACAGACCTCACCCTTTTAAAAAAAATTAATAAAAAAACCAAAAAGAGCTCTCACCATAGACAACTTTTATGGAGAGAGGGAAGAACAGACCTCAAATCCTGAGGCCCCTAAAGGTAAAGCAACTCCAGAAAAAGCTCCAAAGAGAGACATAAACTGGACTCCATACCACAAGGCTTTCTTTGAAGATTATATAAAGGATCTTAAAAGAGAGTTGGAAGAAACATGGGGAAATGAAATGAGATCACTGCAAAATAAAAAGGAAAAAGACTACAATGAACAAATTGGCCATTTACAAAAGGAGCTAAAAACAGTAACTGAAGAAAATAAGACGTTAAAAATTAGAATCAAACAATTGGAAATGAATGACTCATCAAGACTTCAAGAATCAAACAAAAACAAAAAAAAAATGAAAAGATAGAGAAAAACATGAAATATCTCCTAGGAAAAACAACTGACCTGGAAAATAGATCTAGGAGAGACAATCTAAGGATTATAGGGCTTCCTGAAAGCCATGATGAAAAAAAGAACCTAGACACTATCTTCCAGGAAATCATAAAAGAAAACTGCCCTGATATTTTACACCCAGAAGGCAAAATACTTATTGAAACAATCAACTGATCACCTCCTAAAAGAAACCCAAAAATTAAATTCCCCAGGAATATCATGGCTAAATTCCAGAACTATCATACCAAGGAAAAGATATTACAAGAAGCCAGAAAGAAACAATTTAAATATCGGGGAGCTGCAATTAGGATCACACAGGACCTAGCAGCTTCTACTTTGAAGGATTGAAGGGCCTGGAATCAGATATTCCGAAGGGCAAAGGAACTTGGATTACAGCCAAGAATAAGTTACCCAGCTAGAATGAGCATTATCTTCCAGGGAAGAAGATGGTCATTCAATGATATAGGAGAATTTCATCTATTTCTACTGAAAAGACCAGAACTGAACAAAAAATTTGATCTACAAACACAAAACACAAGAGAATCATAAAAAGGTAACAAGAAAAAAAACTCTTGAGAACTATATTTATGTTATATATACTTATAGAATGAGGGTTGATTTTATGATTTTATTATCACATTATGATTATTATATGATTATTGTGATTTTATGATTATTGTGATATGATTATTATGATTTTATGATTACATGATAAACTGAAAAAGAAATAAGAGGTAGAAAAGGGATAACACTGGAAGAAGAGGAAAAGGAGATAAAATAAGGGAAATTACATCACATGAAGAGGCAAAGAAAACCTATAATGATTAAGGGGAAAAAAGGGAGGGTAATGAGAATTGTGTTAATCTCCATCTCATCAGATTTGGCTCTGAGGGAATAAAAGACATATTGGGTATGAAAAAGAATCTTCTCCTATCTTATAAGGAAACAGGAGGGAAAGGGGATAAAGAAAGGGAATAAACTAATAGAAGGGAAAACAGGAGAATTAAGGGAAAGGTGTAAAAAAGGGGGTGGGGCTCTAAAGGGTAAGAATTGTTTGAGGGAAGTGGTTATCAAAAGCAAAATACTAGGGAGGAGGGAAAGGAGATAGGAAAGAGAAAAGCATAAGCTAGGGTAAATAAGATGGCAGGAAATACAGAATTAGTTATTCTAACTGTGAATGTGAATGGAATGAACTCTCCCATAAAGCAGAAGCAGATAGCAGACTGGATTAAAAACCAGAATCCAACATTATGTTGTATACAAGAAACACACCTAAAGCATAGAGATACATACAGGGTGAAGGTAAAAGGCTGGAGCAGAATCTATTATGCTTCAGGTGAACAAAAAAAACCAGGGGTAGCAATCCTGATCTCAGACCAAGTAAAAGCAAAGATAGACTTAATTAAAAGAGACAAAGAAGGAAATTATATCTTCCTAAAGGGTACCATAGATAATGAAGCAATATCAATACTAAACATATATGCACCAAGTGGTATAGCATGGAAATTCCTAGAGGAAAAGTTCAGAGAGATGCAAGAAGAAATAGACAGCAAAACTATAATAGTGGGGGATCTCAACCTCCCTCTCTCAAAACTAGATAAATAAAACCACAAAATAAGAAAGAAGTTAAGGAGGTAAACAAAATGTTAGAAAAGTTAGGTATGATCTTTGGAGGAAATTAAATGGAGACAGAAAGGAGTTTACTTTTTTTCTCAGCAGTCCATGGAACTTATACAAAAATTGACCATGTGTTAGGACACAAAAACCTCAAAATCAAATGCAGGAAGGCAGAAATAATAAATGTATTTTTTTCAGATCATGACAGAATAAAAATCACATGCAATGTAAGGCCAGGAGAAAATAGAAACTAAATAATTTTATCCTAAAGAATGAATGGGTGACAGCTTTTGGGATAAATACTCATTATGTGGCAAAAACTGTTGGGAAAATTGGAAACTAGTGTGGAAGAAATTAGGGCTTGACCCATACCTAACACCACATACCAAGATCTAAATGGGTTCATGATCTAGATATAAAGAGGGACTTTGTAAGCAAGTTAGAGGAACGTAATATAGTTTATCTCTCAGACCTGTGGAGATGGAATAAATTTATGTCCAAAGAAGACCTGGAACTCCTAATTGAACACCAGATGGATAATTTTGATTATATTAAGTTAAAAAGTTTCTGTACAAATAAAACAAATGCAGACAAGATTAGGAGGGAAGCATCAAACAGGGAAATCATCTTTACATTTAATGGTTCTGATAAAGGCCTCATTTCTAAAATATATAGAGAATTGTCTCATATATATAAGAATTCAAGCCACTCTTCAATAGATAAGTGGTCAAGGGATATGAACAGACAATTTTCAGATGATGAAATTAAAACCATCTCTAGTCATATGAAAAGTTGCTCCAAATCACTATTGATCAGAGAAATGCAAATTAAGACAACTCTGAGGTACCACTACACACCTGTCAGATTGGCTAAAATGACAGGAAAAGATAATGATGAATGTTGGAGGGGATGTGGGAAAACTGGGACACTGATGCATTGTTGGTGGAGCTGTGAACGGATCCAACCATTCTGGAGAGCAATTTGGAGCTATGCTCAAAAAGTTGTCAAACTGTGCATACCCTTTGACCCAGCAGTGTTTCTACTGGGCCTATATCCCAAAGAGATCTTAGAGGAGGGAAAGGGCCCCACCTGTGCAAGAATGTTTGTGGCAGCCCTTTTTGTGGTGGCTAGAAACTGGAAACTGAAGGGATGCCCACCAATTGGAGAGTGACTGAATAAATTATGGTATATGAATGTTATGGAATATTATTGTTCCGTAAGAAACGACCAGCAGGACGATTTCAGAGAGGCCTGGAGAGACTTGCATGAACTGATGCTGAGTTAAATGAACAGAACCAGGAGATCATCATACACAGCAACAGTATTACATGATGATCAATTCTGATGAACATGGCTCTCTGCAACAAAGAATTGTCTCAAACCAGTTCCAATTGTTCACTGAAGAAAACCATATACATCCTGAGAGAGGGATATGAAATATTGACCACAACGTAACATTTTCATGATCTCTATTGACATTTGCTTGCATTGTGTTGCCTTTCTCTGATTTTCTTTTTTTCTTGTAGATAGGATTTTTCTTGCATAACTTGTCAAGCATTTCAACATTATTAACATGTAGTGGACTTCCTGCCATCTAGGGGAGCGGAGGGGACTGGGGGTAAAATTTGTAATGGAAAGCTTTGTAAAGATCAATGCTGGGGAACTACCCATACATATGTTATACAAATAAAAAAGCTTTAATAAAATAAAATAAAATAAAATAAACAAAAAATAAACAAAAAAAATAAACGAAAAGTTGCTCCAAATCACTATTGATCAGAGAAATGCAAATTAAGACAACCCTGAGGTACCACTACACACCTGTCAGATTGGCTAAAATAATAGGAAAAGATAATGATGAATGTTGGAGGGGATGTGGGAAAACTGGGACACTGATACATTGTTGGTGGAACTGTGAACGGATCCAACCATTCTGGAGAGCAATTTGGAGCTATGCTCAAAAAGTTGTCAAACTGTGCATACCCTTTGACCCAGCAGTGTTTCTACTGGGCCTATATCCCAAAGAGATCTTAGAGGAGGGAAAGGGACCCACATGTGCAAGAATGTTTGTGGCAGCCCTTTTTGTAGTGGCTAGAAACTGGAAACTGAAGGGAAGCCCATCAATTGGAGAGTGGCTGAATAAATTATGGTATATGAATGTTATAGAATATTACTGCTCTGTAAGAAACGACCAGCAGGAAGATTTCAGAGAGGCCTGGAGAGACTTGCATGAACTGATGCTGAGGGAAATGAGCAGAACCAGGAGATCATCATACACAGCAACAACAGTATTACATGATGATCAATTCTGATGGACATGGCTCTCTGCAACAAAGAATTGTCTCAAACCAGTTCCAATTGTTCACTGAAGAAAACCATATACACCCAGAGAGAGGGATATGAAATATGGACCACAACATAACACTTTCATAATCTCTATTGATATTTGCTTGCATTATGTTGTTGCCTTTCTCTGATTTTCTTTTTTTTTTCTTGTAGATAGGATTTTTCTTGCATAACTTGTCAAGTATTTCAACATTATTAACATGTAGTGGACTTCCTGCCATCTAGGGGAGGGGAGGGGACTGGGGGTAAAATTTATAATGGAAAGCTTTGTAAAGATCAATGCTGGGGAACTACCCATGTATATGTTATACAAATAAAAAGCTTTAATTAAAAAAAAAAGAATGAATGGGTGAAACAGCAAATTACAGACACAATTACTAATTTCATCCAAGAGAATGACAATAATGAGACAACATACCAAAATTTGTGGGAAACAGCCAAAGTGGTAATAAGGAGAAATTTTATCTCTAGATGCTTATTTGAATAAAATAGAGAAAGAGAAAATCAATGAATTGGGCTTGCAACTAAAAAAGCTAGAGAAACAAATTAAAAACCCCAAATCAAATACCAAACTTGAAATCCTAAAAATAAAAGATTAATAAAATTGAAAGTAAAAAAACTATTGAATTAATAAATAAAACTAAAAGTTGGTTTTATGAAAAAACCAACAAAATAAATAAACCTCTAGTTAATTTGATTAGAAAAAGGAAAGAGGAAAATCAAATTGTTAGTCTCAAAAATAAAGAGAACTTTCCACCAATGAAGAGGAAATTAAAGCAACAATCAGGAGTTACTTTGCCCAACTTTATGCCAATAAATTTGATAACCTAAGTGAAATGGAGGAATATCTACAAAAATATAGATTGCCCAGATTAACACAAGAGGAAGTAAATTACTTAAATAGTCCCATTTTAGAAAAAGAAATAGAACAAGTCATTAATCAACTCCCTAAGAAAAAATCCCCAGGACCAGATGGATTCACATGTGAATTCTACCAAACATTTAAAGAACAATTAATTCCAATATTATATAAACTATCTGAAAAAATAGGGAATGAAGGACTCCTACCAAATTCCTTTTATAATACAGACATGGTACTGATACCAAAATACTAGACCTTAGGGGAAAAAAATGAAAAAAAAAGCACTGTACAATTTCACAAAAGTTAATTCAGTGTCTATTTGTATTATAATATAATATAATACAAATGTCCAAGGTATATCTTTTTTTTCCCCTGAGGCAATTGGGGTTAAGTGACTTGCCCAGGATCACGCAGCTAGGAAATGTTAAGTGTCTGAGACTAGATCCTCCTGACTTCAGGACTGGTGCTCTATTCACTGCACAACCTAGCTGCCCTTCCAAGGTCTACATTGATATACAAGGTATATCATTCACTTGTGCTGATGAAACCAGCTTTGTAGTCCAGTCAGCTCAGACATGAAACCTGGTTTTCCTGTGTGAAAATACAGACATTATCTTTTTAGTGATCTAATTAAGAGGCTCTGCATATAGCTCTACAGCAGTGAACAAAGTACTGGTCTGTAGTCAGGGATTCCTGAATCCAAATCTAGTCTCACAAACTTACTAACTGTAACTTTGTATATTATTTTGTTTTATTTAAAATATATTATTAAATATTTTTTAACAGTGTGAGTTCCATATTCTTTCCTTCCCTACTATACTACTTTAAGAAGGCAAGCGATTTGATATTGACTATGCATGTGTGAATGTCATGAAAAATATTTCCATTTTATCCATGTTGCAAAAGAAAAAGTAGAGAAAGCTTAAAAACCATGCTTCAATATGCATTCAAAGTTGGTCACTTCTTTCTCTGGAGGTCGATAGAATTTTTCATTATGGGTCCTTAGGAATTGTTTTGGATTGCTTACTTAGAGTAGCTAAGACTTTCACAGCTGATCATCATTAAAATATAGTTATTACTGTATAGTGTTCTTCATAAAAGTCTTCCCAAGTGTTTCTGAAGCTGTCCTGTTCATCATTTCTTATAGCACAATAGTACAATTTATTTAGCCATTTCCCAATTGACATGCATCCTCTTGATTTCCAGTTCTTTGCCATCACAAAAAATTACTGTAAATATTTTTGGACAATTAGTTCTTTTCCCCTTTTCTTTGATATCTTTGCAGTGCAGACCCGAAAGTGGTATTGCTGGATCAAAGAGAATGCGAGTTTTATAGCCTGTTGGGCATAGTTCTAAATTGTTCCTCAAAGTAGTTGGATTAGTTCACTATTCTTCCAATAGTACATAAGTATCCATCCTAATTTTTCTATATTTCCTCCAGCATTTGCATTTTTTTTCTATCATTGTCAATTTGATTGGTTGCTGTCCTTTATTCTCTTTCTCTGTTTTTAAAGAGTCCATTTTCTTGGATAAGGTTTACCAATTTCTTTTTTAGCATAATTATTCTTTTTTTTTCCAATTCTTTCTTCCAGAGCTTTTATTTCATTTCTAAAATTTATTTAATTTCTTCAATGCAATGCTTGTGGAAAATCTTTTTTGGTAGGTTTCTAACTGCTTAGTGTAGCTTTTCAATGGATTTCTTGATCTGTCAGATCTGGTACACATTTTAGGTTTTCTACAGTAGTAGGTCTGAGCAGGAAGCCTCCTAACTTCACAGCCATCTTGAATAGACATGCTTCTTTATCTTGAGTCATCTTTCCAACATATTTTTCCCCTGTTTCTGAATCCACTTTTGCACTGAAATAGCAAAGAATTAAGCTGCATGCCAATTTAACTTGAAAAATCTTATCTAATTATTTTCAAAATTTCTCTACCTTTTCATATCATTTCAATCAATGGCACATAAGCTGCAATTAACTTCAGGTTAGGGGACAATAGTAGACAATTAAATATCTTGTTGCCTTTCACACTTAATAAAACCAACTTTATTGCTTCTCCAAGGAAGATTACTGAGCCAAGTGTCCATTTAACTGCTCCTTTGCATTTAGGTCCCATTTCTAGCACAACTGTCAAGAGTGATATTATTTAGCTGTTCTAGTAAGTAAAAATGATCTGAATGTAGGTTAATGCTTAATTATATTGCCTCTGGCAGATTTGAGCCTCAATTGAATGGTGCATTATTAGTATTAAATTTTTTTCTCTAACATTACCTCCTGCCTCAAGCTGCAGAATGAGACATTCTCAGACACAATGTACCAATTTGTTTTTCTCGATTATGCATATTTCTTACAAAGGTTTTATTTTTCTTTTTTCTCAATTGGGGGAGGGAAAATAATGAAGAAAGGAGCTAGAGATGAATAGGGTTGCAAAAAAAAAATAGAAAATCAACAGTAGTGGGTCACTGAAACATGTTTTTGAAACTCACAGGAGAGAAAAGCTTACAAGGAATCAGAGAAGCATTACTGCTTTGAAGGTAATTTATTACATACTAAAAAGAAAAGCAACCTGTCTATCAATGATATCAAACTCAAATAGAAACAGGGGCCACTAAACTGTACATAAGGTTCCCTCTGGGTCACATATTTACTTAGAAAACCACATATTAACATTATGTATGTTCTAGTATGTTTTTGTATACTTTGTTAAATATTTCCCAATCATATTTTAATCTAATTTGAGTTACACTTAGGAGTGCTACCAACTCTAATGCAGACTGCAAGGTATATGTGATACTTCTATACATAATAGATTCAGTTTCATATACAACTTTTTACTTTCTGTTCAATTTTCCATATGTATATCTGTATATGATACATATGTGCATATATGCATGTATTTATAGATATCTCTAATATACAGACAACACATATGCAATAATTACTACCTTAAGTTATATTATAGTAACATGGCTATATTATTGTATATAATATGTAATTTGTATATTATATATGGTTGTATATTAATACAATTAATAGCATGATTATAGAATATAATTACATATGTTAATATGTAATTTATAATGGAAATGTTCATTTCTGTTAAGTCCAGATTTTTTTTATGGAAAAAATATTTATAAAAATTCTAAACATTATGTAATTCTTTTTTTTTTTCAGCTTTCAAAAAAAATTTTTTTTAATTAAAGCTTTTTATTTGCATAACATATGTATGGGTAGTTCCTCAACATTGACCCTTACAAAGCTTTCTGTTACAAATTCCGCCCCCCCCATCCCCTTCCCTCCCCTAGATGGCAGCAGGTCCACTACATGTTAATTATATTAAAATACTTGACAAGTCAAATATATGAATACATATTTACACACTTATCTTGCTGTGCAAGAACAATCGTATCTACGTGAACAAAAAATATCTGAGAAACATTGTGTAATTCTTAACAGTCCCTATTTTCCTTTATACCACCCTACCATCATCACTGCAGAAGCAGAAACAGGCCACATAAGACTAAAGGCCATTTTATGTTCTTCACTTAATGTGCTTCAATGGCCCAAGAATTCATTACCACTGGCCATCAAACTTTTGAAGAGTCTCTACCTAGATGAACTGGCCCTCAGTAAACAATTTGTCATTAGGACTATTCTAGAAGTCTTCCCAGCACAGTTAAACCAGCCAGAGCTTACACTCTACTGGTGCAACCTTTGAGAACCTGGGGTCAAGGTTGTTGTTGACTTGTTTTCAGTCATGTCTGACTCTTTGTGATCCCAGTTAGGCCTATCTTAGTCTGGCATTTCCTTCTCCAGCTCATTTTACAGATGAAGAATTCAGGAACTGAAGTGATTTGCCCAGGGTCACATAGAGTGGAATTCAGGCCTTCCTGTCTTCAGGGCCAGCATTGAGCCACCTCAGAGCCCTAAGGGTCAAGGTTACTTCTGCCATTCTGAGGCAACCAAGTACTTTATTAGGCAGATAACACTATCATCACTGCCCCATTTTACAAGAAATAGGGCCCAAGAAGATACACACAGCTAGCTAAGTAGTGGAGCACAAAAGGAAAACAGATCTTATGACCTCCCAATCTAATCCTCTTTTCAACAACCCCACCATACCACTTCTCTTTTGGGCTTCTGTTCATTCCCAATGGCAGAGGCTATTCAAATCAGAAAGACCCCAAGCCCTCCATGCCTCTGGGGATTAATAATAATGATGACAATGATAATAGCTGTTAACATTGATACAGTGCTTATTATGTGCCAGACATTATGCTACATATTTACAGATATTATTTAATTTGATCTTTATAACAATCCCAGAAAAGTAGGTTGTTGTTCTCTCCATTTTATAGATAAAGAATTTGAGGCAAACAGGTTTAGTGACTTGCCCAGGGTCACTTACAGCTAGTAAGTGTCTGAAACTGGACTCATATCTAATATCCAAATAAAATTCTACCAACATATCAAAGCCAGCCTTGTTCTTCCCAGTCCCTGTATCTATTGTTCTCCCACTATAGATAGTCCTTTCCCAGTCCAATATGCTGCTTCTAATTCCTTTACTTCTAACACTCTTACAATCACCAAATCAAAAAACTTATTCTGAGACCCTAAACTTGTCTTGAAACCCCAAGAAGTCCCTTGAGAAAAGATAATGATTTTCCCTTTTTTATTACCAAGTAATTGTGGCACACTTGAAATTACAGTTTAGGCCAGGAACATCAGGCCTTTTCATCACCTGATAAATTAGATCTCCCAAGTCTGTGCCTTCTGATTCTAGTAAACTCCAGTTGCTACTTTCTCTCAAACACTAAAATCTGATCACATGAACATGCATGTTCTATCTTAGCTCCTGTACCTATGAGCCGGGGGTCAATAAAAACCTGAGGCAGCTTAGGCAGGGGCAGACAGGGTAGGGAACCACTTTGGTCTCGAAGTTGTAGCCATCCTCGATGAGATGAAGCCACCAGGACCCCTAGGAGTACCTGGGGAAGAAAAAGACAGAGTTGACCAAAGATAAAAGGTCTCTCCCCTCAACAGGAAAGAAGAAATAGAAGGCAAATTGTTAGGGAATGAGTGCAGGGGGTAGAACATATGATAAAGAATAATCTCACTTACTGGAGGTGGTTGGAAAATGGAGGATGATAAGCAGATCCAGGACCAGGACAGACGGGAATTGAGCACACAACTTGGTAGGTAGGTGACCTCGGGCAAAGGTAACAGAGTCATAGGGTCAAAAACTGCCCAGGCCCTATGCTGCCCATCCTCCTTGAGAGTAGCCAAAGTTGGGAAGAAGCATGGAGGCTGTAGCAGAGAATACTGGTTTGGAGAGAACAGAGAGAACTTTGCTTCTCATTGAAACCAGTCAGGGGATTTTTGATCCCAACATTTCTACCCATCTATCCCTTAAATCCTCATACCTCCCTGAGGGGACAATAATGTGGATCCTCTAGGATTTCTTGATATACATTCCGGATGGGTCTCCCAGGTGGAGCTACAGCATCCAGCGTGGGAGTCAGGAGCAGCTCCCCTACTCCAGCAGTCCCAGAAGCTGAGCTTTGTAGCAGCTGACGGTGTCTCAGTAAACGAGGACATAGCCTTGGCCAAGGAAGGAAGATGAACTCCCTGATCTTTTGAGTCACAGATATTCATCCCCCCCAGTGCCTGGCTTTCTCAGAATTCCTCCTCCTCCTCTTCCCCCAACTATCTCTATCATTTTAAAACTAGGCTTCCTAATCACTGGCAAAGGCAGTCCTTTTCTAGTCCCAAAAGTGGAGAGGCAAGGGTGAAAGGAGAGGGAGAACTTTATTTCTCTAACCCTCCCACCCCTCTTCCCTCTCACTTGCTAATTATCTCCTCCAGGGCTTTGGCTGTCCACAGGTAGAGGGGAAGTCCTAGATGACGTTCTAGTAATAGCCGCAGATGCACAACAATCCCACAAAATGAATGGGGAGATTGTTTTAGAGATTCCTGTTGAGAAAAGCCCCGAAGCAAGACAGTCCCTCGGAGGCAGGGGGCAAGCACAGGTGCTCCACCCACAGAATGGAAGAAGTGAACATCTTGGAGCTGGTGGAAAGATATGAAGTATACTGTTATGTAGTCCTAAGCCTCCCAAACTCAATAGATAAAAGCAAACAATCTCTCCTAGAAGGGTATACATCATTTACGGCTACCCAGTCATTTTGAGTATCTGTACTACTTACTACTATCTGTACCATCAAACCCCACTATAAAACCATGAAAACCATGTTCTACTTGGGTTCAAATCCTGATTCTACCACTTATAACCTGGGTAAGATTAGGAACAATGAAAATTCAAGGCTGAATCCTGTATAAGAACTCAGCTTGACACTGAAGAGATATGAGAATGAACCCCTTTCCTCTCTTTGCAGAAGGAAAGAAATGTAGATGTGAAGCTTGGCATATGTCAGAATCAGGTGATTACTAACTGTTTTTTTCCCCTTTTCTTCTTTGCTTATTTAAAAAAAATTTTTTTCTACATATGGAAGAAAAAGAGAGACTAGAAACAGGGAATGTAAAAACAAGAAATTAAAAATAACTTTAATTAACCAATTAAAAAGTATAATTGAATTTTTGAGATCAAGTCCACCAACTTTTATAATGCTCAATCTGACCTTTTTGTAGTGACACGGAACTGGAAATTGAGTGGATGTCTTCTATCAGTTAGGGAATGACTAATTTATGGTATATGAATGTGAAGGAATATTACTGTTCTATAAGAAATGATGAATAGGCTGATTTCAGAAAAGCCTGAAAAGACTTACATGAACTGATGCTAAGTGAAGAATGTAGAAGCAAGAATACAATGTACCCTGTAACAAGATTATATGATGATTACCCTTTGACCCAGCAGTGTTTCTATTGGGCCTATATCCCAAAGAGATCTTAAAGAAGGGAAAGGGACCCACATATGCAAATATGTTTTTGGCAGCCCTTTTTGTAGTGGCAAGCAATTGGAAACTGAATGGATGTCCATCAATTGGAGAACGGCTGAATAAATTATGGTATATGAATGTTATGGAATATTATTGTTCTATAAGAAATGACCAGCAGGATGATTTCAGAGAGGCCTGGAGAGACTTGCATGAACTGATGCTAAGTGAAATGAGTAGAACCAAGAGATCATTTTACACAGCAACAAGACTATATGATGATCAATTCTGATGGACATGGTTCTCTTCAACAATGATGTGATTCAAACCAGTTCCTATTGTTCAGCGATGAAAAAAGTCATATACATTCAGATAGAGGCCTGTGGGAACTGAGTGTGGACCACAACACAGCACTTAAATGCTTTGTGTGAATATTTGCTTTCATTTTGTTTTCCTTCTTAGGTTGTCTTTTTTTTTCTCTTTCTAGATCTGATTTTTCTTATGCAGTAAGATAACTGTATAGATATGTATACATATATTGGATTTGTCATATAATTTAACATATTTAACATGTATTAGACTGCCTGACATCTAGGGGTAAAGGTGGGGAGAAGGAAAAATTTGGAACAAAAAATTTTTTGCAAAGGTCATTGTAGAAAAATCACTTATATGTTCTGTAAATAAAAAGCTTTAATTAAAAAAAAAAAAGATAATGTGATGATTAACTGTGATAGACTTGGCTCTTTTCAACAATGAGGTGATTCAAGGCAGTTCTAATAGACTTGTGATGGAAGAGCCAACTGCATCCAGAGAGAACTATGCAGATCAAATGTGGATCAAAGCTTAATATTTTCATTTTTGGTGATGTTGTTTGCTTGTTCGTCTTTTTGTTCCCCCCTTTTGATAACAAATATGAAAATATGTTTAGAAGAGTTGGAACACAAGGCTTTGCAGAGGTGAATGTTGAAAACTATCTTTGTATGTATTTGAAAAAATAAAAAAATTATTATTATGACAAAAATAATATGAGATATTAATGCAGAAATCTAGCTTGTCAATTAGGTAAATCTTGGCAATAAAGTTAACATTGTTTGATACCATAAATAAATCAATCTCTTTTCGTATTAAGAAAAAATGAGGAGACTGAGGTCCAGAGAAAAGGTATCTACCTGGAATCATTGAGCCAGTCATTCTTAGGTCCCTGTAAGTATCATTTAAACTAATGTCCTATTAACAGTATTAAGCAAGATAGGTTTCATGTCTTTAGAGTTGTTATCCCTTGAATGTGAAATGTCATCTACAACATCCAGGTAGAGATGTCTACTAAGAAACTGAAAAGATAGATTGGAGTTTAAGAAAGAAATTAAGATGGGATGTACAGATTGGATACCTCCCTCCTGGAAAGTTCTTCCTGAGGGCTAAATCAGAATCTAAATCATTCTTAAGAGAAACTCACTTTCCTTAGGACTCATTCCATTGAAAATAAAGCCAGTCCCTCAGGTCAAGAAAAATGCTACAATGTCTAGAATGACCCTGAGATGGCCCTGAGAAATGTCAGTGCTCACATCATTTTTACTTTTCCCTTTACTTCCCCCAATGCTTCCACCCCCCAAGTTCACCCCCTCCTACCTCTAGGTGGACTCCTGGCCTGATTGTCCGCCCATTATTAGGGAGTTGCTGATAGGCAAGGCAAAGGCATAGCTGTCCATCTAGTTCATATAGGCCAGCAGGACCATTCAGCACTTTAGTAACTATCCCCTGAAAAGAGGGCAAGTAATTTAGTCAAACTTCTCTCATTTCTCTTACTCCCTACTTTCCTAAGGAATTCAGCTGTCAGAGCCTTCTCCATACCCCACCCTACCCTGGGAACACAAGCATCTTGCCTTCCTGAACTCCCCCCAAGTTTCTGGCTCTCCAGCCCTTCTGCTCCTTTTTCACCTTGTATGTTAACATTCTGACTTTTGAGACAGAGTTACAATGTTGCTGGGAGCTGCCAGATGCAGGAAGGGGGTGAGGGATAGCTTCTGAAATAAGTGCTTCCACATTAAATTCCTGTATATACTCAGCATCTAAGGGCATCAAGTCAGAAGAGGGGCTAGTTGCCCAGATACGATGAGAGTAACCACGGATCATGGATATCTGCAGATTTGTCAGCACGTATGAACAGCTGGGATGCAGCGCATGGTGCCACACCAACTGGCTAGGGATCTGGGGAGGGAAGGACAGGATAGCAATCAATGGAGTTTCCCTCTTACTAAAGTACCTCACCAGCTTTTGAACCGAGGACTTCCACCAACCTTATCACCTCTCATATCAATTTTTCCTCCCATATTTACTGGACCAACTCTAGCGTCACTACCCACTCTACTCATGACATTCTACTTGTGAATGCCATGAGAGTAACCAGTTCACACCAAAATCTCTAATTACACATGAATTAGATGGCATTAGCCATGGTCCTGTATTCTTTTAGTTATGAAATTAATTGGGAATGGGGGCTAAGAAAGTAGATAGTTAGGATCTTAATAGACTGGAAAGTGAGGTGGAAGAAACCCTAATGCCATCTAATTCATCATATGTACTTAGCAAACCTGAGTTCAAGTTATCTCTCTGCTATATACTACATTTTGAGGCTTAAATGAGGCAATATTTGAGGTGACTTACAAATTTTAAAGTTACATAAATGTAAATTATTATTACTACTACCTGTGTGACTTTGAGTAAGTTAATTAATCTTTCCGATCTCAATTTCTTAACTTATATAATGAAAGGGTTGGACTACACCAGGCCTTCTTAAACTTTTTCCTCTTACAAGCCCTTTTTGCCCAAAACATTTTTATGCAAGCCCAGGAATACAGATACATAAAATAAGTATACAAATTAAATGTTTACAGATAATAAATCACAATTTCACAACCCCACATTCAGTTATGAGACCTCATAGAGAGTTGAGAACCACAGTTTAAGAAAACTAAGTTCTAAAGACAGCATTCTTAACCTTTGTTTTAAACCCAATGATCCTATGGATCTGATCTCTAACAATTTCTCCTTTTCATTCTTCTCCATTCATTTTAGCATATTCTTGTACCTGTACAATGATAGGCACAGGAGTGGCAGCTGAAGAGGAGCCTTCCAATGACAAGATGAAGTAGGTCTTTCCATGGGTCTTTATCAGTGTACTTAATCTTACCAGCTTCCCTGCCAGGTGTAGTTGCTGCCTTCGAAACTTGCTTCTGAAAGGGAAAGGAAGAGGGAGAGAAGGGAGTAATAATTTTATTGTCCCCCACCCTTTCCTATAGTAGAACTATCTCTAGTCAGTCCCTGTTCCATGATAGTAAAATACCACATTTATTGTTTAGGTGGCTAAATTGTCCCCACCATTCTCCCTAACTCTCCTTAAGGTCCATAATCTTAATCTTAACAATACTTATACTCCCTCTCTCCCCTCAGAATAGTGCATTTCAGGGTAGACAGACCTCATTCTTCCCTCCTTTTTGTTGTAGTATCCTGTTCCAAAACATACAACTCTCCTAGTGGTAGTTGCTCTGCCAAGTAAAAGAACTACCTGTGCTGGAGCAGTTGAGATGCGATTTCTGGGTAGAGAACTCTTATGGGAGTTTCAGGGCCACGGTTGAGGATCAAAGGCAACACAGGCACGGGGGGGGCACCACAGCTCCAAATGCCCACTTCCCAAGGAGCTCTGTTGCCAGGCAGGGGGGATATAGCTCCAGCTAGGGAAAAGGAAGAGGTGGCCCAGCCATGAAATGTCAAGGTCCAAGAGCTAGGAAAATCAAAGCAAAATTGAAAGTCAACTGGGACTCAGGTATTCCTCTCCTCCACTAGAGATCCAAATATCCCACCATACAAAATTCTTTTTTTTTTTTTTTTGTGCTTTTTGCTGAGGCAATTGAGGTTAAGTGACTTGCCCAGGGTCACACAGCTAGGAAATGTTAAGTGTCTGAGACCACATTTGAACTCAGGTCTTCCTGACTTCAGGGCTGGTGCTCTAACCACTGCGCCACCTAACTGCCCCTTATAGAAAATTCTTATGGACTTCAGCATCCAGCTTCCTACCAGAAGGCCTCACCTCACAGCCCAATGTCCCACTGTTGTCCTTCACAAAGAGGCTTCCATCCCTACATTCTGGATCCAAATCCACTGGCAGGTCGGTCAGTATTCCTAGCAGTAGCAGCCTCTCCCTTGGCAGGGGAACTGTATTCACTCCAATTTTATTAGCCCAAGTCTGGTATTCAGTACTGCTCCACGCCAAATGGCTGCAGCATGGGAAGTGTTGATGGGACTTAAGCTCCTGCACAGAGACAAAACTGTGAAGAAAAGAGGTCAGGGATTCCTCCTCCCAAAACCAACACTTAAGATTACCACAAAATTATCTCCATTCCATAATATGAATTACTCCCCATACCCCTCACCTCCCAAAGCAGGACCTTAAAATGAGACTGATGAACTGAATTGGTTTACTTGACAGAAGGGAGCAGCCAGATGGCACAACTGATAAAAGTGCAGGGCTCAGAGTTAGGAGAATAAGAGTTCAAATTTGACCCCATACATGTACTTGCTATGTGAATCTGAGCAAGTTGCTTAACCCTGTTTGCCAGTTTCTTCATGTAACATGAGCCGGAGAAGGAAATGACAGATCACTCCAGTATCTTTGCCAAGAAAACCCCAAATGGGGTCATAAAGAATCAAATAAGACTAAATAGTTAAAACTTTTCAGAAGACAAAGCCTAGAATCAGAATGAAGAGAGCTGACAGAAAGTAGGGGGTACAGAGAGAACCAAGGAAGTGAAGGACCAAGAAGTTCTATCCATTGTGCTCTTTTCCTACTTTGCTTCCAAATAAAGTAAAAATTCAATATAAACTGAACCAGTGAGGAGGGAAGGCTACTTTTCTTTGCTCTCCCTTGTATACTGATCCTGAGACAGGACTTGAGGTGTTTGTCTTGTGCTATTTGTTATTCTCAATTCTTGGTGAGGGGGCCAAAGAATGGGTAGTAGAATCCCCACTGAACCTGTCATTGAGTCCGGAAACCTTGGAGCCAAGATTCCAAGTTGTTTGCTGCAGCTAGCCAGCTTGGCAGGGAATCCCTTCGAGGGGCCCATAACACTCCAGATTTGGAAATTTGCAAAAAAATCTTTCTTTTGACCTATTATACATTCTACTGTGCATGATATTTATGTGAATGCCACTTTTCTGACCTAAAATATACTTTATAAGGGAACTAAGCAAAGATATAAATGTCCTTTCTTTCTCTTCCCCAGAGTATAAGAGGGTGTGTGTGTGTGTGTATGCACAGGAATTATGTTCCATATATTGAGGAGTATTTTTGTATGTTTGTATTCCTTTATAAAAACTAAAAAAAAACCTACCAAGTTGAAGCCTGAGAAAAGAAAGGAGGATAAAATAAATAAGAGTCACAAATATTAGGGATTTAAGAATTACACTACAAATACAAAGGGGAGAAAGCAAAATCAAAAGATCAGTCTACATAAAAGAAAAAGAAAAATATATACACAAATGGGAAGTACTGGACAGAGTTCAGCACTTGGTGTCAAGAAAAGTTAAGTTTGAATCCTGTCTCAGACATTAGTTATGTTGTGCTGAGCAACATACTTAACTTCTCTCAGCCTTAGTTTCTTGAATAGTGAAATGGAATTCATAATAGCACATGCTATTCAGGGTTGTCCAGAAGATCAAATGAGATAATTTATGTTAAATATGGTGGTGAGTAGACAGGTCTGAGCGCTTCCTGGCTCCCCTCAAAATCAGCATTAGATCAAGCCTCTGAGTGGATTTTAGAGCGACAGAACCCACAAACATTCAGAGTGAAATAATTTTCCAGCTTAAGGTATCTTGGAAGGACTTCAGGAAAGATCTATCTCAACTGAGCAGGGAGGAATGCAGTCCAGCACAGGCACAGTGCAGGGAAGCCCAGGGCAGAGAAGCAACCTAAGGGAGGTTCTTAGCCAAAATAAAGCAGCAGTGGCTACTCTGTCCTGGATCAGAAGGCCAGTGGATTAGTGAATAAGCTGTGAGACCTCCACCACAACTACAGAAGTGAGTCCATGAACCCCACATTAACAGGCAGGACTTGGCCAGGCCCATCCAGCACAATGGAAAAGTTTGCAGCACCACTGACTTCAGTGCAGTCAGTGAAAAGCTCCTGTATCCTTGTAGAAGGTCCTAGGATAATCTCCACTGTGCCCTAGGAGCAGACTTCAACCTTTAAAAGTGAGCAAAAAAGCATGAAAGAGCTAACCATAGAGATCTACTATGAAGATAGGTAAGAACAGAATACAAACCCAGAAGAGAACAGCAAAAGCAAAAAGCCTTCAAGGGAAGCCTCAAAGCAAGATATGAACTGGTCTCTAGTGAAAGACTCACTTGAAAAAGTTCAAAAAGGATCTCAAAAGAGAGTTAGAAGAAAAATGGGGAAGAGAAATGAGAATTTTGTTGGAGAGTTTGGAAAAGGAAACACAGATATTGACTGAAGAAAACAATTTCTTGAAAAAATAGAATTGGCAAAATTGAAAAAGAACAACTTAAAAAACAGAATTGGTGAAATGGGAAAAAGATCCAATGAACAAAACAACTCCTTTAAAAGTACAACTGCCAAAATGCAAAAGGCAGTAAAAAAGGTAACTGAAGAAAATTATTCAATAAAAAATAAAATTGGATGAATGGAAATGAATAACTCAATGAGACAAAAAGAATCAGTCACACAAAACCAAAAAAAAAAGCAAAAAAATTGAAGAAAATGTAAAATATCTCATTGGAAAATAAATCCAGGAGAGGTAATTTAAGAATTATTGGATCACCTGAAAGTCATGATGAAAAAGAGTTGAGAAAACATCCTTCAAGAAATCATCAAAGAGAAAATGAAACCATTTCTAGTCATATGAAAAGGTGCTCCAAATCACTATTGATCAAAGAAATGCAAATTAAGACAACTCTGAGGTACCACTACACACCTGTCAGATTGGCTAAAATGACAGGAAATGACAATGATGAATGTTGGAGGGGATGTGGGAAAACTGGGACATTGATACATTGTTGGTGGAATTGTGAACCGATCCAACCATTCTGGAGAGCAATCTGAAACTATGCTCAAAAAGTTATCAAACTGTGCATACCCTTTGACCTAGCAGTGTTTCTATTGGGCTTATATTCCAAAGAGATCTTAAAGAAGGAAAGGGCCCCACATGTGCAAGAATGTTTGTGGCAGGCCTTTTTGTAGTGGCTAGAAACTGGAAACTGAACGGATGCCCATCAATTGGAGAGTGGCTGAATAAATTATGGTATATGAACGTTATGGAATATTATTGTTCTGTAAGAAACAACCAGCAGGACGATTTCAGAGGCCTGGAGAGACTTGCATGAACTGATGCTGAGTGAAATGAACAGAACCAGGAGATCGTTATACACAGCAACAACAAGACTATATAATTCTGATGGACATGGCTCTCTTCAACAATGAAATGTTTCCCAAAAACCCCAGCTTTTGGGATAAGTACTCACTATTCAGCAAAAACTGCTGGGAAAATTGGAAACTAGTGTGGAAAAAATTAGGGCTTGACCCACACCTAACACCGCATACCAAGATAAGATCTAAATGGGTTCATGATCTAGATATAAAGAGTGATATTGTAAGCAAATTAGAGGAACATAGGATAGTTTACCTCTCAGACCTGTGGAGATGGAACAAATGTACGCCCAAAGAAGATCTGGAACTCTTAATTGAACACCAGATAGATAATTTTGATTATATTAAGTTAAAAAAGTTTCTGTACAAACAAAACTAATGCAGACAAGATTTGGAGGGAAGCATCAAACTGGGAAATCATCTTTACATTTAAGGGTTCTGATAAAGGCCTCATTTCTAAAATACATAGAGAACTGTCTCATATTTATAAGAATTCAAGCCACTCTCCAATCGATAAATGGTCAAAGGATATGAACAGACAATTTTCAGATGATGAAATTAAAACATTTCTAGTCATATGAAAAGGTGCTCCAAATCACTATTGATCAGAGAAATGCAAATTAAGATAACTCTGAGGTACCACTACACACCTGTCAGATTGGCTAAGATGACAGGAAAAGATAATGAGGAATGTTGGAGGGGATGTGGGAAAACTGGGAAACTGATACATTGTTGGTGGAACTGTGACCGGATCCAGCCATTCTGGAGAGCAATTTGGAACTATGCTCAAAAAGTTATCAAACTGTGCATACCCTTTGACCCAGCAGTGTTTCTACTGGACCTATATCCCAAAGAGATCTTAAAGGAAGGAAAGGGCCCCACATGTGCAAGAATGTT
Source organism: Myrmecobius fasciatus (assembly GCA_023553655.1). Lineage (NCBI taxonomy): Eukaryota > Metazoa > Chordata > Mammalia > Dasyuromorphia > Myrmecobiidae > Myrmecobius > Myrmecobius fasciatus. The sequence goes on from JAJPUD010004269.1 coordinate 192,945, forward strand.
TGTGGCAGCCCTTTTTGTAGTGGCTAGAAACTGGAAACTGAATGGATGCCCTTCAATTGGAGAATGGCTGAATAAATTATGATATATGAATATTATGGAATATTATTGTTCTGTAAGAAACAACCAGCAGGACGATTTCAGAGAGGCCTGGAGAGACTTGCATGAACTGATACTGAGTGAAATGAGCAGAACCAGGAGATCATTATTCATGGCAACAACAATACTATATGATGATCAATTCTGATGGACATGGCTCTCTTCAACAATGAAATGTTTCAAACCACTTCCAATTGTTCACTGAAAAAAGCCATATACATCCAGAGAGAGGGATGTGAAATGTGGACCACAACATAACATTCTCATACTCTTGATTGATGTTTGCTTACATTGCTTTTCCTTTACCTGATGTCTTTAGTGTAGATACGATTTTTCTTGCATAACAATGATGTGTGGAAATATGTGTTCAAATATTGGATTTGTCAAGTATTTTAACATAATGAACATGTAGTGGATTTCCTGCCATCTAGGGGAGGGTTGGGGAGTTGGGGGGAAAAATTTGTAACAGAAAGCTACATAAGGGTTAATGTTGAAGAATTACCCATACATATGTTTTGCAAATAAAATAAAATTTTAAAAAAAAATATCAGATCAAGGAGAAAATACAGCAAGCACTCAGAAAGAAGCAATTCAAAAATCAAGGAGCCACAATCAGGACTGACCAGAACCTAGCAACTTCCACTTTAAAGGATGGGAGGGTCTAGAATATGATATTATAGAAGGTAAAGGAGCTACCAAGAATCAACTATCCAGTAAAACTAAGCACTGTCTTTCAGGAAAAAAGATGGACATTCAATGAAATAGGGGATTTTCAATCACTTTTAATGAAAAGACCAGAGCTGAACAGAAAATTTGATCTTTAAATAAACAAATAAATAAATGAAGAGTCAAGAGAAGCATAAAAAAACAAAAAAAGGAAAGAAAACAAAAATTATGATTTTTAAAGGTTAAAATGTTTACATCCCTACATGGGAAGATATGTGTTGAAAACTGTACCTTTGTCAGGGAAATTAGAAGGGATATTCTTAGAGGGTATAGGTATAAATTGACTTTAATATGATGATATAAAAATAAATTAGGGGTGGAAAAGGGATTGTACTGTACTAGAAGAAGAAGAAAGGGAAGGTAAAATGGAGTAAATTATGTCACATGAAGAGGTACAAGTTTACTTTGAGGGAAAGAAGGGAGAGGGATGAGCATTATTTAATCTCGTTAGATTTGGCTCTGAGAGGGAATATCATACATACTTAATTTGATATAGAAATTTGTTTCACCCTATAGAGAAAAAGGAGGAAAAAGGAGAAAGGAAAGGGGGAAGGGATAAGAAATAGGAGTGGTGAAAAAAGGGATGACAGATTGAGGAAAGTAGTGGTATGGTAAAAAGCAAAACATCTGTGAGCAAGGAAAGGTAAAAAGAGAGAGAAAAGTATAACTTGGGGGGAAAAAAGAATGTTGGAAATAGAGTTAGTAATTTTAATTGTGAATATGAATCTCCCATAAAACAGAATCAGTTAGCAGAGTGGATTAAAAGACATAATCCTGTAACATGTTGTTTACAAGAAACACATTTGAAGCATAGAGATATGTACAGAGTAAGGATCAAAAGCTGGAGCAAAATCTATCATGCTTCAACTGAAGTAAAAAAAGAAGGGCTAGTCTTTGCAGATCTCAGATGAAGCAAAATCAAAAATCAATCTAATTAAAAGAGATAAGGAAAGAAACTATATCTTGCTAAAGGGTACCACTGCAAAATGTCATTCTACTTAATAAACTACTGGCTTCCTACTGTCATTAAGATCAATATAAATTCTTCTATTTGGTATTAAGAGCCCTTCACAATCTAGCTCCAATAAATTATTCCAGCCCTGTAGCCCTTCCCATATTCTGCAAAAAAACAAGGGTACCCTAGATAATGAAGTATTATCAATATTAAACAAATATGAACCAAGTGGTACAGCATCCAAATTCCTACAGAAGAAGTTAAGTGAGTTGCAAAAAGAAAGAGACAGAACAATTATATTAGTGGGAGATCTCAACCTCCCTCCTTCAGAACTAGATAAATCTAACCACAAAATAAACAAGAAAGAAGAAGTGGAATAAAATTTTAGAAAAGTTAAGTATGATAGGCCTTTGGAGAAAACTAAATGGGGATAGAAAAGAATATACTTTTTTCTCAGTGGTACATGGCACCTACACAAAAACTGATAATGTATTAGGCATAAAACCCTCACAATCAAATACAGAAAGGCAGAAATAGTAAATGCATCCTTTACAGATCATGATACAATAAAAATTACATGTAAGGGCCACGGAAAAATAAGCCAAAAAGTAATTGAAAACTAAATAATCTAATCCTAAAGAATGAATGGGGGAGAGGGGAGAGGAGGCAGGCAGCTAAATGGCATAATGGATAGAGCACCAGCCCTGAAGTCAGGAGGATCTCAATTCAAATCTGGTCTCAGACACTTAACAGTTCCTAGCTATGTGACCCTGGGCAAGTCACTTAAACCAAAATTGCCTTAGCAAAAAGAGTGAATGGATGAAACAACAAATCGTATAAATAATAATTTCATCCAAGAGAATGACAATAATGAGACAATAGATGGGATGCAGTCAAAGCAGTTCTTAAGGGACATTTTATATCTCTAGATGCTTATATGAATAAAAACAGAGAAAGAAAAGATCAATGAATTGGGCATGCAACTAAAAAAACCTAGAAAAAGAACAAATTAAAAACCCCAATTAAATACCAAACTTGAAATTCTGAAAACCAAAGAAGAGAATAATACCAACTGAAAGCAAGAAAACTATTGAACTAATAAAATTAAATTGCTTTTATGAAATAACCAACAAAATAGATAAACCTTTGGTTAATTTGATTAGAAAAAGTAAAGAAAAAACAAGTCAAAGTATCAAAAATGAAAATGAGCAGGAAATTAAAGAATTAGAAGCTATTTTGCCCAATTGTATGCCAATAAATCTGATAATCTAAGTGAAATGGATTACTTCCAAAAATATAGATTGCCCAGATTAACAGATAAGGAAATAAATTATTTAAAATAGTCCCATTCTAGAAAAAGAAATTGAACAAGCTATTAATGAATTTCCTAAGAAAAGAATCTCTAGAATTTGAGTGGATTCTATTAAGCTTTTAAAGAACAATTAATCCCAATAGTATATAAACTTGAAAAAATAGGAGTTCTACCAAATTCCTTTTATGTCAAAGATATGGTGCTGATACTTAAACCAGGAAGAGGCAAAATAAAATTATAGACCAATTTCCTTAATATTGATTCAAAAATTTTAAATAAAATATAAGCAAAGAGATTATAACAATTTATCACTAGGGTTTATCACTATTAATTTATCACTAGTGTATTACACTATCTCTATAGAAATGATTAACACATTTATCCAATCCTTGTCTCTTTTATGAGACACAAATTAATTGTCATACAGTCACTTTGAACAACATGTCCCAAACAAAGCTTATTTATCATTTCCCTAAAACTCTTCCCTCTTCTAAACTTCCTTATTCCTGTCAAGGGTACCAGCACCTTTCTAGGTTAAACATGTTGGTCTTACCACCTACTCCCTAATTCCACACAACCAATCTCTTGACAAAGAGATTTTTCACAACAGCTCTAAGAAACCATTCCCTTCTCTGTACTCATAGTTACCACCTTGGTTCAGGCCTTCATCAACTGCCACCTACATTATTATGATTTCTTACTCCATGCCTGAGTCCTTCCCCACCCCAATCCATCCTTCACATCACTGCAAAATATCATTCTTCTACTTAATAAACTCTACTGGCTTCCTACTGTCATTAAGATCAATATAAATTTTTCTATTTGGATTTAAGAGCCCTTCACAATCTAGCTCCAATATACCATTCAGCCTTATAGTCCTTCCCATACTCTGCAAAAAAACAAGCCACCTTTCTGTTCTTCCCACATAACATTCCACCTGCTCTTTTTGAACAGACCTTTGCACTGGCTGTGACAGGATGGAGTATTTTCTTGTTTTCATTCCTGCCTCTTAGAATTACCTTTATTTCTTTCAAAACTCAAGTTTGTACCATACTCTACATAAAGCCTTCCCAGACTCAGTGATAGCTCCAGCTCTGTCCCACATTTCCTGGTGCTTATCTATGTACATACTATCTCTTCTAACAGAATATAGTGATGAAGGTAGGGACTTTCTTTCTTTCTTTCTTTTTTTAATCACTGCCAAATTCCATGGTTCATGACACATAATAAATGCTTGATTGATTTTTCAGAAAGGGAAAGAATCTGAGTCATGAGAGGAGAAAAAGGCCTAATTTCACACCTATCTCAGATACCAGCTGTGCGTCTTTGTGTAAGTCACTTAACCTCTGACTAAATTTCCTCATCTGTAAAATGGAGAAAATAAATAGCACCTACTAGATGGGTGGTTTTGAGGATCAAATAAGATTGTAAAACACATAGTAAGTGCTCTATAAATGGGTGACCCTAGATAAATCACTTAATCCTGTAAGCCTCTATTCCCTCATCTGTAAAATGAGGTGGAGAAAGAAATGGTATAATCACTCTAGTATCTTTGCCAAGAAACCCACAAATAGGGTCACAAAGAGTTGGATACAACTGAATAACAACAAAAACAATAAATGTTAGCTAGTGGTAATAATATTCTGTAGTATTTTTAATATGTGTGTAAAACCCAGCTATCCTTTTTCTCCTTTTCATTTGGAACCCACACTCCCCTCCTTCCCAAAAGTTTTTTTCAGAGTACAGAAATTTCTGGTGAATAACTGCACTCTAATCTTCCCTTCCCTTGGTTCATCCCTTGCCAGATTTTTCCCACTTTCTCCTGTATCAACTCTGATGTCTTCTCCTACTTTATTTATTTAATTTTTTTGCTTTTTGTTGAGGCAATTGAGGTTATGTGACTTGCCCAGGGTCACACAACAAGTGTTAAGTGTCTGAGATCAGATTGGAACTCAGGTCCTCCTGACTTCAGGGCTGGTGCTTATCCACTGCGCCAACTAGCTGCTCCTGTCTTCTCCTACTTTAAATTCTCCTTACCTGTAGCTAAGAGGCAAGCTAAGACACCCAGTTCCTCCTGAGGATGTCCAAATAGCCTTCACACAGTCAACAACTGCCTCTACCAACTGGATGCAAGGGTCTTTAATGATTGGAATTAAATTCTTCTGGATGAAAGAATGGACAGCCTGCAGCCAAGCTTGCTCCTAGGGGAAGTGAAAATGGGAAGAATTTAGGTTAACCACTCTTTCTTCATTCAAGGAATCCAGGGTAAGTAGGAGTTACAAAATCATTAAACTGTGAATATCTCTGGCCCATGCATGCCCCTACAAGGCCTATACCTTCAAAGATACTTAAAAATAAATAAAAAGACTTACAAGTACAACATCTCTTTTAGTAGTTGCAAAGAACCAGAAACTAGAAAGGGGGGGAGACCATAAACTGAGGGGAATGGGAGAGGTCCTATCATTAGACTTTAGAATTCTTGAGGGCTGCGACCGTCGTGCGCCTCTTTTTGTATCTCCAGCACTTAGCTCATTGCCTGACACATGGGACATAAGTAATAAATATTCAATGATAGATCTGTCACCCCTATTTTACAGGTGAGGAAACTGAAGCAGATATTTTAAGTGACACGCCCAGGGCCTGACAGCTAGTAGCTGTGTACCAGAGACAGAATTTGAACTCGATTTCCCCCAACTCCAGGCGTCCAAATGGGCCAAGCCGCGCCATCTCTGCCGCAGGGACTTCCCTGAAACACATTTCAGTTTACTTCCGCATGGGCGGGAGTAGGGGATATGAGGAAGATGATAGAATGAGACATGGAAGGGAAGGGCTAGGAGAAGAAAACTGTGAGGAAGACAAAAGCGGAGTGAACACTTACAGAGCCCGAAGAGGCCACTTCCTCCACAGCCATCACCGCCAATTACAGTTAGAATAACAGAAGGGAGTTTCACGCGAGAAGAGCCCAGCGCGCATGCGCCCTCATAGCCCTCAAATCTCTCAGAGAGAAGGGGCGGGGCTTATACAAATACAGGAAAGGAGATTGGATGTAATTCGGGAGGAGGGATGCTAAACTCGCAGCCCAGTCCGCTCCGCCCTTTGTGACGTCAAACTCATTGAAGCCTGCCTCCTTCCATCCCGAACCAGTGGGCGATTTCTAAATTAAGCGCTAATCCTGGTACCTGCGTACGTCATTGGTGGTGCCTCCCCTCTCCCACACTTCCTTTCCTGCTCTGGCCTCAGCGTTTAGCAACTTTCTCGCCCACTTTGACCCCCTTTTTTTCCATCTACAGTTTCCCCCCCTCCTTCCCCCCCCTCCCCGCGTTCTCTTTTATACACAGATATTGGAATTGGCGAATGGGTCTGTGGAGCAGAGAATTCTTTTCCAAAAGAGCCATAATGTGTGATTACCTTCGTGTTCTCAGTCAAGTAATCCATTAAGCGCACCCAGACCTGGGCACAGTGGATACAGAGCTGAGCCTGAAGTCAGGAAGTTACGATTTGACCTCAGACATTTGTTAGTTGTGTCACCTTGGGCAGGTCATTTAACCTGTCTGCCTCAATTTTTACTCACCTGTAAAATGTGGGTATAATAATAGCACCTGCCTTTCAGGATTGTTGTGAAATGAGATAATTACAAAGAGCGGCAACCTGAATTTTAATATAAACAGTCAATAAAATGGAGGTCTTTAATCAAGGCAAGTGAGTGGTAGTTCATAATACCACAGCAAGTGCTGGGATAACCAAGGACAAAAATGAGAACAGGGTATATTCAGGAGAAAGACTAGGCTACAGGTGAGTGAGGTTAGGTAAACCTCAACTTTTCCAGACGAATTGTTTTGCATAACAAGCAAAAATTGGGAAAGCAAGCTTGGGAATAGCCCGAGGAGAGCATTTACAAAGTAAGAAGAGGTTGAAGTGTATCTGATCAGCCCCCAGCAAATTCTTGGGTCTGGAAAGCAGAATCTAACCGAGTTCAGTCCCTTGTCAATGGTTATCTGTTCAATGCTTATCAAACTTTTGTGGGTTAAAGAAATAATAGCTATTATTATTATCTCTCTGTAACTTTCTTAGTGACCTCTCTGGTCTACACACATAACTCCCAGATCTTTAGATCCAGCACACTCAAGTCCAGCCCAAGCTTCAATCTCTGAACAATTGCTTGTTAGGCTTTTCCAACTGGATGTCCATATGTGGGGCAGTATCAACCACAAAAACAGAGATTCTCAGAGTAAGAAAAAGCAAAAAGGAGTCTATTACAATCTGGCTGCGAATCAGAATTCCTAAATTAGAATTTTAAATTTGTATTTAAATTAATACACACAGCTTCAAAATTTAAAGTGGCAGAAAACTGCCCTTTCAAGTACATCTATTCAATTCAATCTTTCTGCAGTTAGGGTTGAACAGAGAGAGTACAGCATGACTGGTAAGTATTAATTACCTTTTACCCACTTGGGGTCCTGAGAGAAGGATTTTAGGACTCAGGAAGTTGAGGACACAGGAGGTCCCCATTTAGAGAGAAAGTGAGGGGAGCCTATCTTGCATCAGGGAGGCTGGACTTAATCACAAGCTGCAGGGATCTTAATCAAGCAGGGTTTTGATCTAATCAGTGCAGTCTTGGACAACAAATCTGAAGCTTAATTTAAGAAACACTTAACCCCAACACTTAACACTTAGCCTCAAGACTTCACTTCCCCACCCCCCTAGGCATAGGATCATGTGACCCAGGCCCATTATCAATACTGATAAATTCTTCATCCAATCAGTTCCATTCATCATCCATTCTGAGACTATCTAGTTAGCATCTTTAAACAACCTTCTGGAACTTCCCAGACTGTTTTGTTAAGCTCTGATGGAAACCAAGGTTTCCATCTTTTATCTTTTAAGGCAGTCTCAATAACTCAATATTCTTTTATCGCCTTTCTTTCCCTTCCTCCCCTCAGACTTTCCAAATTATGGTGTGGAAACCTTTGAGGTTATATTTCTCCTATAAAAGATATGCTCATGATGTAGATATTTGCTAACTCCTTTTCAGGACTTAATCCTTGCTTTGAGGTACTCTCACCTTCCCTTTAATGGCTTCTTCCTTCTTATTAATTGTGAGTTCTACTAGGGAACTTGTCTTTCCTCTTATTGTTAAAACCCCTTTTCTTTGTAACTCCTATGTGCTATTCACCTAATAAATAGCTAAACTTTGTAACCTGTGATGGATGTCTTGTCATGATTGATGGGGTGCAACTTCTAGGGGAAATATCACAATAATTCTGGGTTCCCTGGCCTTAGGACTACTATAGTACTATAGTAACATTTCTTTCCCTAGCTTTTAGGGAAGATGCAGCAGTAATCCTGAGGCCTCCTGACCTTAGAAGTGCTATTGTTCTAACAATTTGTCAATAATCCTAAATCTCCTGGCTTTAGGAATACATAGTATAGTCCTACAAATATTACTATTAGATAAATAATCTGTCAGTGATAATAAAGTTCCTGAGAAAAAAGTGAATAGACTACCTCTCAAACCTACTTGTGAGCCATAAAATTAGCAAACAAGTAACATGAAGTTCCTGGTCTCTCTAATTTTTTCCTATAAATTTATCTTCTTGCTCCTAGTGCTTTGCTCTCTTCTTTTGGAACTTAGCTTCCTACAATTGCATTTAACTTTTCCCTTTGACTTGGAGATGGGTGCAAGCCTGCAAATTCTTTTGAGATACCTTGTGACACTGGTCTGAAATCCCAGCCTTTTGGGGGTTTCCTTTGAATCTCAACAATGATTGCTCCATGTTGCAAACTTTTCTATAATATTCTTTTTACAATATATAGTTCTCCCAAATCAATTTCTATTTACCACTTCCGATGCCTATTTTACCTCTTCAGGTAGATGGTTTAAGGGGGGAAATTACATAAGAGTTGACATCTATAGCTTGGTTCTTCTGATTGGAAATGATAACTGTGGGATTGTGATGACTTTGCCAATGCAAGGAATTTAACAAGTAATCACTGTTAATGTTAACAAGTTAAGAAGAAAAGAGCTATTTAAGGATAAAGTAATCCTATCTGTGCTCTTGAACAGTAAAATTCAGTCTCTCTTCTGTTGATGCCACTCCTTACAACCTGCTCCCATACCTAAAGTCTGAGGTCTTTAATTCAAGTTTTAACAACTTTAACCCTCAGTCAGGTATAGAACATTGAATAATCAGTATTTACCAATGAGGAAAATCTTAACCTAAGGGGCTTTGAAAGTCTACTAATTACAGATGCTGATCATTTGCTTTTCTTCCCTTGCCCCTCCTCCTTTAATTCTCATTGAGGGGGAGTTTGTTTTTCTTGCAGCTATACACTCCAGGTATTATCCTTCTTAATATCTCCTTGCTTGCCTTTTGAGTATGACATATTTCTTCTTTTTTTCATTTAAAAAAATTATTTTTTATTTTTATGGTTTAATTGCATTTTGCTTAATTTCACTTGGATTTCTTATTTTGTTCTGTTTTTTTAATAGTACTTTATGTTTCCAAATACACTAAATGTTGATAGGTATTGTGTGGGATGGTAGTGGATATTAGCAAATATTAACACAATTAAGATTTTGAATATGAGTGCGGGAAAAATTTATTTCTTTTTCATGAAAAAGTGTGTGCACCAGCAAGATAAGTATGGAAACATGTATACTTATATCCTTAATTCGACTTGTCAAGTATTTTAATATAATTAACATGTAGTGGACTTCCTGCCATCTAGGGGAGGGGAGGGAATGGGGGGAAAATTTGTAACGGAAAGCTTTGTAAAGATCAATGTTGAGGAACTACCCATACATATGTTATGCAAATAAAAAGCGTTAATAAAAAAATAGGAAGGAAGGAAGGAAGGAAGGAAGGAAGGAAGGAAGGAAGGAAGGAAGGAAATGCAAAGTGTGATTTGAGAGAGAGTCACATATGTAGCAAGGGGCAGTCCCTTTTTATTTCCTAATGTGAGTTCTCTCCAATCCCCTGGCTGCTTTCCCCAGTGACTTGGGTTTCTCAAATATAATTTCTAAAAAATGTGAAGAAAGCCTGAGGCTATCAAATGCTTAATAGGGCAGGGTATTTCAGTTCCTGCTCCTAAGGAGCTTCCATTCTAGAAGTAGATAGGGGCAAAGAACCAAACATTATTTTCTTTTTTTGTTGTTGTTGTTGAGGCAATTGGGGTTAAATAACTTGCCCAGGATCACACAACTAGGAAGTATTAAGTGTCTGAGATCAGATTTTAACTCAGGTCCTCCTGACTTCAGGGCTGGTGCTCCATCCACTACTCCACCTAGCTGCCCCCAAAACATTATTTTTCAAATCTCAGTCGAGGACCCCTGATTATAAAACCCAGTCCCTGCTCCTAAAAAGCTTATATTCTGGGTACCATAGATAATGTAGCAACATCAATACTAAATATATACGCACCAAGTGCAATAGCATCCAAATTCCTAGGGGAGAAATTAAGAGAGATGCAAGAAGAAATAGACAGCCAAACTATACTAGTGGGGGATCTCAACCTTGCTCTCTCAGAATTAGATAAATCAAACCACAAAATAAACAAGAAAGAAACTAGGGAGATAAACCAATTGTTAGAAAAGTTAGGTATGATAGATCTATGGAGAAAACTGAATGGAGACAGTAGGGAGTTTACTTTTTTCTCAGCAGTCCATGGAACCTATACAAAAATTGACCATGTGTTAGGGCATAAAAACCTCAAAATCAAATGCAGAAAGGCAGAAATAGTAAATGCATCTTTTTCAGATCATGATGCAATAAAAATCACATGCAATATAAGGCCAGGAGAAAATAAACCAAAAGTTAATTGGAAATTAAATAATCTAATCTTGAAGAATGAATGGGTGAAAGAGCAAATAAATCATAGACACAATCAATAATTTCATCCAGGAGAAGGACAATAAGGAGACAACATACCAAAATTTGTGGGATATGGCCAAAGCAGTTATAAGGGGCAATTTTATATCTCTAGATGCTTACTTGCATAAAATAGAGAAAGAAAACATCAACAAATTGGGCTTATTATTAAAAAAAAAAACTAGAAAAAGAACAAATTAAAAACCCTCAATTAAGTACCAAATTGGAAATTCTAAAAATAAAAGGAGAAATTAATAAAATTGAAAATAAGAAAACTATTGAATTAATAAATAAAACAAGAGTTGGTTCTACGAAAAAACCAACAAAATAGATAAGCCTCTAGTTAATTTGATAAGAAAAAGGAAAGAGGAAAATCAAATTGTTAGTCTCAAGAATGATAAGGGAGAACTTTCCTCCAATGAAGAGGAAATTAGAGCAATAATTAGGAGTTACTTTGCCCAACTTTATGCCAGTAAGTTTGATAATCTAAATGAAATGGAGGAATATCTACAAAAATATAGATTGCCCAGGTTAACAGAAGAGGATATAAATTATTTAAATAGCCCCATATTAGAAAAAGAAATAGAACAAGCTATTAACCAACTCCCTAAGAAAAAATCTCCAGGGCCAGATGGATTTACATGTGAATTCTACCAAACATTCAAAGAACAATTAA
>JAJPUD010004270.1:6169-72009 GCA_023553655.1 Myrmecobius fasciatus
AGAGAGAGAGAGAGAGAGAGAGAGAGAGAGAGAGAGAGAGAGAGGGGAGAGAGCACTCACCAGAGTGGAGGGAGGGAGGAAGAGAGTAAATGAAAGATGGGCAAGAGACCCTGGAATGCTTTAGAAACTGGACTCAGTTTATTTTATTTATTTATTTTTTGCCTTTTTTTCTTAAATTAAAGCTTTTTATTTATAAACCATATGCTGGGTAATTTTTCAACACTGATTCTTGCAAAACTTTCTGTTCCAAATTTTCCTCTCCTTCCCCCCATCCCCTCCCCTAGATGGAAGGTTGGACTCAGTTTATCCTCTGGTCTTGAAGTAACATAACACAGTTTCAAGGAAGAGGAAGGAGGAATCAATTTCCCAGGGAATTTTTTTTGGGGGGGAGGGGGAGTAAGAAGAAAGTTAGAGTTTGGGATGATTTAAGAGCTTACACCTAATAGCTGTGGGTATCTGCAATAGGACTTTCTAACCAACTTTATGCTGCGATTCTATTCTGGGACTCTAATGTCTTATAATTTTGTTTTTATACCTGTCCCTCCTTTGTATCTAATACAAAGTCACTGCTTGTTGATTGGCTCGCTGACTGTAGTGTTTTATTGTTGACAAGGCTTACTTTCTCTGTATGGATGAAAAACCTGCTGTTTCTCAGAGAGAAATGATTTATCCATGGTTACATAGGTAATGAGTGTCTGAGTTGGGATTCAAATCCGATTTCTTGGGTTTTAAATCCAAGGCCATATCTATTCTTCCACACTTGTTGCTTATAAACATGCCATTCCACTGGGTAATTTAATTAAATTTCCAAACATTTATTGAGTACCTACTAGATACAGGGTGCAGTGCTGGGTATCTATTGGAGGAGTGACAAAGATTACATAAGACCTGGTCCTTGCCTTCATGGAGCTGGGCATGCAATGATTTGACTTGGATTCTGGTATCCACTTTGCTTCGTTTTGCCTGACAAGGGCTGAACACACTAGGAAAGATATTACAAACTATCATTGTAACCAGGAGACTCGCTGACATCTGATTTTTGCAAATTAGCAAGAAAAGAAATTTTAAAAACCTGATTAATAAAAGAAATTGGGGATGCGGCAATTTTTCAATGTATGTGGCTCATTGAATTTGACATGTGTGAGTTAGTCTTAATTATTTAGGCGGCTACATTACCAGGCTCTAATAAGCAAGCTGTGGAAAGCCGCAAAATGAGAGGGCTTTCTTCTTGAGTCTATGCTGAGATGTTATTTTGGGTCTGTGAGATACTTGAGAGAATGAGAAAGCTGGAGGATTAGTGAAGTAAGGATGAACCGGTTTCCATTGTCATATTTCTACATATAGAGCTAAATCGGGGCCCCAAACCACACATTAAAGAATTTTGTCTGTGTGATGGAGGAAAGGTCAGAAAAATTGCCAAGAATCTGAGGATGCTAGCAAAGACCCTGATCAAGCAGACTCAAGGAACATTTGAACCATGGCGCAGGAGGGAACTTTAGAGATCATTTAGTTTAGCCCAATCATTTTACTGATGAGGAAGCTGGGACCCAGAATAACTTGTCCATAGTCACACAGCAAGTTAATAATAGAGTTAAGACCAGAACCCAAGTCTTCTTATTCCCAATCTAGCACTCTTCCTAGAAAAAGGGGAAAGTAAATGAGATTCACAAGGGCGAAAAGTGAACTCAACAAGCATTTTCCCAGTACCTATTATGTGCCAGGTACTAGGCTAAGGACTGGGGATACAAAGAAAGGAAAAAAAAAACCCAAACCAACCAAACAACTCAGTCTTTACCCTCAAGGCATTCACAGTGTAATGGAGGAGACAACATTCAAAGAATTACATTTGAAAAAGATATAGACGGGAGAAATTGAAGGAAAAAAGTAGAGGGAACCCCCCCACCCCAAACCACTACTTCCTGAGAGGAAGTGGATGGTGAAAATGATAAGGGAATGCAAAAGGAAAGGGATGGTCCAGTAGAATCAGGTTTTAGGATTGAAGTCTTCTGAATTGAGTTACTACAGTATAAGAACCCACTAGATATATCAAATAAATAGAGGGGAGGATGATGGTGAGATTATACTGACTTCAGGTAAAAGAAGAGAACACAATGACTACAGTTTATAAAAGGTGAAATGGGAGATGTGGTGAATATAATAATAATTGAAAAGAGACTTAAGGTTTGGGAAATATCAATTTAACTAGTTGGATATTGTTTATTCAGGAGAAGAGAACGCTAAGGACTGACTGAACAACTCATAGACTCATAAGGGAGAGTAATGGCTATCTTTCCTCTATCTCTATCTTTGTTCCACAAGGGGCAAAATGAGAAGAAACGTGCAGCAAAAGATTTCAGTTAAAACAATTTTCAAACAATAGGATGAGATGATTGAATTGGTAAAAATTGTTGCCATTTATATAAGCCTTTAAAATTCAAAATCACTTTACATAAATTTTTTCATTTGTATTTTATAGCTAACCCATGAAGTAGGTATTGCAGATATAATCATCTCCTTTTTATACATGGGGAAATAGACTCAATTATGACTCGTTCAAAGTCACACAGCTAATTGGGGGAAGAATTCAAACCCAGGTCTTTTTAACTCAAAATCTGCCTATGCCATTATAGTGTAATATCTGAAGGTAAGGGAGATGTGCACACATAGGAATGCTCTGTTGGAACCCAAGGTATCATATCAATTTCTGCTTTCTGCTTGTCTCCTGGGGATGAGGGAAGATGGCAGATTAGTTTAAGGATTAAGACTTCATTATTCTTCGAGACAATCAATAATAATAGTAGCATAGCCATCCTACCTCACATTTACAGTGTTATATTTTTCAAAGTACTATCTCAGCCTCATGGCCTTGTAAGATTATAATGACAAGTATCAATAACTCCATTTTGTAGATGTGTTAGTGAGAAGTTAATGAGATGTGCAGAAGAGAAGTTAAAATATGCTATCAAGGTCACATCATCAGTTAGGAACAACATTAAGTTTAGAATTTAAGTCTTCCAACCCTCAGTTCAATTTGCTTTCAGATAAAGGGCAAGACTCTTTAAAGGCAGTGCTGTGTAGTGGAAAGAACACGAATTAAAGTCAAAGGGGCTGTATTCAAGTTCTGACTTTTTTAACCATCTGTGTGACCTTGGGCAAGAAACTTAACTTCTCCAAACTTCAGGTTTATTTTTTTGAAAATTTTAATAATAGCTCTTTATTTTTAAAATACATGCAAAGAGAAACTTCAACATTTGCCCCTACAAAACTCTGTGCTCCAAACTTTTATCTCTCCCTTTCTCCTTCTCTTTCCCCTAAACAGCAAGCAATCCAATATAGGTTAAACATGTGCAACTCTTTCAAATATACCTTTCAAACATACCATGCTGCACAAGAAAAATCAGATCAAAAAGGAAAAAAAACCAAGCAAAAAACATCAACAAAAAGTGAAAAATACCCTGCTGTGAGCCACATTCAGTCCTTATTGTAAAATAAGAGAATTATACTAAATATTCTCTTCCAGTTCCTGTGATATTAATACACCTCTTATGTTTGCTATGGGAGGTAGTTGGCTCTCAGAGCTGATCCACCAGTGTGACAAACATGGCAGCCAATGGAAGGAAAGCCTGGTTGGAGATATTTGCATATACCCAAAGGATCATTTCTCTGGAACCCAGGGGCCATAAGAATTTTGGCTTTGACAGTCTATCTCAAGGAACTGGTCACTCCTTACATTCACTGAATGAGCCTATCAGTAAGTAACCTTTGGATGAAGATGACTATAATGTCCTTACAGTCTTCCTCATAACTAGCTCTCATCCTCCTTCCCTTTCTGCACTCCTGAACTTCCCATTGTGTCTCTTTATGAAGGATCATTTGTTCCAGGCTGTTTCCATCAGTGCTCTATAAAAGTTACTCTGAAACCTTACCCTTTCCTAACCAAACTCAAAGCCATTAGAAGTGAACACAGTCTTGGGATGCCTATTGAATAAGAAATAAAATATTATTGATCCTTATCAACCTTACATGAACATTGAAACATCTGTTTGTAAGTGGAAGGAAGAACCAGATTATTTTTATTCATAGCACATCTGACACAAACATGCAAGTACATAGTGCTGTCTTCTTCACTGGGGAAACCTAGACTGGCCTCTGTTAATTGAGAATTAAATAGTGTAATTGCCCTTTAGTACTAAACAAATATTGACACATTAGTCACAACTGAGAATTCTTTAAAAAAATCAGTGATAAGGAAGTCTAAGAAGATGGAAATTAATTTGAAAAGTGGCAAAGCTCAGGGTCCCATAGCACTCCTCAGATGGCCAGGAGAGAGCTGGTCTTCTGTTTTCATTCAGTAGGACAAACTCACACCTTCTCTGGAGGTCTGCAGAATCTAGCAAAGGATTTCAGATAGTTAAGGAAGAATGTTTAGGGCTGGAATTCTTAACCTTGTGGTCCATAAACTTGTTTTTAAAAAAATCTTGATAACTGTATTTTGAAATGATTGCTTTCCTTTGAAAGCATTTTGAAATTGCATTTTATTTGATAATTTAAAAATATACCTAGTTTGATTGTGCTTTTCACAGATATTGCGATTATTCATTCATTCATTCATTCATTTTACAAATTTAAGGTTTGTGGCAACCCTGAGTCAAGCAAGTGTATTGACACCATTTTTTCCAACAGCATATGCTCATGTTGTGTCTTTGTGTCACATTTTGGTAATTCTTACAATATTTTAAACCCCTTCATTATTATTATATCAGTTATTGTAATCTGTGATCAGTAATCTTCAATGTTATTATTGTGATTATTTTGAGGAACCATAAACCGTGACCAAAAAAAGATGGGGAACTTCATCGA
Organism: Myrmecobius fasciatus; assembly: GCA_023553655.1. Taxonomy (NCBI): domain Eukaryota; kingdom Metazoa; phylum Chordata; class Mammalia; order Dasyuromorphia; family Myrmecobiidae; genus Myrmecobius; species Myrmecobius fasciatus. The sequence goes on from JAJPUD010004270.1 coordinate 11,030, forward strand.
AAAATTATGTTTTGACTGCTCCACTCACTGATTGCTTCCCATCTCTCTTCCTCTCCTTTGATTTCTCTATTCTCGAGTCACAACACTGAAATTAGGCCAATTGATAATGTTAAAAGCAGAAGGAAGCGTCAATTGATGAGGCAAACTTGATTGTTTTGTCATTTTAAAAAATTGGCACACCCATCTCAGCCTTCAGCAACTACTATCCCGATAAGTCAGCAGCTATCAACATTGAGGCAAAACCCTATACCAGCAAAAAGATTACAACTAAAGGCTCGATGATGGTTAGCATTTTTTTTTATCAATAAAATATTTTTTAATTAAGGCATGTACATTTTTAGATGTAATATTGAATACATAACAGACTACAATGTAATATAAACATAATGTTTATATGCACTGGGAAACCAAACAACTGATGTGACTCACCTTATTGCAATATTTGCTTTATTATGGTGGTCTAGAACAAATCTGCAATATTTCAGAGGCTTGTATATTGTGAGAAGGGTCCATAGATTTCACTAGATTATCAAAAGAACTCATCATACACACACAAAATGTTAAGAACCCCTGATTTATAATAATACCGTAGCATTTATATGATGCTTTAAGTTTTATAAGACTTAAAGTTTTATAAATATCTCATTTTAGTCTCACAAAAACCCTGGAAAGTAGGTGCTATTATTCTCATTTTATAGATAAGGAAACTGAGGCAGATGGAGGTTAAGTAACTTGTTTGAGAGACACATAATTAATAAGTATCTGAGGCAAAATTTGAATTCAGGTCTTTCTGACTCTTAGGTCCATGGTTTTATCTACTGCCTAATTGCTTCACCTAGGTATTTAGGCAATGAGAATTAAGACCTTGGAAAGGATGACTTCCAGAAGTTAGGCAAAAGGGGCAACTAGGTGGCGCAGTGGTTAGAGCACCAGCCCTGAAGTCAGGAGGACCTGAGTTCAAATCTGGTCTCAGACACTTCCTAGCTGTGTGACCCTGGGCAAGTCACTTAACCCCAATTGCCTCAGCAAAAAGCGCCCCCCCCCAAAAAAACAAGAGCTATTCAGAAGTTAAGCAAAAGAGACAATAACTTATCTCTCTTCAGCTGCTAAAAAAGACATGAACAATAAGTTAAAAGTAGAATGAGGGTGCCTCCCAGACTTGTAGGTCTTCTTTCATTAGAGATCTTTAAGCAAAGACTGGGTATATGACCATTGCGGGATATGATTTAAAGGCATGTTTTTTCCTGGTGCTGACTGGACTAAATGGTTTCTGAGGTTTCTTTATATATAAGAGTCTGTAGATTGTAGACTGTAGTCTAAGACCTGTTTCCTTGGGGGATTGAGTAGGGAGAAAAGAAGTAGGATAATGAGAATAAGTAAGATTTGGGTACTTTTTAACATAATAATGATTCTTAATTGTAATGTCTTTTTACATTTATAAATTCTTTTCATGCATCATTCTTGATTGATCTTCACAGTAGTCCCGAGAGGTAAGTAATAAACATTACTGGATTTAATTGCCCATTTTACAGATGAGGAAACTGAAAGTGAAGATTTTGGGAGGCTCAGGTTTGCTAATTTTAACTTCACTAAAGAACCATAAGCTTTACATTGCTATAACAATCTACAATTTTATCTATTGTGTTAAGGATGGGAAGGAATCCAAGTTTTTTTATTTATTTCAAACTGAAAGAGACCACATTGGCCATTTAGTCCCCTCATTTTATAAAAGAAGAAGCTGAGGCCAGAGGGCTTATTGCTCCTTCCAATTACTTTATTTCTATAATCCTCAGTTTTCTCACCTATAAAATGGGAATAATAATATATTCTCTAATGATTTTACAGGCTTATAGGAAGGAAAGTGTAACAACAAACACAGCTGAATGGGAGGTCCTTGTCAGTGTTTTTATTCTCTCCTATCAATCTGCTGAAGCCTCCTTGAGAGCTGAGACCAGAGAGAATATCTGGAAAGTTCCTAGTTTATCACCGCCAACTCTATTTTTCCTTATTCAATCTGCTCACTCCTTTTACAACTTAATTACTTGTAATCCCAGCAATGATGATAGCCATGAGTTATGCAGGATTCACCATTTCTGATGAACCTCTGCACTGAAGTGACCAGAACACAAGCAAAGTAAAAGATTATTAATCCTGACATGAATGGGCTCTGTCCCTCTAGGCTAGGGTATAAATATTTAATAGCCCAATAATACCTGTTAGATAATTTTTGGAACTCATGCTTGCTAATTTTAAGTTTATTAAAGAACTATAAACTTTACATTGTTGTAAAGACCTAATTGCATTTTCATTGCTTATTTAATTTTGAGTTAATTATATTAGAACAAAGTTATTTTTTCCCATTTGTATTATGTATCAATTAGTTGTTTTAAACTATTGATTTGTATTTAATTAACTATGCTATTACATACCAATTAAATTTTTATAAGAGAAAACCTTAACAGCTGGGGTCTTAAATTACATTCTGAAAACAATGGATTACACAAAACACATTTGTTGAATTTTGTCTTTTAGGGATTGATGGTAATGATAACTTTTCTCTTTCAAGGATTGATGGTGATAATTTTTGTCTCTGGGCATAGGCTGGTGGAAATGTGCAGAATTTATAGCCCTATCCTTTTTAATTTACAGAGATGTGAAAGCTTGCACAGATGTACTGCTATGTTTACTTACACATTGCAAAAAGTAAACTTAGAGAGGGGCGGAGCCAAGATGGCGGAGTGAAAAGGTGACTCTCTGCGTCCTCCTCCGAACTTCTCTCAAATCAACAATAAAATAAGCCTCTGAACTGATCTTCAAGTCAACGAATCAGGAAATATTTGGATACTGCTTGCAGATATCTCTGAAAAACTTCACATCAGGTTTGTCTAGCTCAGACAGAGGGATAAACAGAGGACTCCGGTGTCAGAGAACTCTGGTGGAGGCCGGAAGTGAGGGTGGGACTCAGCTCAGCTCAGCTCAGACTGGCAAAAAACTCCAAACTCCACACTTCAAATTCCAAACACCTGGAGTTTATCTGAGGCACTTGGGACACTCTGCCCTGATTGGGGGCAGGTGTTCTGGCAAACTTGCCCTGTTTAAGGAGTAATTCGCACTTAGTCCTAGCCCCCACCGGCCCAGCACCTTAAATTAATTCGACGAAGCGCCTCAGGGCAAAATCTTCAGCAGGCCCTTTCAGCCGCCGTTTTTTTTTCCCCCTACCTTAAAGAGATATTCATGCTGTCTAAAAAAAAATGAAGAGGCAAAAGAGAGCTCTCACCATAGACAGCTTTTACAAAGAGAAAGAGGAGAAGACCCCAGATCCAGAGGTTCCTTTAGACATAACTCCAGAGGGAATCAGCAAGGACCATCACTGGTCCCCGTTTCAAAAGGCCTTTCTGGAAGATTGCTTAAAGAGCCTAATAAAAGAACTGGAGGATAAATGGGAAAATAAATTGAAATTAGTGCAAGAAGGATACAGTATCTTGCAAGAAGGATATGATGCCCTGCAAAAGAGATATGAAAAATACACCAATCTATTGAAAAATAAAATTAGTGAAGTGGAAAAAGAGTGCAATGAACAAAAAAATTCAATTGGCCAGTTACAAATGGAGCTTAAAAAGGTAACTGAAGAAAACAACACTTTAAAAATAAGAATTGAACAAATGCAAGTGAATGACTCAATAAGACTTCAAGAATCAGTCAAACAAAAACAAAAAAATGAAAAATTAGAAGAAAATATGAAATATCTCCTAGGAAAAACAACTGACTTGGAAAATAGATCTAGGAGAGACAATCTAAGGATTATTGGACTTCCTGAAAGCCATAATGAAAAAAAGAATCTAAACACTATCTTCCAGGAAATCCTGAAAGAAAACTGCCCTGAGATTGTAGAATCAAAGGGCAAAATCACCATTGAAAGAATTCACCGATCACCTCCTGAAAGAGACCCCAAAATTAAAACCCCAAGGAATATCGTGGCTAAATTTCAGGACTATAGCACCAAGGAAAAGATTCTGCTAGCAGCTAGAAAGAAACAATTCAAATACCGAGGATCAATATTTAGAATCACACAGGATCTGTCAGCCTCCACATTGAAGGATCGAAGGGCCTGGAACCAGATATTCTGAAGGGCAAAGGAACTTGGATTACAGCCAAGAATATCCTATCCAGCTAGAATGAGCATTATCCTCCAGGGAAGAAGATGGTCATTCAATGATATAGGTGAATTTCACCTATTTCTAATGAAAAGACCAGATCTGAACAAGAAATTCGACATCCAAACACAGAACTCAAGAGATGCATAAAAAGGTAAAAAGGAAAGGACTCTTGAGAACTTTATTTCTACTAGGGGGATGCTTAAAGTTTGGGGGTATAATTAACTAGATATTACTTTGATAATATGAAAAAGAGAACTAGAGGGGGAAAAGGTTGTCATACTGGGGAAAAGAGGGGAAAAGTGGTAAAAATAAGATCTAAAAAAAGAGGTAAAAACAAGGTAAAATCTCTTGAAAAGGCAAAGAAAACCTAATATAATTGAGAGAAAGAGGGGAGGGAGTTGAACATTGTGTAAATCTTACTCTCATCAGGTTGGGCTCTAAAAGTGTATATCAGACATTTGATTTCACATAGAAACTTGTCTGTTGCTAGAGGGAAGTGGGAGGGAAAGGAGGAAAAGTAAGGGACAAACTAATAGAAGGGAAAACAGAAGAATCAGGGGAAAGAAGTAAAAACAGGGGGAAGGGATCTAAAGGGTGGAGTATTGTTTGGGGGAGAGGGTCATCAAAAGCAAAGTACTGAGGGGGGGGAAGGGAGAAAGGGGAAAGGAAAGGGGAAAACATAACTTGGGTAAATAAGATGGCAGGAAATAAAGAATTAGTTATTCTATCTGTGAATGTGAATGGGATGAACTCTCCCATAAAGCGGAAGTGGATATCAGACTGGATTAAAAACCAGAATCCCACAATATGTTGTCTACAAGAAACACATCTAAAACATAGTGACACATATAGGATGAAGGTAAACAGCTGGAGCAGAAAATATTATGCTTCAGGTGAACAAAAAAAAGCAGGAGTAGCAATCCTTATCTCAGATCAAGTAAAAGCCAAGATAGATCTAATCAAAAGAGATAAGGAAGGAAACTATATTTTATTAAAGGGTACCATAGATAATGTAGCAATATCTATACTAAATATATATGCACCAAGTGCAATAGCACACAAATTCCTAGGGGAGAAATTAAGAGAGATGCAAGAAGAAATAGACAGCCAAACGATACTAGTGGGGGATCTCAACCTTGCTCTCTCAGAATTAGATAAATCAAACCACAAAATAAACAAGAAAGAAACTAGGGAGATAAACCAATTGTTAGAAAAGTTAGGTATGATAGATCTATGGAGAAAGTTGAACAAAGACGGTAGGGAGTTTACTTTTTTCTCAGCAGTCCATGGAACCCATACAAAAATTGACCATGTGTTAGGGCATAAAAACCTCAAAATCAAATGCAGAAAGGCAGAAATAGTAAATGCATCCTTTTCAGATCATGATGCAATAAAAATGACATGCAATATAAGGCCAGGAGAAAATAAACCAAAAGTTAATTGGAAATTAAATAATCTAATCCTGAAGAATGAATGGGTGAAAGAGCAAATCATAGACACAATCAATAATTTCATCCAGGAGAATGACAATAAGGAGACAACATACCAAAATTTGTGGGATACGGCTAAAGCGGTTATAAGGGGCAATTTTATATCTCTAGATGCTTACTTGCATAAAATAGAGAAAGAAAAGATCAATGAATTGGGCTTATTATTAAAAAAACTAGAAAAAGAACAAATTAAAAACCCTCAATTAAATACCAAATTGGAAATTCTAAAAGTAAAAGGAGAAATTAATAAAATCGAAAATAAGAAAACTATTGAGTTAATAAATAAAACTAAGAGTTGGTTCTATGAAAAAACCAACAAAATAGATAAGCCTTTAGTTAATTTGATAAGAAAAAGGAAAGAAGAAAATCAAATTGTTAGTCTGAAGAATGATAAGGGAGAACTTTCCTCCAATGAAGAGGAAATCAGAGCAATAATTAGGAGTTACTTTGCCCAACTTTATGCCAGTAAGTTTGATAATCTAAATGAAATGGAGTGATATCTACAAAAACATAGATTGCCCAGGTTAACAGAAGAGGATATAAATTATTTAAATAGCCCCATATCAGAAAAAGAAATAGAACAAGCTATTAACCAACTCCCTAAGAAAAAATCTCCAGGGCCAGATGGATTTACATGTGAATTCTACCAAACATTCAAAGAACAATTAATTCCAATACTACACAAACTATTTAAGAAAATAGGGACAGAAGGTATACTGCCAGAATCCTTCTATGAGACCAATATGGTGCTGATAGCTAAACCAGGTAGGGTGAAAACAGAGAAAGAAAACTATAGACCAATTTCCCTAATGAATATTGATGCAAAAATTTTAAATAAGATTTTAGCAATGAGATTACAGAAAGTCATCCCCAGGATAGTACACTATGACCAAGTAGGATTTATACCAGGGATGCAGGGCTGGTTCAATATTAGGAACACTATCAGCATAATTAATTATATTAATAACCAAATTAACAAAAACCATATGATTATCTCAATAGATGCAGAAAAAGCCTTTGACAAAATCCAACACCCTTTCCTATTAAAAACACTAGAGAGTATAGGAATAAATGGGCTTTTCCTTAAAATGATCAGTAGCATCTATTTAAAACCATCAGCAAGCATCATATGTAATGGAGACAAACTAAAACCATTCCCAATAAGATCAGGAGTGAAACAAGGCTGCCCACTGTCACCATTACTATTCAATATTGTATTAGAAATGTTAGCTTTAGCAATAAGAGAAGAAAAAGAGATAAAAGGAATCAGAGTAGGTAATGAAGAAACCAAATTATCACTCTTTGCAGATGACATGATGGTATACTTAGAGAACCCTAGAGACTCAACTAAAAAACTACTAGAAACAATTCACAACTTTAGCAAAGTGGCAGGATTCAAAATTAATCCACATAAATCATCAGCATTTTTATATATTACCAACAAAGTTCAGCAGCAGGAGGTACAAAAAGAAATTCCATTCCAAATAGCAGATGATAGGATAAAATATTTGGGAATCTATCTGCCAAGGAAAAGTCAGAAACTATACGAACTAAATTACAAAACACTTTCCACACAAATAAAATCAGACCTAATCAATTGGAAAAATATTAAGTGCTCATGGGTAGGCAGAGCGAACATAATAAAAATGACAATACTACCCAAACTAATCTACTTATTTAATGCCATACCAATCAAACTCCCAAGAAATTATTTTACAGATCTAGAAAAAATAGTGGCAAAGTTCATTTGGAAGAACAAAAGGTCAAGGATCTCAAGGGGATTAATGAAAAAAAAGGCAGATGAAGGTGGCCTTGCTATATTATAAAGCAGCGGTCATCAAAACCATTTGGTACTGGCTAAGAAACAGAGCAGTCGATCAGTGGCACAGGATAGGATATCAGGACAATCTAGGCAATAACCTTAACAATCTAGTATTCGATAAACCCAAAGACCCCAGCTTTTGGGATAAATACTCACTATTCGGCAAAAACTGCTGGGAAAATTGGAAACTAGTCTGGAAGAAATTAGGGCTTGACCCATACCTAACACCACATACCAAGATAAGATCTAAATGGGTTCATGATCTAGATATAAAGAGGGACTTTGTAAGCAAGTTAGAGGAACGTAATATAGTTTATCTCTCAGACCTGTGGAGATGGAATAAATTTATGTCCAAAAAAGACCTGGAACTCCTAATTGAACACCAGATGGATAATTTTGATTATATTAAGTTAAAAAGTTTCTGTACAAACAAAACAAATGCAGACAAGATTAGGAGGGAAGCATCAAATTGGGAAATCATCTTTACATTTAATGGTTCTGATAAAGGCCTCATTTCTAAAATATATAGAGAATTGTCTCATATATATAAGAATTCAAGCCACTCTTCAATAGATAAGTGGTCAAGGGATATGAACAGACAATTTTCAGATGATGAAATTAAAACCATCTCTAGTCATATGAAAAGTTGCTCCAAATCACTATTGATCAGAGAAATGCAAATTAAGACACCTCTGAGGTATCACTACACACCTGTCAGATTGGCTAAAATGACAGGAAAAGATAATGATGAATGTTGGAGGGGATGTGGGAAAACTGGGACACTAATACATTGCTGGTGGAACTGTGAACGGATCCAACCATTCTGGAGAGCAATTTGGAGCTATGCTCAAAAAGTTGTCAAACTGTGCATACCCTTTGACCTGTCAAGCAGTGTTTCTACTGGGCCTATATCCCAAAGAGATCTTAGAGGAGGGAAAGGGACCCACCTGTGCAAGAATATTTGTGGCAGCCCTTTTTGTAGTGGCTAGATACTGGAAACTGAAGGGATGCCCATCAATTGGAGAGTGGCTGAATAAATTATGGTATATGAATGTTATGGAATATTATTGCTCTGTAAGAAACGACCAGCAGGACAATTTCAGAGAGGCTTGGAGAGACTTGCATGAACTGATGCTGAGTGAAACGAGCAGAACCAGGAGATCATCATACACAGCAACAACAGTATTACATGATGATCAATTCTGATGGACATGGCTCTCTGCAACAAAGAATTGTCTCAAACCAGTTCCAATTGTTCACTGAAGAAAACCATATACACCCAGAGAGAGGGAAATGAAATATTGACCACAATGTAACATTTTCATGATCTCTATTGATATTTGCTTGCATTGTGTTGCCTTTCTCTGATTCTTTTTTTTTCTTGTAGATTGGATTTTTCTTGCATAACTTCTCAAGCATTTCAATATTATTAACATGTAGTGGACTTCCTGCCATCTAGGGGAGGGGAGGGGACTGGGGGTAAAATTTGTAATGGAAAGCTTTGTAAAGATCAATGTTGTGGAACTACCCATATATATGTTATACAAATAAAAAGCTTTAATTAAAACAAAGAAAAACAACAAAAAAAGAAAAAGTAAACTTAGAATATGCAGAGACCTGAGTTTGAATCTCAACTCATTACTTATTTTTATGTGTGACCTTGTCCAAGATTTAGAACAACAACAACAACTAGCTAGCATTTATATATCACTTCCTATGTGCCAGGCACCATGTAAAGCACTTTACAAATATTATCTTATTTGATCTTTACAATAATTATTGTTGCATTACTATTTCCATTTTACAGTTGAGAAAACTGAAACAGAAAGTGTTAAGTGACTTGCTTAAAGTCATACAGGTAGTAAGAGTCTGAAGTTGAATTTGAACACATGGAGCAAAAATTTGAGTTTATTTTTGAACTTCATATTTATTTTAGGCTTTAAAATCTGTGCTATGTAAAACTAGTCTGTTTCTATCTATCAGGACAGATCTTGTTCTTTCTCTTCCCCCCATCCCATTTTATTTCTTGCTGAGTTATCCAGCAAAATTATTTTTAAAATCTAACACGATCTTCTCTTTTGATAGGTAGCAGGAAGTGGAGACCTGTGTGGCCAGCATTTTGTGTCTTAGTTCATCGAAGTCCTAACTGAGGGTGCTATAAACTTTCAGCTCTGTTTTGGAGTTGAACCCCAGGAAGTTACAGTTCAGTGAAGGCCGATAAGATAGGACCATAAGGAAAGTTGTGGAAAATGTAAATTTGGTCACAAAGCTAGCCCTGTGGTGCTTGTTGTTATTATTGATGGTGGAGTGTCTGATGGGTAACTAATGTAAAGAGTGTTAAGTGATGGATGGTTGGAATCAAGGGGCTATTGACAACTATTCTGCCATAGACTAGTATGATGAAAAAAAATCCTGGCTTGAGAATCAAAAAGACTTGGATTATAGTCCTGGCTCTAGTAGAATAGGATGGGGAAATAGTCCAACTGATTTTTTTTCTTCTCTCTTAACTTTAACACCCACCCCCTTCCCAATCAGCCTAACTGCCCTGTTAGGGTTCTAACTTTTGAGAAATCATTTGATATGAAGTCTTTTAAACTTTTCCTAAGGGAAAGTTGGAAATTTGTGGCTACTCCCCAACTGCTTTGAAGCTTGACTAGAACAGGTTTCCTGGAGTAAAGTCCAAGGCTAAAGGGACAGAGTTTGAAAGTAAGCTACTCTCTCCTAGAGGCATCCTCTGAAAACCAAAGCAGAGGGCAATGAGGAGGCCCAAGCATTTACCAACCCAAGTGAAGAATGATTAGCTCTCCTCTCAAGAGCCCTCACAAGTAGGACACAGAACTACAAAAAAGCAATGGATATTTCAGGGGAGGAATTAATAGGAAACATACACAGATATCTGTGTGAGTACAGAAGGGTCCTAGGTAAGACCAAGGCAGAGCTATGAATAGTGTTAAGGAATGCTGAGATCCTTCTCACTGCCCAGAGGCCTGGCCAGAGGAATCTGTTGGACATCTCTGCATAATGGGATAAAGAATAAAAGGCTGCCTTCTGAAGAATGGCAGCAAGACTGAGGAATAAAGAAGGGAAGGAGGTATGCTGGGTAGGTTGTCAGCTCACATGTCACACCCTGCTCTGGCCATGGTGCTGATATTTGCTTATGTGCCAGCAAACCATTTTGTCATTCATTTATTGTACAAATAAAATCTTAAAGGCTGAGGATTAGTTGAGTGAGTCCTAAGGGGACCATGATGTGACTTGAAAGAATCTATCATCAGATTCAACCGATAGGAACCTTGGCCTCTGTGAATGGATCCCTCGAGTCTTAAACTAAGAGACAAGAACAGGGAGGGGAGCTCTTATGAGATGGTGTAGGGGAAGAAAAGGGAAACAAAACACAACACATTCTGTTGGGCCAGGGCTTGGTGGATGGGAGAGGAAAGGTTAAACCCCTTGGCTGAGCTAGATGCTGCAACTTTTCCCATTTTAAAGGGAAGGCAGGAGTGTGAGAAACAGGTCAGATGATAAACATGCTTCTTTCCTCAGTCTTCTCTAAAGACAAAGTCATAGCTGCCTCATTCACCCCTGAGCAGCCACTCAGTATGGACTGTGTTCACTTAATGCCTTGCAATTCTACACAAGTAGAAAGAATGGGTAAATGTGTGAGTGACTGGGTGGTGTTGGTGGGAGACACAGATATCCTCCATTTTCCTTCAATGATCTTTCTCTGTCTGGCTTTACAAACGCTTCTGAACCTTCCCAAGAATTTAAGCCATTCTTTATTGGTCAGGAGAGGTCAAGGAAACCTGGACAGGGACTCAGCAGGTTAGAAACTTACTCCCTCCTCTACCCCCATTTCTCCCTATCCAACTCTTAACATGGATGAAAAGTACTCGGTAATGTTTTGGCACAACAGGAGAAGGCAGGAAACCCTGTGGTCCTCCTATTACTGAAAATCCTCTTCAAGTCTCACACACATGCCATTATGACTTTGTATCTTATAATTAAATTGTATCTGCCAGTTACCTCTCAGCACGGCAGCAATTCAAACTCATTGGAGGTTCATTTTTATTTACTTATTTATTTATTTATTCATTCTTGATGATCCCATTTCCCCTTTGGCCAAAATTTCTTCTGCCTTGGAAAAAAAATGAGAAGTCAAAACACTTTCCTGCTAGCTCTGATGCTTGCCCCGCTGTGTGTCTATAGGACAGAATGGGAATGCAGTGGAGCTGACAGGCGAACGGAGTCTGGGAGAAGTTTTAAGAGGAGAACCCACAGAGGAGGAAGCAGCATTGCTCTGTACTATATACACATATTAAAGGATTATACACTTGGCCTCAGTGAACATTTAATCTGATGAGGAAACATGGAATAAACAAAGAAATAAAATAAAAAGTTGAATATTATTGGGAGCAATGGAACATTACAGCCAGGTTGGTTGAACTCTCCATGGGAAGGAACAGGAAAGGGAACAAACATTTATTAAACACTTACTTGTGACAGACACCATGATGAATACTTTTACATATATTGTCTCATTTGATTCTCAAAACCATTCTGGGAGGTAGTTGCTACAATGATCAATATTTTTTAGTTGAGGAAATTGAGGCAGACAGAGGCTAAGTTTCTTGCCTAGTGACATACAGCTAGTAAGTGTTTGAGGCCAGATTTAAACTCACTTCTTCTTGACTCTGGGCCCAGCACTCTATCCACTATACCATCTCTACTTGGATCTCATTCTTCACCAAATGCTTAGGAATACATTCTGTGGGCATCCATAAACCCTGTCAACTCCACTAGGAATCCTAACCTTACAAATAAACTACTAATGTAGTCTAACATATTGAGGCTAAAAGGTGGATGAGAATGCAAAAATCAGAATATAATTGTCTATTCAAGATTAAATAAGGGTTAACCAAGATAAAAGATAGTACTAGCTGGGATAGTGAGGGAAATACCCATCATGTCTACTCTTTCTCACATGCATGCAAGAAATCAGGCAAGTCAAATTTATATATGGTGGAGTAGAGCTAAATGGCTAGGATTTGTCCTGCTGTAAAGACTCTGCTCCCCTCTCTGACCTACCCAGGATGAGCGAGGGCACAGATTTCAGTCTATAAGTAGATTTATAAGAATCAAAAGCTTTCACAGCCTCTTTAATTATTAACCTTTCCTAGGCGAGGGGGTGAAAGAAACAAAGCAAACTATATGGATTTGATTGAAGTAGGAACCTTAAATGGATACAAAAGCCTTGATTCTGAATCACCATCAGTCATGTCAAATGGCCATGGAAGTTCATTTACTGTTGTGAGACACTGTTTGTTAATCTGTGAAGATCGGGCTGCACAAAACACCACATATCACAGAAGAGACCTTGGAAAGGTGAACCCAGTTTTGGCTACCTGAATTCAATATCTCTGAAGGAGCACAGAATGAGAGACGAATTGGAAGAGTATATTGAGAGATTGTGAAGTGAGGGGAAAAGGGAATTTCCAAGACACAGACCATCACTTAAAGACTGTCTCTGGTGGTGAAAATGATATTTTAAAACTTAAAGGGCTCTTTGGGAGGTAGATCATACACAGAGGTATAAGTGCACAAACAGTTTTGGTGCCTGAGGCAAACTTTATAAAATATTTTGGGGCAAGTACCTCTCAATTTGTCCTCAAACGATCTGGTTAGAGGCAGAATTTGGATATGAGCCTCACATACTACCCTGAATCTTTGTATAGGTGAAGGGTATAAGAAAGAGAGGAAGGCTCCAAATGGAGCATGTCTCAGAAGAGACTAAATCCCCATGTTCTGATGGAGCATCAACCAGTTTGGAGGTGGGGCCCTGCCAAACTCTTCTCTCAAGTTGTATGACTTACTGCAGCCAGTTGGGCTAAGGGTGCCAAGGGCCCACTTTCCTGCTGTTGGGCCATAATGTGAATGATGTGTGGAAACTACTCCCTAGCTCCTATGGGTGTAGCTGCGCCATTCCCAAGCACAGTCATAAGCCCATTAAAAGTAATGGAGTGAGATTGCCCACCCCATTACTTTCCATAGCTTCAATGCAGCTAGGCAGCCCTGAGCTGTCCTGAGCTCCCTAGTCCTCCTCTGATTAGGGACATTGGTCATGCCAGTGCCCCTAGCTTTGTCATCATCTTAGGCTCTTCTGGGCCTTTTTGTGCTTGAGGTAAAAGACCTTTTAGATTTCTTTCTTTTCAGGTTTTTCAGACTTGGGGCTTGTGTCCTTATTGTATTTATTGGGCTCGTGCTTATTGCTGTGTCCTATTTCAGATTAACCATTTTTCCTCCTCAATTATGGTCCAACTTTACAGACTTTGGAATCCTTCCTCATAGCTAAGTTCCCTGAAATGCCTGGGATCCTAGGTCAGAGCTAAAATGCCTACTAACAGAATTATCCAGATGGGAAGAGTTAATTTAGCTTATGCCCCATCTCCAGGCAGAGACATCCCTGGAAAAACATTTCCCACCCTCTCTAGAGATGAAATTTCATAATGGCTCATAGGAAATATTTTTAGTGCTTCAGGATCAGGATTCTTAATGTCTAACCTAAATTCCTATTTCTACAGTCATCTCATTGTAGCAGAAGTCTAGGTAGGTTATTATTGCTCAAGGGTCATTACTGGGATAACTATAAATATTTTGACCTGTAGACATCAGGGATCTTAGGTAAGAAGCTACTGTCTTGGAGAAGAACAATTTCATAGTGCCTCTCAGTTACTAACATTGACAATTTAATTAATGAATTAATCAGGGTGAGGCAATTGGGGTTAAGTGACTTACCCTGTGTCTCACAGCTAGGAAGTGTCAAGTGTCTGAGGCCAGATTTGAACTTGCATAACCCTAATAGCAGTAGTATGATACCCTGCCCTTGCCTCTCTGTTTTGGTCAAATGTCACAGAGAAATCCTGATGGGCAAACACAAGTCCCCAGGTTTGCTCTAAAGTGAAGTTCCCCTGTGGTGAGGGAAATGCCGACTAGCAGATGGCTCAATGAGCAGTGACTCTGAATGAAGTACGTGCTACTCAGGGAGTTGATCACATCTGACTATTGCCGTGGTGAGGGGTGGCTGCCAGGGACGTTGATGCAGAAGATTCAAAGGGGCTTCGGGGACCATTCTATTGTTGGAGGTTGAGCACCTGGCTGCCCAGGGCCTCAGCTGCCCTACATCTCCATCCCATGCCCCATTTGCAGAAAGACCAGGCCAGCAACATCTGCTCAGATAGAGCACCAGGCTGGATATACCAAAGAGCTGGCCAACTCTGCCATGCCTGAATTGGAGGCAAATCCTGTGTTGCCTCACTTTCTGGGGGCATGTAACTTTGTGGAGAAGCATGCTTCTGGGGACCGATTTGTCCTCTTCTGCCTCATTTTCCAGTGGGTCAGGCAAAATTTCTGTTTGAGACACTGCCATAAGCTGAATTCGGAATCCTTAGTGGCAAAAGAAATGCCTGGTTTTTGCCTCTCCCTCTCTTCCCTGCCAGCTGTAAATGGATAGCTCAGAGTTTCTCTGAGTGCCTAATGGAAATAATAATTTCTTATTTGGGGAAAGTAGCAGCAGCAGGGGCCAGAGCCCCTGAAAATTCTGCCTAAAGGCTTGACACAATGGGGATTTGCCCAGGCTGGCACTGTGGCAGTCACCCAAACTTGTTTGTATGCAGTTTGTTCTATATTACTTGTGCTAGTTTATATTTCTTTCTGTGAGCTCTTATTAGATGAGTCATATGGGAGTTTTGGTCTTTCCCATTCAATGTGGAAAGAAAAGAGCCTGGACTCAGTCATAAGATTTGGGATTGTATCTTGCCTCTCCTATTTACTTCCGTGAGCTTTCTCCACTTCCCTAGACCTCAATTTCTTCAGGTCTCTCAGACCTTCATGTCTCTAAGGTATCTTTCAGATTTAACTCCTATGACCCTAATGGCCTTTCAGATTGCAGGATTAGCTACAGTCCTTTGGCTATCAAATCTCCAAGAACATGGACTTTTCATTCTATTTCCTCTGAAAGGGCTCTGAAAGGAGACCTTCAACACCTATATTTGAGCAAGTGACCTTTAGTCTTTTGCCTTGTATTACATTGATGCTCTGGGAAGTAGCAGAGCTCGAAGAGTTCAATGTGAAAGAATAGTGGTGTGTAAATTATCAGGAGTGTATTGCAGCCAACTCCTATTGACTTGCAACAGCTGATTGTTAAATTTGTAGTATGAGTATTTAGACCATGGGCATTGGCAAATGTTACAAATCAGGGCTTGACTTATTGTTTTGTTGATTGTTTAGACTTAAAGTGATGGAGAAGATGTTAATAATGCTCAATAACTTAAACATGTCCAGTATATAAAATTTTTTTTGGGGGGGAGCTGGTTGTTAAACATTTACTACTCCATCTCTGGCTTATAGCACATGACTGACTTAAAGAAGTTATATAGGGTAGCTAAGTGGCACAGTAGATAGAATGCTGGCTCTGGAATCAATAAGATCTGAATTCAAATCTGGCCTCAGAAACCATCTATGTGATTTAAGTCACTTAACCCTGTTTGCCATTTTGTTTCCCCATTTGTAAAATGAGCTGGTGAAGGAAGTGGCAAACCATTCCAGCATCTTTGCCAAAAAAACCTCAAATGGGATCATGAAGAGTTGAATATGACTCAACAACAACTTAAATGCAAGTATGAGAAAGTGTTCCTATGCAACTTTTCCTGCCCTATCCCTTTTCTCTTCCACTTACTATCTTTTTCTTTTATCTAACTTTAACTATATCATAGATCTGTCATGCTGTGCATTAGTATGAACTCTTCTTACATGTTTAAGTTTCTTTTTTTGTAATAGCTTTTATTTTTCCAAATGCACATAAAGATAGTTTTCAACATTCATCTTGGAAAAACCTTGTGTTCCAAATTTTTCTGCTTCCCTTCCTCCCACCTCCTCCCATAGACAGCCAACAATCCAATAGAGGTTAAACATGTGCAATTCTTCTAAACATATTTTCATATTCATCATGCTGTGTAAGAAAAATCAGATCAAAAGGGAAAAAACTCACAAGAAAGAAAAAAGCAAACAACAGATGTTTAAGTTTCAAATCATGTTTGTAAGGGACAAATGCACAAGCCTTCATTTCCTACAATGCTTGGATTCTGTGACTATGATAAATTCAGATGAGGATTATGATTCCTGAAGAAGCTCAGTCCAAAAGAGATAGATATTTAAAAAAAATGAGATTGTGAGAGCCTTGGGTCAAAGGAAATAAGCATATATTAAGCACCTACTATGTGACAAACACTTTACAACATTGTCTCATTTGTTCCTCACAACAACCCTGGGAGATAGATGCTATTTTTATTCCTATTTTTCAGTTGGAGACACTGAGTCAGAGAGATTAAGTAACTTGTGTGGGGTCACATAGTGTTTGAAACTGAATCAGGTTTTCTTGACTGAAGGCTCAGAGTTTTAGCTATTGTTTTATCTAGCTGCCTTATTGTAGGGAAGGGGTGGGGGAGACTCAAGAGTGGCTAAATGTGATCCCAGGTGTGGGGGAGAGAGGTAAAAGTCAATCAAATGGGCTGGTAATTATGAATCCCACTGTCTTATCTGAATCATGATGATGCCTACAGAGTGAAGGTGAAAACTGTCACTTCTCAGTTTGTCCCAGGGGAATTTTTGGGAAGGTTCTTTAAAGTAGAATTTACTACGTATGAAGCAGTTATCTCTTGGATTGTGAGTGCAAAAGGACTGTGCCTTCTGCTATGTTGGAAAGTTGGAAAGATTAAGGGAATTAGAATAAAACTCTCTTGTATTTACAGAAGATGGTACCTGTGTGTATGAGTGCAGGAAATGTTTTGCTTTTGATTTCCTTTCTTGCTATTGATGTAGTTTCAGGTCTTAATTAAATGCTTTTGCTATTGAATTTTTGACTTTGGCATGTCTCTCCAGAGAATGATACACCAGATGGGATATCTGGTTATTGTTTGAATAAACAGCCCCCCCCCCAACCAACCAATGAGATGTGTGTGTGTGTGTGTGTGTGTGTGTGTGTGTGTGTGTGCATAAAGGGATGGTGCCATATATTATTTTCTCACAAGATTCTGGAGTTTTTCATTTTCAAACATTCTATTTACTTCCTTTCTTCCTTGTTTAAGATATAGGCAAAAATGTGGGCTCATTCACACTGCTACCTTTCATTCTGGGTGCCTCTTATAGATCTTGGGAGAGAACTTTTTGGTTTTTGTACCCTACTAAGTAACACAAAACTTTTCAGCTGTAACTGGAGATCCTATGCCATAGCGGGTAGAAGAAATGGGACTTTTGTAGTGACCTTGATCTCTCTCTCCCTTTCCAAAGATTACAAAGTCACAAACACCTTGGAAGAGATAAAAAGAATGTCACCACGGCAAATTCTTTGCCTGATAAAACAGCTTGGGTTAGTGTTTGACTTGGCAACATTTCATATTGACTGAGTCTGTGGCACTGGGATTAAGAACGCAGTCAGGTGGTCTTTGAAAGGATGAACATCTTATCTGGAATCAATAAGGCAGAGGAAGTTTGGGACTAACTTCATCAAAATGCCACAGGAGATGAACTTGTCCTCCAAATGCACACAGTGCTCCTATCTACGATAAGGGGCCGGCAGGGGTGAATGACTTTGTGACATCAGGTCACCAGGCATAGATTCTAAGGGCTCAGAGCACTGCTGTTCTGTTTTTAATGCAAAAGTGTATGTTCTCCCACAAGCCTCTGAACAAATGTCCCTCTGACATCTTGTAAACCAGCTCCCCGAAGAGGAAATACTGGGATTCATTAGAATCTAGGTAGGAAAGGAGATAGAGAAGAAGACTGTTTGATGAATCACAGTTTGAATCAGGGCCTGAGAGACCAGGTAGTAAACATTCTCTGTATGAATCCAATAGCATCCCTGAAAGACGGTCATTCAACTACTGTTGGCACACTTCCCATGACAAGGGGTTCAATTCTTTACAAGGCAGTTCCTTCCTATTTTCAGGTAGCTTTAATTGTTAGAAAGTTCTTCCTTATATTGAATCCCAAAGTGCCTTCCTGAAACTTCAACCTACTGGCCTAATTCGGTCTGTTGGAGCTTCCTGGAACATAATTACTCACCCTTTGGCATGATGGCCTTTCTAAGCATCATTACTTCTCTTGGTCTTTTCCCCCCTTTAATATAAACTCTTCCCCCATGTGGGATTATTTTCATAGGAATCACTTGGAATCTTAGTACACAAAATTGAAAGAGACCTTAAGAACCATTTGGTCCAACTCTTTCATTTTATAAATGAGAACATTGAAAGCCATTCGGGGAAAATAACTTGTTCAAGATTATCCAGATAGTAAGAGGCAGAACCAAGATTCAAATCTACATACTCTGACTTCTAGCATTCTTCATGTTTTTCCAGAATTTGGAAGTGTCAGAGTTGGGGAAATCAGTGCAATGATTCTGGATACTGACACAAAGCTTTCTCTCCCCTAGATCAGCCGGTTCTTCCCCCCTCTCTCTCCTCCTCCCCTTCCCCTTCCTCTTCTTCTTCCTCCTCTTCCTCTTCCTCCTCCTTCTCCTCCTCCTCCTCCATCTTCTCTCTCTCTCCATATGGAAATCCTGAAGGCCCAAGTTTTCCTGAGGGTCATAGATGTGGCTAAGCAGAAGGATGAGTGGGAGGTACTGAACAGATGCCCTATAGCTGCCATCCTAGAACTGCCAAGGAGCCCTGACCCAACCAGAAATTTCCCTAAGGGCATGTGACAACACACTAGACAACATTGTCTTGGGCAATGAGTGGCATTCTGACAATATTAGTGTTGACTTTTCTGGTCCTTAGCTCATACTAAATTTCCTTTTACCTGGTTCATCTCAGCCTTGAATATGGAGTGTACTTTTCTATAGATTTCATCCCTGTAGAGGTCCTGAGTCCTATACATTTAAGTTCTTCTAGGCTATCCATCTTTTAGGAGCCATAATTTGGAGTTAAGGTCCCTATCCTTTTAAATGACTCCTTAGAACAGAAATTCTTAATTTGGGGTCAACAGATCTGCCAAGATTTCTTGGCTAGATTTTAGTAAGTATGTGAACTTTTTTTTTTAAATTGATAACTATATTTCAATATAATTGATTTCTTTTGCAATACCATGTATTTACCTTATGCTTTTAAAATAATATTCTATGAAGTGGTCCATAAGCTGCAGACACATAAAAAGTTAAGAACCCTTGCCCTGGGCTATATGTGATGGAATATGATAGAGTGAAAATAATATTGGATTTGGAATCAAAGGACTTTGATTTTAGTCCCAGCTCTGCCAATTACTCCCTGCACTAACAAGTATGGTCAAGTAACCTCTCAGTTACAATTTCCTAAAATTAGGAGGTTGGAGTAGATGGACTCTAAGGTTCTTATAATCTCTGAATTTATTCATGTTTCTCATCTTCTGCAGATATCTGGCATTGGAAAGAACTGACTCAATAGAACTGGATAAATATTTAACTCTTTGGCTGGATTCTTTCTTTGTCTTCCAGGAGAGTGGTGATAACAATGGGCTCTCCTGGTCATGAAGAGGAAGAACCTGGCTCTTGATCTCAGATCCTGGTTCCAGTGGAATCTCTTTTTAAATCAGGGTTAGGATTCAATAGCAGATTAAGGAAGTAACCACATCTCTTTGAGAGCCTCAGAATCACTGATGGAGAATCGTATTGATGGCACTCCCATGAGAGCCTTCTTTCTCTGACTCTATCAGTAAAATTATCCTCTTTCTCACTGCTTGCTCTACACAGTCACTACCCCAAGGAAAGGTCTCTTTGTAGGGCATGCATGCTAAGAACCAGCTCAAAGTGGCCCCTCCCTTGCCAGATTTGCTAAGCCCTGGTTTGTGTTTCTATGTTCAGTGTTTTGCCTACAAAAGCCTGGCTCAGCCGAGAGGGATAATCCAGACACAGCTTTAGGGTTTAGTTTGAAATCCTTAGTTGTAGCAGAAAAAAGCAGAACCTGGAGCTAGGATTTTGGCAGATGCAAAGCCCGCACATTTACCTTCCAAATCTGTGAGCTGGTGACTTGTCAGGGAAGGTTGGGAAGCAGACAAACCCAGTTTGCTCTTTGGTAAGAGTTGGGGAGGGGGGCAGTTAGATATGAATCAATTTAGCAAATAAACTTCTATATTTCAGATGCTGGGATAGATGCTGGGGATACAAAAAGGAACCTCTGCCCTCAAGAGGGCTACTTTCTACTGGGGGAGATCTTCCAGCTCTCTCTGGACACATGGGAAACAACAAAGAGCAAGGGGCTGGCTAGCATTAGACCTCAAGAGGAGGATTATAAGATAAAAGCTAGAATTTATATAGCATTTTAAGGTTTGTGAAGACTTTACGTATGACACCTCAATTATTCATCACAACAGCCTTGTATGGAGAAATATCCTTTTTATAGATGAAGAAGACAAAAGTCAAAGTACTCATCGAGGGTCACTCAGCAATAAGAGGTAGTTTTTGAATTCAGATCTTCCTGAATCTAAATTCAATACCCTATTCACAGTTCCACACAGCTAATCCAGGAGCTTTGGGTTAGCTATAGGAAGCTGGAGAAGTCACCTTCTTCATTATTTAAAGGGATGTGGAGCAGTTTGGGGGAGATGTTGATCGAGTTCTTGCCATCTTGGCTCTTCCTCCCCTAAGTCACCTTCTTCCTTACTACCTTTAGCTAAGGTTACTTTTAATCTGACCCTTTCTGGATTCAGACAGGTATCTATACTATTATTTGAAATATTTGAAGGAGACTCTTTTCACTCCACAAAGCATTCTTACATCTCATACCTCTACTAACATAAAGTCCTGGATAATACCTCACCCAAATCCCTCCTACTTATAAGTTAAGCCCTTTTCTTAACTTCAGTGGAAATACAGAACAGCTGCTCCCTATCATCTGCAAAATATCCCTTTCTATCCTTGAAAATTAAGTCCTCTTGCCTTCTCTTTTCTGCAGTGAAATTACCTCCAATTCTATTAACCTGTTTTTGCAGGTCCTATTTCTCAGCTCTTTAATCATTCTCTTGGCTCCGCTCTGGATTCTTTCAATGTCTCCCATATTTTGCTTACCTGGTCAGGTCTCCAACTATGAAAAATAAACACAAACCCTTTTTAAGTCCTCAGGAAATTCTGGGGCTCCTTCTGAAGAGTGGGCAGTGTTTATTTTTGTCAGTAGTACTAAGGCTCAGTTGTCAGGCCCTTCTAGAAGTTCCCAGGGAATATATTATGTTTTCCTAATGAACTTTTCTATTTAGCTTCCAGCTCTGAGAATTAGAAAATTCCAGATAAGCTAAACTAGATAGGGATAGAGAGGTTCTTCCCAGTCCAGGAAAGCCAGGGCCAATGCCATGTGTCTGTATACATGTTGGACCCCACAATGCCTTGGTGCCCCTGAGGGTCACAAATCTGGCTAAGCCAAAGGATGAGCAAAGTGTGCTGAATAGATGTCCTAGCACTGCTATTCAAGAGCTGTCAAAGAGCCTTTGATCCAATAGGGAAGTTCCCTAAGGGCATGTGACAACCTATTTCTGACTCAGGCAATCAGTAGTACTCTGATAAAAGGAGTAGGGAACTAGGGGCTCTGGGTGCTTTCATGTCTGAATATAGGTATTAAAACCCAAAATAAAGGAGGGAGGAAGAGACAGAGATGCACAGAATGATGCTAGGAGATACAGAGAAGACAGGGAGAGATTGGTGTTTTGGGTTGAATAGAGACAAAGCTGGAACCTCAGTGCATCAGTCTGTTTAGTATCTGGAAATACATGTTTCCTAAATTTGAAAAATGACAGTTGACTGAAGGCCTGAGGCTGGCAGGTAGGGAGTATGCACAGGCTTCCACAAGGGAGCTGCTGGTGAACACAGCCTTTCAGAAGGCATTATAGGCCATTGTTTTAATCAATACTGTATTATTTCCTTCGCAGCCTCTATCCCCATGTTTATTATGTGTAAATAGGGTTTTTCAATGATGTGAATGTGTTAGTTTAATGTAGCTGACATTCAGCGCGTGCAATCTGGCGGCTGCCCCTCAGGACCTCCAGGAAAATGAGATGATGTATCCACCACAAAGCTGTCCTTGTGAGTGAAATTGGAAAAATAAAACTAGTGGGGATTTGGGGGCTCTGTGTGTGCATGTGTTGATGGAAAACCAAAAATAAATAAAGGGGGATGAAACAGAGATACACAGAGATGATGGGAGAGAAAGAGAGATGAGAGATTGAAACAGGGAAAAATAATTTCCATTGTGAAGAGAACGCTCACTATTACATAGAACACAGAAAATTGGAAATAGGATCCCCTCTTTGTCCTGTGGAGAACAGTTCCATGGCACACCTACTTGTTGAAAGAATTCTCTTCCTCCCAACAAGGGGAGAACAGCTTTCTTTGTCTGTCTCTTCTGTTTAACAGAGATAGGCAACCAAGCTCAGCAAAGGTTTTTACAACTAGGTGGGCCTTAGGTCCCAGGCCACTGAATGCTTCAATAATACTTTACAGATTTGAACTCTAGGATAAAGAATCATTCATACAGAATAGAAGAGACCTCAGAGGCTTAGTCCATTCCCTTCATTTTACAGATGAGGAAATAGGCCCAGAGAAGGTCAATGATCTACTACTGGTAGTTACAAAAATATTGTTATGGGAAGGATTTGAATCAATATCTTCCTAATTCCAAGTCCAGCACATTAAGTACCAAACCACACAATAAGCACAACCATCTGTGCTGTGTTGAAATTGAACATAGAACAAGGGCTATGGTAGAGTTGAAAGAGTACTCTATGTTGGGTTCAAATTCCAGTTTTGACACTAGTAGGATCTGAGAAATCTCATTTTTCTCCTCTGTAAAATAGGGATTATAATGCTTGTACTCCTTCCCCTGCAGAGTTGGAAACAGTATTTTTAACCTTAAAATGTTCTTTAATTTTGAGGAGTTATTGCAAGAGAGATGGCTTGAAGAATTGAGGAACCTTGTAGGCTATCTAGTCTAATAGTTAAAATTTACAGATGAAGAAATGAGGCCTGGAAAGCTCAAAAGACCTGTTCAGGTTTATAGTGTGGTAAAAGTGGGGGAGATGGAATAGAAATCAAGGTGCCCCAACTTGAAATTCAACACTTTTTGTGATACCCATGAATCTGCTAGTTGTTGTAGAGGGGATCTAGGAGAGACATACAAAAGAACATTTTAACCAGGAACAATGGAAAAGCTACATGGCAAATGCTATCTGTGGCAAGATTCCACAGCCAACATATTTCTATATAATAGAAGGATTTCAAAGCTCTGGACAGCAGCCTATTTTCCTAAAGTAACATCAGATATCAGAAAATTTCTTTACAATGAAATAATTTGGAGAAGCATCTAAAATCTCACATTACTTAATGCTTTAAACACCTTCTTCACAACAAGATAGGAATCTTAGACCTATAAGAAATATAGGAATGGAAGATGTAATCTAGAACAATCCCTTTATTTTCTATGTGAGGAAACTGAGGTTTGCCCAAAGATACCCAGCAGATTAGCAGCAAAGCAAACAGCCTCTTGTGTTGGCCAGCATTAAGAAATAGCTGCTTCCACTGGATAGATGGGGCTGAATTTTAGGCCATGTCTAAAAACACCAGTCATCACAAGAGACTGAGGATGGCCAAAGGTGGGAACTTTCATAGAATTTAGATGCTTTCTGCTGGTCCAGTATTAAGGCTTTTATCTCACTTTGCTCAAGCTCAGGCTTTGCATCTTTTTGATCTGTTTTAATCCTACCTAGTATGGACTCCTGCTTCTGATCCAGACAGTTCCATTTAATTCGGGCCCCTCAACCCTGTATCCTTGGCAACCAGCTAGGTCTGTCCAATCTGATGCTTCTGGCCTCTCCTTGAGCAGAGATTCTCTGGCATTGTCCTTTATTCATTCCCTAATCCTGAAGGCTTCATCCTGCACCGTGGAAGGCTTGGAGTTCCATGGCAGATCCTCTTCCCCAGAATTCACCTTGGAGTTTATCATAATGAAAATTTAGCCTTGACCAAAAGAATTTGGAGAGTCTCCCTTTGGACAAGCTAGATTCTTAATGCTGCCCTCCCTCTCCCTCCAGGACTTGAATGGCGAATCTAGAATTAGAGAATCTTCTTCCTAGAAAGCCTCAAACTTGAAACCATTCCTTCTTTTATTGTCCTAAGATTCCATGATTCTTCATTGTAACTGATAAGAGGAGAGAAACAGAGGCTTCCAGGGAGAACAACTTTAAGAGAAGCAAGGACCTGATCTATAAGTCCATAGCCTGTCTGTGCATCCATCCATAATGTTTGTCAAACTCTGGGGGTCCCTTTAGCTAAAAGGTGCTATATAAATGTAAATGGCCATCATTATCATTAACTGCCGTCTGCCTGTCTTAAATTGACCACATGGAATGTGATTCAAGTTGGGCATCCAGCTTCCCTCCCTCCACTGGCTAGGAAATATTGGGGAGGTGTTTTTCTTGGCAAATAAATCTGATATCATAACTGACAGGGATCCAATCTGAGTAATTGCCTTCTGCTTTTCTAATTTCCACTGGAGCTTGGAACAGAGAACATTACTCTTTACTTTCCTTAAAAAACTACCCTTGACCATTTCCTACCCCCTAATGATGGATACTGTTGAAACCATTGCAGAAAGCTACCTCAGAAGTGATGGCATTTCAGGAAGAAGGAGCACTGCACAGTAGGGAAAGCACATTAGAAACTTGACTTTACATTGCAAAGGACTTGAAATGAAATACATGTTTCCGGAAAACTTCAATGAAGAAAAATATATTTTACTCCTTTCCAGCCTAGTTTAGCACCCTCATCTTATAGATATGGATCCAGAGAAATTAGTTAATTTGCTCAAGGTTACATAGTTGATGAATGGCAGAATGCTCCTCTTGAATATTTTGTTAGATTGTTCTGTGTACTAGTTTGTAAATTTCTTGGGGGGGAGCTACTATTTTTTGTATTTCCATAGAAATGCATACAGCATAAATGCAAGGGTTTTCATTTCTTCAGCAAACACTTATTAAATACCTAATTATATATGACATATTCATAGAATGACTGGTAGAAATATTAGTAGTTACTCACTCAATAAACGCTTATTGACTGAATCTAACCCATTTCTAGCGATACATCAAATTTCTAGCCCCACTTCAAAGGCCAAGTATGACAGCTGTGAGCATACTGCACTACATATGTGACTCTCTTGCTTTTGCCAAATGCAATGATGATAACTACATTTTTAGAGAAATTTAAAATTTACAAAATTCAGAGTGGTTAAGTGAATTGTCCAGGGTCACACTGCTGATAAGCTTAAGAGTGAGGGTTCAAATTCAGATCTCTCTTCATTCTGTATCCATTGATTTCTCCACTAACTCATGCTTCTCCTTTACATTTCACTCCTGCCCTGCATGCCAACTCAAATATAGCCTCTAAATCAATTTTTATACCTTCCCCCATATTATGAGGAAAGGGGCACTATGCTCAGAAAACCTAGGCTTGGTTCCTTATTCTGTTATTAATTAAAAGTTATTTAACTCCTGGATCCTGTTTTTTCTCATCTGTAAAATGAGAGAACAAAACAGATAATCTCTAAGGTTCTTTTTAGCATGAGGTTTTATTATAGAAGAAGGAGAATTTTTGTTTTCATGGAAAATTTGGAACTCTCAGTCTCTGAAACCCTAGACCACAAGACTTCCATTCTCTTCAGAGGAAGATAATAATTACGTATTATAGTGGAGTGATATCAAAAGTCCTTCTGTACTATTCTCAGCTCAGTCACTAATTTGATATATTTCAGTTTTTTATTCTAAAAAATAGAATAATAACAACCTAATAAGATTGTTAAGAATCACAGCATTTAATGAATATTAAAGGATTTTGAAAAGGAAGTTACTATACAACTGATAACAAAAATTTTAGAAAGTGTTTTTTAGTTTTAAAAAACATTTTCATATGTGCTTTATCTCATCTGTTCCTCAGAATAATTCTGTAGCATAATCTACTATTCTAGTAGAATCATACTATTATCCCATATTACAGAAAAAGAAACAAAGGTTTAGGTTAAAGTAATTTGGCTAAGATTGCTTGTCTAGTTAGTAGCAAAGATAAAAACTAAACTTATGTCTTTAGTTTCCAAAGCTAGGCTGCTTTAAGAAGTGTTATTGTTAATTGTTCTGGTAGAGTGTTATTAGTATTCTATCCAACTTAGCCATTAAGTGGACAAGACAGAGTGCCTCTTGAAGTAGGAACAGAAAGTCTGAGAAAGGTCCAATGTCCATGACACTCCCATCCTCTTCATTCTGATCCCACAACTATTGGAAGACAGTTTATTTTCCAAAAATAGTGACCTTTTCCTTTCTCTGCATTGCTCATGACCAAGAACAGGGAATACAAGTCCAGTCAGAGCAACCAACAGAAGCCATTGAATAAAAAATATTGGTCCTGCTTCTCTAGCTGAAGGTCTGTAATCTGGGAGATGTTCATTTAGCATATTTCTGCCTCCCAAATGGCTTTTACTTTTCCCTAAATTGAAACTGCAGTACAATATATGTGAATGATTAGGCTATGTAATACATTCCTGCAAATTTAGATTAGGCATGATTATGGCTTAAATAAAATAGTTGAACACAATTCTTATTGCTATCTATCTTTGCTCTTCTTTGCAATATAAATGGAGTGATGGAATTTGAAGAATGAATGACTTAAAGAGAAGGAGAGTAGATATAGGGGAAGGGATTTGCAGGGGAAAAGAGAAGAACCCTCCCCGTATTTCTGAATTTGATAGGTAAGGATGAGCAAAAGGAGGCTGTCAGTTAATTAAGAGCTGGGAATTAGGGCAGACTTCAGGAAGCATTCTGCTTCAAAAAAAAGTTTGAATGGGGGATTGAAAGATTTTCAGTCTATGGTTGGTATGATGCTTGAGTCACAGAATCATAGAATTGGAAGGGACCTTTGCCTGAAGTATGAACCCACTCTACAAGATATACCTAGTCTATGCTCAGTCACATTCAGTAATGTATTCTGTATTGGTGCAGCTCTCATCTTCAGAACATTCATATCTTAAGCAGAAAACTGACCTTTTGTACATTTCATCATTGGTTCCAGTTTTCTTTGGGGTTAAACAGAATAAGTCTAATCTGTCTTACACATGTCAATTCCTCAAATACTTGAAGGTCACTTATCATATCCCCTTTGGGTTTTTCCTTCTCCACAGTAAACATCTTTGAACTAACAATACAACAACAATCCCTAGCATCTTAACAACACTTTAAAGTTTGCAAACACACATATGTTAACTATTTTAAAAATATAATAATAGCTTTATTTTTCAAAATACATGCAAAGATAGTTTTCAACATTCAGCCTTGCAAAACTTTGTGTTCCAAATTTTTCTCCCTCCCTCCCTTTTTCTCTCCTCCTCTAGCCAGCAAAAAAAAAAATCCAGTATTGGTTAAACATGTACAATTCTTCTAAACCATATGTTAACTTTTGATCCTTACAACAACTCTGTGAGATAGGTGCTACTATGATCCCCACTTTACACCTAAGAAAACCGAGGCTAAGAGAGGTTATGTGATTTGCTTGGTTCACTCAGATAAAAAGTGTCAGAAGAAGAACTTGAATTTGGGTCTTCCTGACTCCAAGTCCAATACCCTCCCTCATTGTACCACCTATCAGCCTCAAGGAAATGATACATAATTGGCAGGATTTTAAATTTCCTTACTATCTTTGTTGTCCTTCTCTGGGAGGCTCATAGAAACAGAATCACCAGGTTGGTGGGGACCTCAAAGTTGTTTGGTTTGACCCATGAGAATCTTGTCTACAGCACAACTGACATGTATGATCATCCAATTTTTATTTAAAGACCTCTAGTAAAGGGAATTTTATTTAAAGACCTCTAGTAAGGCAGTCTACTCTACTTTTGATTTGCTCTAAATGTTAAGGAAGTTTTCTCTTATATTGAGCCTAAATAAGCCCTTCTATTATATCCATCAAATGCTTCTAGAGAAGCAGACCCAGTTGAATTAGATTTTCCCTAAAGGGCAGCTCTTCAAATATTTGAAGGCAACTATCAAGTTTTCTCAAAGTAATTTTTTTCCTCTCTTTTCTCCCTAGTTTTTTCAACTTATCCTAATATATAATGACTTTTCCTGTTCTGCTTGCTCTCTTCTGGACTAAAATCATTTTTGTCAATGTCTTTTCTAAAATGTGTGGCCCAGAATAAAAAAAAAACGGTCAAAGAATATTAGAATTGGAAAAGAACATAGAGATCATCTAGTCAAACTCTAATTTTTTATACGAGGAGGCTGAAGTTTGGGGAGGATAAAGACAGAGAGTTAAAAAAAAAGTATCAGAGATTTAGAACTAGAACAACTTTAGGGACCATCAAATCCAACACTTTCAAAGTGACAATAATGGGATTAGAACACACCTCTCTTATCTCTCTAGCCAGTTCGCATTCCCCTAGATCACAGTTTTTCTTTCTCTGGAAGGTTTAAAAGGGGAGAGTAACCATATTAAAAAGCATAGGAAGCAAGGGATGGACTATATGACTCCAGGAGAGCTTTCCCAGTTGAAGTGTGGAGACCTATCTCCTTAGGAAGCTTGTCTTCATGATGGAAAGATAAATGTAAAAAAAATCTGGTTAAAATTGGAGTCATTGAAGATAGAGATAACAAATACTCATCCCACTATTCCACTTTTTAATATTCAACCCAATATTTCATAGTGGTCCAAAGATGTCTAGTGTGGATAAGGGGCCATTAGCCAAAAGATCCATGAATGCCTCAAGGAATCTCTAAGTACCAGAGACTTTGCTGCATTTTACTCTTGACAATCTAACTAAAACTTCTGACTAAAGCAATTACTGCCTCTCCGAACTCTTGTGATATGTATACTCTACCCCATGGCTCTTCTGACTAGAGACAATATTTCTCTTCTTTTCATCATGATAACTGAAACAACAAATAACATCATTTTTGTTCAAGGACCCTTCAAGTCCTCTAAGGCTGAAGAACTTTGAGCTGTTGGCAGCAGGGGCAGCGAGAAAAACAAAAGGATGAGTGTGGATGTCTCTAATCAGCCCTTAGAGTCTCAGTTACCAGCTGCCAGCCTTCAAGCTCCAGAATGAGGGTTTTCCCTCTTCAGCCCTCTCTGGTAGGAAGCAGTTGGGTTATCTTTCTTACTTTATCTTTAGAATGGACTGTTTGCAGTTCTCCAGTGGAACCAGGTACCGTGGAAGGGTGAGACTATAATCCCTACTTCGCCTTCCCAATTATTGCAGCTATCATTCTTACTAAGTTCAAACTCCTCTGACACCTGAGGGTCTCAACAATCTGGATCCATTCTTACCTTTCCAATTCCAATTCCCATTAGCCTGGGAGAGACCTAACACTCATCTGTCTAATATCTCTCTCTTCCCTTTTTTCATTTTAGGGGGAAGCAAATTGAAATGCAGAAAGGGTAACATAACCATATATTGCAGGTCATTGTAGGGCAATAATAAAATATTCCTTCTTCCTTTAGTTCAAATTACATGAAATAAGCATGGAAATCAATTTGCTCAATCAAACAATTAAGAGATAAAGCTTTGACTATATAACTCAAATCTCCTGAGGCCAGTTGATCTCTTTTCAATACTAGAACATGAACTAGAACTGCTTATATTAGTACTACTGCTAGCTGGAATTTAAATATTGCTTTGAAGCTTCTAAGTGCTTTACAAATATTGTTTGTTGCTGTGGGACCCTGGGCAAGTCACTTAACTCCAATTGCCTCAGCAAAAAAAATACCAAAAAACCCCCCAAATATTATTTGTTTGATCTTCACAACTCTGGGAGGCAGATGCTGTTATCTCCATTTTATATATGAGAAAACTGAGGTAGATAAAGGTTGAGTGACTTGGCCAAGTTCACACAACTAGTAAGTGACTGAGATAGGATTTGAGTTCTTGTCACTGGATATAGCACTCCATCCACTATACTAGTTACTCCATGCTGCTGTTGCTACTAATCCTTTCAAAGCCCAACCCAACATCCATGCCATGGCAATGTATGGGAATGCTGGTGAGGATGATGTGTGCTCTGAGATTACTATGGAGCAAAGATTTGTCAGAAACCCTAAAATTCTGTTGATTTGGATTCTGGTGATTCCACTATATTTATTGTGATACAACTCCTAAGAGTCAAAGAAATATATAAGATGTCCCAAAAGTCTCAGTGCAGTTGTGGTAAACAAATTAGCTTATAATTACACTAAAAGCAGTTGCATATAAATTTATTAGGGCTTATGACTACACTAGGACTTTTGAGATACCCTGTGTATGGCAGAATAAAGTTGCAGATTGACTTTATTTAAAGCATTGTGATGTAATCAGCTTGAAATGGAAGACAGCAGAGTGAGTGGAGCTCCTTTTTGTTTCAATATCATAAGGAATAACACACAGGAAGAAATCAGCAATACCAATGTTTCGCTTGCTGAAAATGCATCAGTGCAGATGGTGCTGACCACTAAATCTGACAATGAGTCTGCATGAAACAGAATGAGGATGTGAATAGTTTCCTTTTATGCCAGTACTATTATTACAAAACTGGAAACAGAATTTTACCAGTTAGAAGTAAGGGCTTTGGATTGCTTTTAGTCCATGGTACCCTTAGCTCTAAGTAACATAACAATATATTGCAGATCATTGTAGGGCTATACTAAAAATATTCCTTCTTCCTTTAGCTCAAGTTATATGAAGTAAGCATTGAAATCAAGTGGCTACTAAAATTCAAAGGGGGAAAATTTGAAAGACCTAAAATCATTGAGGATTTCTATTTAATACAAGATTCAGAAATCACTTAATAATGAAATAATAATGAAATGAATAACAAAACAATAATGCTATCTCAAATGATTTTGGAGAGGAAATGGGAATACTTAGACTGGAATTTTGAAAACATCTATTCAATTTTTAAAGCTACTATCTTATTATCTAACTGGGATGGGCAGTAGAATGGGTGTATTATATTCCCAGTTAAGAGTAGTAAGGAGAGCAACAAAAGAAACTTGCAGAATGGAATCTAGAAAGTAAAGATGCATTAGAAAGTCTCTATTCCTTTAATCAGTGATTGAAAAAAAGTCAAAAAGATTATGGGCAAATACAAAAAGTTAAGGCACCACAAATAATAGTATGAACAATCTAACATCAATCAAAACCTTTGTTAGTGGGCTTGAGAAACTAAGAAATCAGAGGAGTGAATGAACTCCTGAAGAAAGAGGATGTGGAAAATTTCTGGTCTTCTATGATTGCTATATTTCCAGGACAACAAAAATATTAGTTGGATCAAATGCAAAACAGAAAGCTTGCATTGCCTAATATAATGAACTCCAGAAAAGTTAAGTCCAAAGAAATAACTAACTCTAGCATTTGCAAAATTGGAAAGCCATGGGACTGGATAAGATCCATAATTATTGGTTCAAATGTTTCACAGTGATGCGTTAATTACTAGAAAATCACTAGCTCTCAGACACAAGCCAGATTATATCTTTCTTAAGACAAGATATTACATATCCATTACCAAAAAATGAGAACATCAGTGGTTTTTCCAACTACTGACTAAATGATGCACTTATGTTTCTTATGTAAAGTATTTACAACTTATATAATTGAGAAGTTCTATAAACATTTTAGAAAATATATATTGGCTCAGGTCCAAAAAAGGTGTACCAGAAATTCTTAGGGGGTACAAAAAGCAACTTACTATTGATTCAGTAATTATTAAATGAGTCATCTGAAAGAGCCATCACATTTATTCTGCCTTTATTGATTGTTGTAAAACCTATGACTCATTTCCTCACTCATGGCTTATTCATGTATTGCAATTATATAATAAAATAGACCCAACTATAGTTTTTCCAGATGCAGTTCTAGCATCACTTTCTCTTACAAAGGCTTTCTTGATTCCCTCAATTTTAATGCTCTCCTTACCTATTTACCTTGTATTTTGTATTCATTCTATATATACTTTTATATTTAATTTTTGCCTCTTGTATTAGAATGTCAAAATAGAAAGAATTTCTATTTTCTTTTGCTGAGGAGGCAATTGGAGTTAAATGACTTGCCTAGGTTAAGTGACACAACTAGGAAGTGTTAAGCCTCTGAGATCAGATCTGAACTCAGGTCCTCCTGACTTCAGGGCTGGTGCTCTAGCCACTGTGCCACCTAGCTGACCCTAAGAATTTCTATTTTTTTAAATTGAAATTAGAATTTCAAAATAGAAAGACCTAGAAGAAGAAATCAGAATTATGTGGCAACTGAATGAGGCACATATCCTGTCATTCTGTCTGCTACTCAAATTGTGCCAAAGACTTTTTTTTCCATAACTAAAGAAAATGAGCTTAAGTCCCAATACTTTTATTAAATTATTTTTTCATCATTTTATTTATGGGTACAACAGACTGCAAAGCACAAAATATAAGAGAATAATAGCAGGATAGAGACTTGTCCTAAAATTGTTTCTATTTAAACTCCATTAAAATGAGAGAAATGAGGGCAGTAATAGTAATGTTAGAATAATGTGCTAGAAGTGTGCTGTTCTTTATAAACTAATATTATGACAAATCCCAAAATATCTTTGAGAAATATAAATAGTGTATTTATATATGTAAACACACATACATATACATACACACATATGTATATAAATATAAATACACATATACACTGGAACCAGACCATCATTACAAACAAAAATATTACCCATAAACGCCTGGACATAGCAATGATCCATAAAACTCAAGTACATTTTTTAAGTACAGATGTCTTCACACCTAATAGTAATAATCCCCAAACAACAGCCTGTCATATAGAGATAACAGAAGAGATTAAGACCATGTGGTGAAAGTATGAGGGTATGTCATCCTGTCTGGAACTGTCCCAGTGATGATTTCAATGAATCTCTAGAGGATAAACTTCCAACTCATATTCATTCAATTACAAAAAGCAGCTATTTCATTCACTTTCACAATATAGTCTCCAAAAACAGAATAATAGTAGGATAGTGATTTGTCTCTCAGACCATTTCTTTCTGAAGTCTATCAAATAAGATGAAAAAAGAGATAACAGCAATAATCACAAAAGCTGATATAGATTTTACAATTACAAAGACTTAACCTTGTTTACCTCAGTTCCACATCTGTGAAATGACCTAGAAAAAGAAATGGCAATATTTTTGCTAAAAGAAGCCCAGATGGGGCTGAAATGACTGAACAACCAACAGCAGCTATAAACAGCTAACATATGATCTCATTTGATCCTCATCATAACCTTTGGATTACAATTTAGCAAAAACACGATCATATCCATTTTTGCTGACAAAGATCTAGATTTGGAAAGTCCTTTAGAACTTATCTAGTCCAACTTTTTCATTTTAAAATTAAGAGAACAAAGGCTTAAAAACCATAGAAAACAATCACTTGCCAAATGTTTCTCAGGTAATAAATATCACAGCTGAGAACTGATTTCAAATCTTCTGAGTTTCAACTTAGTAGGTTTAAGCCAAACTCAATTCTCCCTTATACACTTGCATTGCCATTACCTCTACCTAATGATTTTTCTTCTCTTTCCACCTGTCTAAATCTCAGTTCCACTCCCATCTCCTCCATGAAGCTTCTTTGACTACTCTAGCCCACTCTTCTTTCTCTGAAATTCAAAGTGCACTTAAAGTCCTTAGTTATTTCCTAATTGCTTCCTTTGTGGATGTATTGTCTCTTCAGCTAGGTTGCTAACTCTCAGAGGACAGAGACTGTGCCATTCATGTTTCTATCCCCAAAGCATCCAGTAAAGTGCTTAGCACATAGAAAGTGATGAGAAGGATTTAGGATTATAGAATTTAGAGTTATATTATAATGGACTTCAGTAGTTATTCAGTACCACCATCTTATTTTACATAGCAGGAAATTAAGACTCAGAAGGAAGTGATTAAACCAGTTCCACAAGAGTAATTAGTAAAGCCAAAAGAAAAAAAAATGTATATATACAATGCACAATACACACATATATGCATATATATATTGCGTCTGTGTGTATATGTGTGTATGTGATACACACATGTACTTTTTATATTGATTGGCTGACTTCCTCCGGCAGGATCTCTCTTCTGTAACTTAAAGATGTAGGTTCCAACTCTTATTTACTTAGCTCAGACTTCATCTTTATCCCACTCCCCTATCTCACTCACTATGTCTGAAATGGCCTGGGCTTGAGGCAACTGGAGACTGAACAGTTGATTGAGAGTTCCGTTCAATTATTTTTTTTTCTTTCTCTCCCCTTTCTTTAGCAGTACTTTATGCATCTGCCATTGGTCTTAGCACTTAATGAAAACACTAAAGGAAGAAATAGAGCACTCATGGGCAAGTTGAGGCTTGAATAAAAGTGAATCTGCTCGTGAAGGTCACTGCCACTGTGGGAGTGAGGTTTATTCTTATTTTAGCCTCAGCAAGAGAGTAGCAGGGGAGTAATTAGTGCTCTGGCTGTGCTTGCAGGGGCTGATGCCCCAGCTCAAGGAGATTTGGACAAGAGTGGTAAATTAGCTTACTTTTTCCTGGTTGAGGATAAGTAGGAACAGTGTAATTTCTCATAAAATGTTGGTGTTGGAAGAGATCTTAAATGTCTTTTTAACCAATCCCATCATTTGACACATTAGAAAATTGAGCTCTAAAAATAGAAATGATTTGTTATACATAAGATCACTTGGCTTATAAGTGGCAGATGAAAGGCTTGAACCCAGGTCCCTGATTGTGCACTTCCACATTGTCTTCCTCCTCTTGCACATTCATTGTCTGCCTTCCAAAGCAGCCAGAATATAAGAACCACAGATGAGTAGCGTGTGTAATGATGATGCTGAAAATCTGTGACAGAATTGTGAAGTAGTTTGTCTTTGGTGCTTTCTTCCCTTCCTTTTAGTGCCTCCTTTTGACCAGGGCTCACTTATTCCACCAGAATCCTCAATGTCTCCCTTTTGCCCTCATCCAACTAAAATTTAGTCTCTCCCATGTCTTACCCAGAAGTAAAGGGCAGAGGAGGATTCAGATGAAGTCATGGATGTAAGCTTCTTTGCAAACTTTAAAATCTCTATACAAATGTTTATTGTTGGTCTTGTTATTATTATTATTGTTATTATCCTGCAGTCACCAGGCCTCTAGTCTGGCAATGACGACTTCATTCCCTGAGCCCACGACTGCACTCCTGCTGAGCTTAAGCAATGTTTATAGAGCAATTAATGGGGATGTGCTGTTAAATGTTTAACAACAGGACTCTAGGGAAAAAAATGTATGCACACACACTTTTAAATTTAATCTGCATTATTAACACTTTCTTAAATTTAGACAATCAACAAAACAATAAGTCAAGCCCTAATTTGTAGCACTGGTAAATTTCTGAAATGAAAGTGTGAATGGTGAAAATTTAACAATGGCTCTCCCAAGCTGGTCTGAGCAGGTCACAGAATATCCCAAGTCTTATCTTCCTATTCTTATATTGTTCAGTTGTTCCGGTCATGTGACTTTTTATGGTCCCTTTTGGGATTTTATTGGAAAAGATACTGGAAAGTTCTGTCATTTCTTTCTCCAGCTCATTTTTATAAAGGAGGAAACTGAAGTAAACAAGGTTAAGTGATTTGCCCCGTGTTACACAGCTAGTAAGTGTCAAAGGTCAGATTTGAACTCAAAAAGATGAATCTTCTTGTCTCTAGATCTAGCACTCTATCCACAGAGACACTTAGATACCCCTCTGTCTGTAAGGAGCAGCCAGGTTAGAAAGTTACCTGATGTTACTAAATTTAGTAATCTGAATTAAATTTAGTAACTAAATAAACTTTAGTAAATTTAGTAACCTGAAGTTATTAAATTAGGCTCAAGTGTTAATAGCAGATTGCTATCCACCCAGGGTAATTAGCATTTTAACAGAGGATAAGATCTTAACCCACAGTCTAACTTCCTGATGTTAAAATTGGGATGTTGCGGATAGAAGAGAGAATAACAGCTCACATTTCTCTAGGGTTTCAAGCTTTACTAGGCACTTTTCTCACAACTGTCCTGTCAGATAGGTAGTGCAAATGCTATTATTCTCATTTTTACAGACAAGGAAACTAAAGCTCAGAAAACTTAAATGAATTGCCAAAAGTCACAAAACTAAGAGGCACTGGCAATTATAATTGAACCTAAGCCTCTGTACTTTTTTTTTTTTCTGGTTAAATTCTGTTTTTTTGTTTGTTTGTTTTTGTTTTATTAAAGATTTTTATTTGCATAACATATGTATGGGTAGTTCCTCAACATTGATCTTTACAAAGCTTTCCATTACAATTTTTCCCCCTAGTCCCCTCCCCTCCCCTAGATGGCAGAAAGTCCACTACATGTTAATTATATGAAAATACTTGACAAGTCGAATATATGTATACATGTTTCCATACTTATCTTGCTGTGGAAGAACAATCGTATCTACATGAACAAAAAAATATTTGAGAAAGGAAACCCAATGCAAGCAAACATCGATAGAGATCATGAAAATGTAATGTAGTCCATATTTCATATCCCTCTCTCAGCCTCTGTACTTTTAAATCTCGCTCTCTTTCAGTTACATAAACATTGGTATTTGTTCGTGGGAACAGGTGCAGAACACAGCCAGTTGTGGGCTTCTTGGGGATGGGGCTTCCTTTCCGAAGAGACTGCACGCACTTTGGGACTGTCTGGTAGCTAGTTGCCTTTCCCCCACCTCACTCTCCCAGCCCTGTCCCTCAAAGTTTAGCTGCAGTAGTTTGAGGAAATTATACCTCTGCAAACTGACCCTTCTTAGAAATTCGCATTTACTAAAATAAGCAAATATTTATTTATTTAACGACAAAGCCAAAGGTTGAGGGGCGGGCTCCTAGCTGGTGACTGAGATAACACAGTATTTTTCAGGTCACCCTTGCCTTATGTGGATGGATGCGCTTTGTGGTGGCGGGAGTTCCGCAGAGCGTTTCCCCCCAACGCATGGATGAGTAATTTACCGTTTCATCAGTCACCACCTCGCTCACTCAGCCATTGTTAACTGGTGACTTGAAAATTACCTTTATTTAGTTCTGTTATCAGGAGGCTGCAGGGACTCGGGCGTTTCCACTCCACTTAGCTTCTTCTAAGGCTGACTGAAGCGCGCAAGCACATCACACAAACAGGGGCACCTAAGACTGCCCAACTCTGCCCACTCCTTCCTTCTCAGAACAGCTGGGGACGACTGTGGAATGGGCGAAGGCCGCCCGCCTCAGAGCAGCTCCCCCGCGGAGATAAGCCCTGGCGCTCTGGGACGCATCATGTCCTGTCTGTCTATACAAGTTGCCGAACCTTCCCCAGCAGCCCTCCGGTTGCGGCCAATTCTCCAGCTACATCATGGCGGGCACTCTCTTTTTCAGCTAAGTTTGCTGCCTTTCTGGGTCTCGTTTCCCCATCTTTGAGATTTGGCCCACTCTGTCTTGCTTCGGAAATTATTTGTTTTATCATACACTTTGAGAAAAATTTTGGGAAATGGATTAATCTTTGCCGCGCTCCCCACTCCACTCTCCATCCCAAGGTACTTACCTAGCCAACACAACTAGGTAATTTCCCTTCATGACCCAACCAAGGTGAGTTCAGGGGAATAAAACGAAACTTAACACAAGTTCAACCATGCTAAGCATTAGCGCAATCTCTTATTAAAAATTACATGAAATTCCCGAGCCAGAGAGAAATAAGGACCTCAGGGCTTATCTGCTAATTTGGATTATGTGCACACCAAACTCTTTGTCCGGACAGGTAATGGAAAGCTGGCTTTATTCAGTGGCACCATGAACCGGTTTTTTCACTGCCACTAAGAGGGGCAGGTTTAGCTAAGGACTTGCTAGGGACATGTGGGTGAACTATTTTGGAAACTTGGTTCCTGGTGGACTTGGAGAGAACTTTCTCCAGTCCTGCTCCTCTTCTCCCACTTTTCATCTTTATCCCATCTGTGATAGTTGCTTACCCCACCATTTGGAGCAAGCCCTGTCCTGTTACCAGGCAGTTGCTGAATATGGATGAAGGGTTTGTATTCAGCTGTGTCTAGCTTTGTTTCCATGCAGCTGGGAGGCTGGTGACAAGGTCTGTGGGCTGCTGGGCCAGGGCTGAAGTGTACTTGAGATCCACTTTATCTCTTTCCTCTTTTTATTCCAAGGCACTTAATCCACTTGAGAAAGGATGAGGGGAATGGAAGGAACTGGGCTCCTGTTTGGGCAGACAAAGGAGCTGGAGCCATCCTGCCTCTTTAGCAGGGTTGTCTGTTTCCTGGCAGGCAGGTGCTGCAGGCTGAGAGGGACAAGAGGAGGAAGTTGGCGTAGTCTCTGCCTGAACCACACTGCACTTCTGTGCTTGGTGACCAGAAGGGAGATAACTGGGGAAGGATAAGACACACTCCCAAGGAAGAGGAAGTTGGTGGGCCATTTTGGTCTGGTATTGTCATTGGGTCTCGGTCCATTTCCTCCTTAATCATAACTTTCCCCAAAGACTCATGCCTGATTTCCATCCATACTGGCCCTGTAGGGTAACATTGATGACACAGTCAAGCCATAGGTATCCCCACCTCTGAACCTTGCTACCGGTGGCAAATCATTCAAACCTTTCTGGACCTCAGTTCCCACATCTGTAAAATGAGGGAATTGGACTGAATAATCTCTGAGGTCTCCGGTTCTGAAGCTATGATCTTAGAAAAGATGCTAAGATGATAGGGAATGATTGGCACAGAGTGTTGCTTGGAGTCATTCATGTAAATCCACTTTAATTCTGTCAAGACTGACAGCGTTTGTTTTCCAAAGAGTTTCTTTCGTTTTTGCTTTTTGCTTGTGAAGAGGAATGAAGAAATTGTGATTTACAGTGTGTCAAGGACACAGGGATGGCAAATGTGGCTCTGTTTTCTTAGACATAAGCTTTCTCTAGGAAGAATGGAGATAACAGTTGAGTCTCCTTGGAGAAGGAGACACAGAAGGCTTTCAGTACTGAGCTTCTCTTTATGGCCTTGCAATTGTGAAGGGCTGTTAAGGGGTCCCCTGAACTGGTCTTATTAAGTTGGCATATTTTCCAGAAACACTGGACCCAGAGATGCTGGAGGCCCTGAATATATCAAGGGTGGAGCTCCCCTTGAGCTGACACAATTTGTTGTTTTACCACAAATGGACTCCCCGTTTATCCTTGGGAAGCAAGACAAATGCCAGCCAAGCTGTGCCAGATTGGATAATGCTTGTGCAGCTCGGGTCCTTTGTAGATAAGCAGACCCTCCTGTCTTCATAGTCTAGCAGTTCCCAAGGGAAAAGAATGAGGCTTTTGCCATCACCTTGCTCTTTCCTAAGGGGAGGGCTGTCTTGTCTTTTTTTCCTCCGCTTTTGGTGTGCCATTCCCCTTCCCATATCATTCTCCTTTCTGATATCCCCTCCTTCCTTTTATATTATTATAAAAGTATAAACTTCTGTAAAGACTGGGAACCCTTTGAGTTCTACATGCATGTTCATTTCTCTTGTAAGAAACCTGGTTTTCACATAAGACTCATGACATGACTGCCTGTTGACATTTTGGTGGCAGAAATGGGCATTGATGAGAGAAAGAGACTCAGAGTGCTCAGAGGAATCAGATGCAGGGCTCAGGATCAGCATGGGGTGCTTGTTTTCCCCACATATATAATATCTCTGCTTTAGGGAGTTTTACTTCTCCATTCATATCTTGGACTTCCCTTTCTTTGGGTTGAATTCCTCATTATAAGAGAAAGTCAAATTGTGGTAAAGTGGACAAAGGCAAGGCCTTAGGTTAAGGGTAACCAGCCAATGTGGATATGAGAATCCAGTTTTGATATGTGGACTAGCTGTTCAGATTAAGGCTATCCTAGTTAGAACAGAATTGGGTTTAGTTGTTTCTAGCTGAAAGACTTGGGCAAAGAAGGCTTTGGAGGGGAATCTTATGATAGGTCTTTGAGGTGAGTGAATGGGCCTAAATTTTTGTCCCCATTTCCAGGGTGCTGGCCAAGGTGATATAGTCAAAGAGGGCATATTAAAAGTGCATGCCCTAGTTCTCCTGGATGGCTGACTGTCTGATAAAAATAAGGAAGATATTCTATATAGACATATGTGTGTGACTTGGAAATACAAAAATTTGTTGTTTTTTGTCTCTCTGTATTTCCCATGTGTCTAAAGATGTCTAAAGATGACTTTGTTCCCTAATGGGACAGCTATGGGCCAAATTTTAT
The DNA here is from genome assembly GCA_023553655.1 of Myrmecobius fasciatus. Taxonomy (NCBI): domain Eukaryota; kingdom Metazoa; phylum Chordata; class Mammalia; order Dasyuromorphia; family Myrmecobiidae; genus Myrmecobius; species Myrmecobius fasciatus. The sequence continues at coordinate 51,777 of JAJPUD010004270.1, forward strand.
AGCTAAATGGCCCTGAAACAGCAGGTATTTATGTAGTGGTGAAGATGCACATTTTAACTTGATTTGTAGATCTAGCTAGCAAGGAAATTTCAGTGTTGCTAAGTTGTTGGTATGTTTGTTTCTTGTATCTGTGCTTATGTCTCTCTGCATCTTGTTAAGGTAATTTATGTTTTTAGAAAGATTTTGTTCTCTATCTTAGCATTTCTGAATTATAGTCAAGTTCTTTCCATCACCCTTCCCTCCTCAATCCCTACACATAATGTCTGGTTTATTGTTTTACATCTAGATAAAAGGTCCTTTCACTGAGAGAAATTTGGGGGGTTGGGTCAATGAAACTTTCAAGGCATGCACTTCAGAATTGGACTGGCACTTAATTCTTTCCTGGTTCATGAAAAAGATTAAAGTCTTTTGTGAATCAGGACACAACCAGAAGGTAATTGAGTTTGATTGGAATACCTAGTTTGGTATTTAGGGATAATATGATTTAAAATTAAACACTGATAAATGTAGTATGATTGTAAAATGATAGTAACTTTTTGAATTGGTGTGTATACTGTGAAATTGGAAATCTTGCTACAATTATAGGAGATTCCTATATTTTATCATAAATATCTGCATTTGAATCTCAAGGAATATCTTATTCCATATCCATAGAAGAGGAGCTTATTTCTGAAAGTAACTTGAAAATGCTTTGTTGCTACTTGTGTGAATAATACACCAGAATTTGACTATTACTTGAATAAACTAAGTTTTGTAAGTATTAAAAGATTTTTGTAAGGGATAAAAGAATCTTAAAGGATTTTTAGTGCTTCCATTTCTTAGCAAATAGCAGATATGTTAATAATTCAACAGTTTAAATGTTAAAAGTATGTTAATAGCCAACATTTGTACCTTATGAATCAAATTCTTTAATAGGTTATTAGTTTTGTTTAATACCATTGTATACTAAAATTTTTAAGGAGAATTTAAGGAGTAATAAAAGTAATGAATGATATAAGAGAAGAATCTAAAGGTAATAAGGAAGATATAGGTCTTTTTAAAAAATGAAAGACAGTTTAAGTATGTTGACAAAAGAGGTTGAAAAAGTTTTGGCTCTGTTTAAGAGGAAAGGTTATATGCAATGTTATATGTTTATTTTAGTGGGAATGATAGTAATAAAAATGGCTGCTTTATTTGGAAATATATAGGAAGAAATCATAGAGAGCTATAAGTAAATTGATAAGCTATGGGTTTCCTCTGAGACTGGAACCCAGATTTGAACTAAATTAAAATGTGCAGTTAAGTGTGATAATTGGGTTAGGTTAAATCCTAATATCAGATTGTTCCTTTTACAATCTTTGGCAGTGGATTGGCTAGAAATAGTGGACTTGATAATATGAAATACTTGGAATAAATAGCATTTGTGTAAAATATACTACAGTATTAAAACCATAACCCAAGATTCTGTATAATACCATTTGAAACATAGATCTTAGGAACAAGTGAATTTACTCTGGTCACATTTTAAGTGAAATGTGACCTCTCTCCTAATTTGATACTTAAGATCAGTCAGAATTTATTATGCTATTTGGCATTAAGACAAATTGGGAAAATGCATGGATCAGAAATTTGTTGACTTGGAGAACTTAAGTAAGTTATCTTATATCTAATTACTGTGATTGATGAAACTTACCATTTGAGGTAAAAATCTCTTGGGACTATAATTGATTCTGTTTTGGGGTTTGAATTTAGGTATAATTATCTGGTGGGTCATTAAGTCAGTAATTCACCTTTTAGGAGAAACACTACAAGCCACTCAGAGGGAATGTGATCCTGAATCATTCCAGGTGGAGATCTGTATCTGGACGACCTTGGCCTTGCCTAAGGTAGATCTTTCTGGCCTTATTTACTCATTGTGTTTCTTTTGAACAGGAATGTTTCCCACCTGGCTGTTTCTGAGTCTGTCTATGAAGTGGAATTGTTACTGCATGATTGGTTGTCAACTGTGACTCTTACCTGAAGTCAAACAGAGCTAAGGATTCTTTATTTTACTCTATATATGTTGTCATCAAGGACTAGTTTGATGCTGTTATAATCTTGTCTCTGCTTTTTCCTTTTATAACAAATTTCTATAATCTGAACAAGTGGTCAATAGAAGACATAAGCACAATGCAAGTATGTGACATATTGATGTTTTCATTCTGAATGAACAGTCATTCCATATATCCATCAGCTAGGTAAATTAGTACCCAGGCTTGTCATTCTGCTATTGTTTACATAATCATGCAAAGATTAAATCCTCAAAATATCTTATCCTCTTTGAAATTAACAAAGATAAAAAAGTTTGTGAAACAAAGATGAAAATATGGTGTTATATCAGCACCCCATAGACTAAGGCTGGGATATATTTGAGTTACTATAATAAGATGAAGTATGTAAGATCTGAACTATTCAGTCTAAAATTATAGTCCTTTCTATATTTTTAAAAAACTTTGTAAATGAATATTTGGCCTAGTCATCAGCTTGTAACTATATTTATCTATATATCTATATAAAATAAGGTCCTTAAATATTTCAAAATGATTTAAGAATAATTAGATATTGATACAACTGTTTGTGGGACCTGCTATTCTATAAATAATTGAACCTAAATTAGAAACATCTGTTTGGTTTGGAGAAGAAAAATTTAATGCAATTAGTTTTCTTAGAGGGATATAATTTAAATGACAATTCAAAATAATTCTTAGTAGTCTCTTTTACCTCCTGTTACTCCCTTTCTTTGGAAGAAATAGGAGTATAAAATTCTAGAAATTCATTTCTGGAAAGGACTGTTGTTCTGGCTAAATGGATCTATTTTCTTTCTGCCAGAGTTTATATTTCATTTCTTGCATAGCTTGCTCCTCATCCCCAGAACACACTCTCTTCTCGCCTCTACCTTTTAGAATCCTTGGTTTCCTTCAAGACTCAACTAAGGAACCATCATCTATGTTGTCTTTCCTGATTTTAACTTATGCTCTCTTCCTCAGATTATCATGTCCTTATTTCTTTGTTTACATGTTGTAACTCCTAGGAGGATGCAAGCTATTTGAGAGGAGGACCTATTTTTTTCATCGTGTCTTTATCCTCTATGTCTAACACAGTGTATGTACTATTAAATAGATACAATGAATGTTTGTTGAAATGAATTAAACCAACATGAGAACTGGTCTCATTTCATGTATCATTTTACAGAGCAGAAAATGGAAGCTAAGTGATGTTGTCCCCAGACCAAAGGGGACTAATGCAGGGTTCCTAACTTTCATGATATGTTTGATCTCTGTGAAGGAGCCATCTTGCCTTTAGCCTGGGAGTTTTTAATCTTGTTTATGTGTGATTGGCCCTTTAAGTGTTTTTGTGAAACCTGTGGACCCCTTCTGAGAATAAGGATTTTTCTTTAAATTTACAATAGAAGAAAAGGTTAAATTTCATTTAGATGTTAGTGAAAATAAGGATTTATTTTTTCCTTCCCATTCAAGCTCTGCATCCCCTGAAATATAGGAACTGACTTAAGGAATCTTGTTTTAGATAGTTTCCTCTATAAATTTGTTTTGCTTTCCATGAAGAGATCTTATTTGTCTTCTTGCTCTTTTTTTTTACAGTCATGGTAAAAGTTCAAGTTTAGGAACACGGGGCCAGAAGACTTTTTGATCTGTTGTCTCAAGGCAGCCTTAGAAGAGGATGGTCGGGGGTGTCCTGGTCAGAACAACAGATAGTAGCCACCTTTGCCTTCTAGCTCTCACAGGTCACTTGCCCAGCTTCTTTGCTTGTGCTAACAGGCTTGGTTTAGGAAAGACTTGAAGCCAGGTTTGACTCTTGAAAATATGATTTCACCTCAATCTATCAATCTTCAGAATCATTTAGGTTCCTGCTTTCTTCCTGAGAGGGTCTGTCTTCCCCTAACTAATTCTGCCTTTGATGGGCGTCTCTGTCCCTCAGAATTCTGTGGTTATGAGTCTGTGCACCCCATTCTATCTCCCAGAACTGTCTCAGTGGTCTTCTAGCCTAAGACCTTGCCTATCTGCCAACTTTCCCTCAGCACTGACATGGTATTAGGAAACTAAGGGGCAGAGATATTGGCAGCAACAGTGAGCTGACAAGCCTGAGTTCACATCAGTACTGGGGAGTCGACAGGAACCTCGGAATTAAGTGGCCATGTTTAGTTTTTAATTAAGCCCCTACAGTCTTTTAAAAAGGTCACTGATGACACTGTCTTCTTTAAGGCCAGTCGGAGAAGACATTCAAAGTCAAAGTTCCAAGACGGGAGCCTTGTTACTTAAAATGTCACTGGAAGAAATTTTGAGATGGGGAAGGAGGGAGGTATAGGGGAAGATCACCCATATTTTCACTGTTGCCTCAGTGCTTCTAATTGGAGCCCTAAACTTTCTGGCCCTAAAGGGCAGTGGTTCCCAATCTACTCTCTCAAGTGCCTGTCCCCTTACTTGCTCAGGAGAGCAAGCGCATAGACCAAGGTATCCAAAGCAAAAGGAATATAACAGGTGACCCATTGACATCAGCTGGGAACCCATTTGCAGGCTGAGGGCAGAATGGGGTCTTTGTATCATCAGTAACAAAGTCACATTTAACATTTGTTGTGATACTAACTGCACCAATTTTTTCATTAACTTCTTTGTAGGTCCTGACCAGTGTGCAATTCTTTCTAGATTGGAATACAATTACTTAGTTTTTTCACATACCCCACATAAACTGTTAATTAGTCATGCTACAAGCATTTCTTAAACACTTATTATGCTTACCAGACACTGCCAAGATCTATAAAAGTACAAACCAAGGCAAAAACAGTCCTTATCTTCAAGATGCATATTCTAATATAAATAATCAGGTATATACAATATATATTATATAATAAATATATTATGCTATATATACATATATATATATATATACCGTATGTGTTTAATTAATCAATAAACATTTATTAAGTACTTACTATGTATCAGGCATTGGGCTTAGAGCTGACCATACAAAAAGAGGTGAAAGTTAGTCTCTGACCTCAAGAAGTTTTCAATTTAATGGAAGAGTTTACAATCTAATGGAGTTGATGGAGGGTAATCTCAAGCTACCATTTGGGAAGCAGAGACTTCTATTCTACACAACAGAATTGAGAGAGATGGAGTCATCTGATTTCTTGGAGCATTTCATCCAGTTATTCTGGATAATTTAGGTCTTAGGTTAATATTGTGGGCATTTTATTATCTTATGTCAAATGAATCTTCAGCAATGTTGAATGAGTCAAAGGACTGGGAAAATTAAAGAATATATAGGAGCAACTAGGTGGTGCCCTGGATAGAGTACCGACCTGGAGTCAGGAAAATGAGCCTTCCCGAGTTCAAATTTTACCTCAGACACTTACAAGTCACTTGACCCTCTTTGTGTCAGTCCCCTCATCTGTAAAATGAGCTGGAGAAGGCAATGGAAAACCACTCCCTGGAGAAACAATGACATCGATAACAATAACAACAAAGAATTCATGATTGTTTTGCTGTGTTCTCCTACCTTATCACTGCAACTTGAACAAAGTGGATATTGAATGATCATGAACAGCCTGTGACTTTGCTTGGAGAGTCCTGGATTTGAATTCTACCTTAGATGCCGTTTTAGCTGCATGAGCCTGGGAAAAGCACTTAACTTCTCTGTAGTTCAATTTTCTAATTTGTAAAATGGGAAGAATGACACATATCTCATAGGGCTGTTGGGAGAAGCAAATGGAATGATATGCAAAGTATTTTGCAAACCTCAAAGAGCTATGTAAATTTCAATTATAATAGACATTGGTGATGATGAGGAGGAGGATAGTGAAGAAGAAGAAGATCATGATGATGATGATGAGTGGGGTCTCCAGAGAGAGAGTAAGAGAAAAAAGTGTTAGGATTACCCCTTTATAAACCTTCAAGTACTGTATAAATATGAGTTATTATCATGGCTCATTCCATTGGGAAAGATGGTAGGCTCCTCAGCACAGTCACTGGAGGCTTTTTAATTTCAGAAAGAGTCACCATTGGTTCATGGACAATTTTTTGAGAGTACTACAATAGCCCATGTCCCAATATATGGACAATGTCACTCTGTGACCTGTGGTGGTAGAAGTCCTGGTGGTTCAGTGGGAGCTTAATGTCCTTCTTTCTCCATTATGGACTACACAAAGTGGTGGTGATGGTGGTGGGGAGGGTAGTACTGGATGGGGAATATGCTTGCCTGCCCACTTCAAGGCTTTCTATGGTATTAATTCTCTTATGGAATTCCATTTTTCTAAGGCACGATAGCTTTCTCTTGGCTTGGCTCTCCTTGACTAATACAGAGCCCTATACTATTCGAAAATGTGGAAATGAAAACTTCAAAGGGTTTTATGTCAAACTCCTCTTAGACACTGACTCATAGAAATGTTTCTGGAAATCCTCAAAAGCTTTATTAATCTGTTAAGATATCCCTAGAGCAGGATTGTCTGTAATATCATATTTCCAGAGCTCTTCAGCAGCTTCCATTGTATCATTCCTATTGTTCTTGACTATTTTCTTGGCCCCTAGTGAACTCTTTATGAAGCAAGAGGGCTCTTGGCTATGCTGGCTGTTTTAGCCTGTCATCTCTTTCCCCTCCTTCTTCCTACTCATTTCTCTTTAACTCTCAGAGATGAAAAGGAGACCAACTCTGCATTTGTTTACTCCTCTTCCTCTCCCTATTGGTTATGCTATGTTACCACTTTCTTTTCCTGGCAGCTGGATCTAGGTCAGATGCCTAGGGGGGCCTATCCTGGAAAGTCTACCCATGATTTCTCCAAATAGCCCCCTTCTGCAAGTCACCGTGCAGATCTCCAAAGTCTGCTTTTAGAAGCCACCTATGTCATTCCTGGGCCTAGTTTAAAGTTTATAAGGGCTCTTCCTAGAGTAAGCCACTTCTTCCACTAAGCAGCCTTTGTCAATTAAATAAAAAAATAATGGGCAGTCTTAGAATATACAAATGATAATTCTGCTGTACAATAAACTACTACTAATTCACTTAATCTGTTATTCAGCTGGTCTCAGGCCATGTTTCATAGTCATTCACCCCAGTTATTTTGCCATCTGCCCTGTTGCACTATAGACTCTGTCGTTGGGCACACATTTGAACTTTACTTTTGGAAAGGGCAAGACAATCCATTGTCCCAACTCTTTAGAGCCAAACTTACTTTCTTGACCAGCACTACCCTATGCATGTTGCCTTCCCCTCTAAAAATATATTTAGGGAATATTAGCACAGTATTTGTCACATAAAAGCATAATTGGTGAATACATAAATGACTACTTATAAAAATTGGTATTTACACATCTTTAAGGGCCTGACTCATTTTATTAATTTCATATGCTAGTGACTTACTATCAGTAGGGTTTGGATGAGTTTTCTCTCAGGAGTGATGATTTATGAGAATCAAGAGATAGGACCCCATAGGGCAGAATTAGGCATAATGGATACCAACTGGCAGAATCAAATTTAAGTTTAATGTCAGGAAAACCTTCCTAATAATTAAAGCAATCTGAAAGGGAAATAAACTGCTGTAGGAGGAGAGAGTGGTTTCCTCACTAGAGATCTTCCAATGGACATATTGTCACTTTGTTGTAGAAGGGATTCTTGCTTACATGTTAGCCAGTCTAGATTTTCAATGCATGTCTGTTCAAATCTTGAGATTCTGTTAGGTTTAAGTAAATTTTTAGCAAACACCAGGGACACAAAGATAAAATTATTTCTAGAAGAAGGCTACATACTGAGAATAACTTTGGAAATTACAAGGGAATGCCATTATATAGGAAAAACTTTAAGGGGGATTCTTGGTTCCCAGCATCTGAAGGGAGCTACACTAGATAAAGGACCTCCACATACAGAGAGCAACTCTGACCATACCACTAAAGAAGGAACAGAAAAAGTATTGGATGCTCAGAGAAGACTTAATACTGTTTCTACCTGACCTTCAATGTAAGGGGCACTGTGGACTTGGTAGTCACAGAACATGGGTTTGAATTCTGGTTCTGTTATTTTGCTCCCAGTGGGACCATGAACAAACCCTTTTGCTTATCTGTAAAATGAGGAGCTTGGACAAAATGATCTTCTGTTTCTCAATCTATGGCTCTTCAAAACAGCCTTGGGATGCCTATCCATTGGGGAATGACTGAACAAATTATGGTATTTGATTATGATGGAAAACTACTGTGCTATAAGAAATGATGAATTCAATGATTTTAGAAAAACATGGATAGACTGGCATGAAATAAGGAGCATAAGCAAGAGAATGTTGTATACAGCAACAGCAATATTGTTTTAAGAAGAACTGAGCGAATAAGTCATTTCGACTATTATAAAAACCCTAATTAATTACAAAAGACCTTTGAGTGAAGATATCTGAATCCAGAAAAGGAAGTATGTATAGAATGATTTTACAAATATTACATATATATAATTATATATGTATATACATATTTGTGTTTAATGATAGCCATCTCTAGGGCAGGGGGAAAGGAAAGGAAAAAAAATTATGATAACTTAATTATATATTTAAAAAGAATAGCAAATCTTACAATAGATTTTCAATTTCTTGTGCAATCATGCACACACACACCACACACACATTTAAAGAGCAGCCTTCTGTTTGTTAAATTAGGTTGCAAAAAAAGCTAGTGTTGCCTTATCCCAGCCAAAAGTATTAGATGCTTTAGGGTATTTTCTATTGCTGGGCTATAGCTTCTGCCCTCTGGAGTGAGAGCAATCAATGAGCTTCCCTCCCTTTTCCTCAGCCTCAGAGTCAGGTGCCTGAGTTTGGCAGAAGGCTTCAGGAAACCATCAGGATTCTAGGGCCTGATAGTTGAAAACGAAATTCTGAACCCTTTGCCCCTGGACATTCCACAGAGGCAAAACACAAAGCAATTTCTCCCATCTAGGAAGCAATAAAAATGTATTTATGAACCAGTCTCTCTTGCTAAGGGAGGGAATTTATGTCTCTTCATGCTCTTGTTGACAATAATAACTGATTGCTGCATCAATAGGATGCAATATAATTTAAAAACCCTCCAAAACAAGGAGCAGAAAACAACTTGTGAAGGGAGAATGAGCTGGGTTGTGGGAACCTTTGATTTTGTGGCGGGAGCACTGGGCCTGCTAATGCCCCAAGGTGATGGGAACTCAGCTCTGGGAGCACCTGCAATCTCATCTTGTTTCCTACCCAAGCACCGGGGAAGAAAAGCAATTTGTTTGCTCTCATACTTTAAAGATGAACTTTCCGTGCTCAATCAAACGTTATTATCCCAATGTAAGTCAATTTACCTTTGAATTTGAAGGCTATTTTCTTTCTAAATGGCTAATTATGGGAGATAGATGGCTGTAAACAGGAGCTTTCTATTTCACAACTCAGCCGGTCCTCTTTTCTTTAGCACCTAGAGTGGGGCAGGCAAAGCAGATTCTAGAATTTGTTTTTCCACTGTAACCGTGCCCTTATCACATGATGCTTTTAGCTCAGCTTACGCTGTAGCCTCTTACTTTCCCCTGGGAAATTTTAAGGTGATATTCTTGCTTTCCCCCTGAAACCCCAAGTCTTCCAACCCCATAGTCACATATTCTTCTTAGGGAACTTTTTCTTTCCCTATTCTTCCTATAGTTTTCATTCCCCCTCTCCTTCAAATCTATGCCTTCTCCTAAAATGGCAGATGATTCCTATTGAAAGGTCTGGTACATGTTTAACATATATTGGATTATTTGCCATCTAGGGAGGGGGTGGGAGAAAGAGGAGGGAAAATTGGAACACAAGGTTTTGCAAGGGTTAATGTTGAAAAATTATCCATGCATATGTTTTGAAAATAAAAAACCTTTAATTAAAAAAGGTATGATATTAGCATTGGGGTGAAGGAGAAGAGGCAGAAGGTTTTGGGTGAATTGCTCATTAGGCAGAGTTTTTATCCCCCCCTACCCCAGGCCCCTTTCTTGAGTTCCTCTTCCTGAGATTTAGCCAAATAGAATCCTGATGAATCAGACTCAAAGATAGTAGCAGAGTCATTTCTCTGTCATAGAATCATCTTGGTCTCTTTCCTTTTTCTCTCCATGGGTCTATCATGCTCTCTCTTCTCCCGGCTCAAAGTTTGTGAAGCAATCAAGTATTAAAAATGGGAAGTAGAAGGCCACCCTTGATCTGCCAGGACCCTGTCCCCTTCTCACCTTGACATCAGACCCCTTCATTAAAAGGAGAGGTCTTAGTCCCAGAATGTGATATCCTAAACTCTTGATGACTAGAGTTTTAAGGGAAGAGTGACACTAACAGAGGTCGAGATAAAAAGAGGTCACCTGAGGGAGGGCTGGACTTGCTCACAGGGCTGCATCTTTGATTCATCTAGCAAAGTCAGGAAGCCCAACTGGCTCAGCGCCGTGGGGGCAGCTGCCTTTCTCCACTGTATTATGGGCATCATCCAGGAGTTAATTGAATGGGGCCGTTTGTTTACCGAGATGAGGGCCGGTGTACCCTCCACCATCCCCATGAGTGGTGATGAGCAGGTAACTCTAAGTGTGCAGTATTTTTGTTTTCCTTTTGATGAATCTCCAAGCAGAGCTGCTTTGAAGATGAGAAGCCAATTGTGTTTGCTGGGTCATGGGTGGCTCCAGCTGAGGGTCAGAGCCTTCAGAATGCTTTAGATCTCAAAGAGTTTAGATTCCTCTGGTGTGTTAGGCTACAGTGTGATCCTGTGAAAATGTGTTTCCCGACTCCTGTCTCCCCAAAGAAACCTTTCCTTTGGCCCTGAGCTCTTTGCTTCTAAACAGTGGAACAGCAAAAGCTTCTTTGGCCATTGGACCTCATTTTCATTAGGTATTGGTCAGGGAATAAGGGATTGTATTGGGAGGGTAATTTTGTGAGGGGCCTAGGCCAAGTACTTTCAGAGTAGGATGGACATAGTTGGAGTGATAAGATCATAGCCTAGAATAGAATGTCAGAGTCTGATCCCATCTCTGGGCCTGATTCAGCAGGATTCCAGTTAGTGAAAAACCTCAGCAGGTCTCAATGACCTAGCGGCTAATTGGATGCCAGTCTGAGTTCTGCTTAGTTTGAGTTGGAGGACTAGCATGTAGAGGCCTCCTATGAGCACTTACTGTCTGTACCATTAATTTGTGCACTTAATATATCTGATTATATACCTATTTTCTATATACAGATTTTTTAGACCATAAACTCATGGAGTTAATTTTAGAATTTTTTTGTATGATGCTTAGAACTAAAAATAGTTCAATTTACCAATTATCTATTAAATGCCTACTGTATGCAGGGTAGTGGGTAGGTGTTGGGAATAAAAACACAAAAAATTCTCAAATCCTAGCGCTCAAGAAATTTAACTATTGAATGGATTTTGGTATTTAGGAAATATTTTGGTGAATTAAATTGAAGTAGTCTGTGAACATCTAAAATTTTTTATTAGTTCTATTTTTACTTAACAAAACTTAATCTACTGGATCCTATACTATATTCTTGCTCTTTCTCTTTCCTTTCCTCCTTCCCTTCTCAGCCCTCTCCCACTTTCTCTTTCTCTTAACCAACAATGATTTTCTAGCTATTCTCTGATTACATACCTTCTGTTCTGCTCTATTCTCATATAATATTTTGAGATTCTTCAAAAACTGGCAATAAACCAATGATGGGCTTCAAATTTGTCCAAAATAGAATCTTTTAAAGGAAAGCATGAGGGTATTTCAGTTTAATAATCAAAGGGCCTCCCTAAGGATAACCAGGAGATCCATCTCAGCCAGAAGGATAAGTGCTCTTCCTGGATCCCATAATCACCAAGCTCCAAGAAAATCAGGGTTGGAATAGTGGAATTCCAAGCTTTGCTTCACATGCTGATTAAACCATTAAATCCACATTGATTATGGACAAACAGTCAAGTGGGAACTCATATGGACTTTGGGACTCTCCTGGACTCTCTTTGTTTTTGCAGCCAGTTGGAAAAGACACATTTCTCTTCTCTACAGTGAAAACTGATTATTGATGATGAAGGGAAGAGACAACTCCTTGGGAGTTTGAGGAGAGTGGGAATGACAGATCCTAGTGGACCACCTTTGGGAAAGGAGAGAGACAATCCTGAAGCCTGTCTCTAGGAGATTGCAGTAGCCCTTAGGAAAATTAAGATAAAATCCAAAAAGAGAGAGAGAGAGAAAGAGGAGGTAAAATGTAATCAACAACTGCCCATTTTCATTCTTCCTTTCTTTTTGATTCTCACTTTGTCCCTCTGAACACATCTACCTTGGAGGAAAGTAAAAGACTCAGTGTCCCTTGAAACAGTTGTGGTAGTGCATTATGCCAACGGAGTTAATGAGGCATTTGTTCTGACAGTAGGCGGCTGCTTTCACTTGCTTGCTTCTGCTAGCAGCCTTCCAAAGCCCCTTGCTTCCTCCCCACACCCAATCCCTTCAGAACAAATGTTGGAGTGGCTATCTTTCTTGATCTTTCAGGCTTAGCATCTGTAGGCTGGCCAGGTAGCAGGAGGAAAAAGGGTCAGCCAGGGAATACAGTTGGGTTTGTCAAGTGTGTCCTTTGGACTTCTGATATGAAAACAACTTCCACTTTCCTCCACTGACCAACAATTAATTCCACAATCTATCTTCAAAGAGGCATTACGTTCTACTTGCTACTGTCATCGGGGCACAGTATTTCCTGTTTTTTAAAATCATTTTCAAGTGATTCCATGAAAATAGAGTGTTTAGTTAATGTGGAATAAGAAAATAAGAGTTAGAAAAAAAAAACCACCCTTATTAATCTCTGTCCAGCTAGTGATTAGGCCAAAGAAATAAGACTCAGATCCAAAGGAAAGAAAGATATATCTAGCTCACTTCTTGTGGTTTAGTTGTCTTCATTCATGGCTGACTCTTCATGATCCTTTTTGGGGTTTTCTTGGCAAAGATACTGGAGTGGTTTGCTTTTTTCCAAATTCACTTCTAGAATAATGCAAAACACCAGCCCACCTTGTCCCAACAGTCTAGGGAGGTGACCAGGAGATATTTTTCTTTCTTTTTTATTATTAAAACTTTTTATTTGCAAAACATATGTATGGGTAGTTCTTCAACATTGATCCTTACAAAGCTTTCTGTTACAAATTTTTCCCCCTAGTCCCCTCCCCTCCCCTATATGCCAGGAAGTTTATTACATGTTAATTATATTAAAATACTTGACAAATCGAATATATGTATACATATTTCCACACTTATCATTGTTGTGCAAGAAAAATCATATCTACAAGAAAAAAAATCTGAGAAAGGAAACACAATGCAAGCAAACATCGCTAGAGAGCATGAAAATGTTATGTTGTGGTCCACATTTCACATCCCTCTCTCTGGGTGTATATGGCTTTCTTCACTGAACAACTGGTACTGGTTTGAAACATTTCATTGTTGCAGAGAGCCATGTCCATCAGAATTGATCATCATAGAGTATTGTTGTTGCTGTGTATAATGATCTCCTGGTTCTGCTCATTTCATTCAGTATCAGTCCATTCAAGTCTCTCCAGGCCTCTCTGAAATCATCCTGCTGGTCATTCAGGAGATATTTTTCACTACAAATAATGACAATCTTGTCCAAGACCTCATCTGAACTGTAATACTGATAAATACTGAGATCTAAATCAGGTCCAGCTGACTTAATCTCTAGCTTTGGTAATGGGTGCCTCAGAAGCAGAGTTGGGTGTAATTGGATTACGCCTCAGTTTCTTCATGTGCATCGGTAAAGCTATTTCCCATACTGACATTACCCTTGCATGAACATTCCAGGTACTATAAAACTATAATATGATTTGTTCCACATCTTTGAAAAATTACAGTTATTTCTTCCACATCACAATTTTTTCCCATTGTGCTTTCAATATATTTGCAGCTGTGCATAAGAAATTAAAGGGGAATTTTGCAAAAAGTTTTGCAAAAGCTGCAGATAGCATATGAAGGCCCATAGATGGCACAGAAAAAGTTTAAAAACTCAGAAATGCACAAAATATGTGTATAGTATTAGTTTTTGACCAAATAACTCAAATTTTATAAGGTACCATAAATACTCCATAAAAGAAAAAGAAGAAAAATCAGACTTTTTTTGCTCACAAGAAGAGAGGGCCATGGAGAGATTTACATGAACTGATGCTAAGTGAAGTGAGTAGAACCACGGCAACAAGATTATGTGATGATCAATTCTGATGACTCTTTTCAATAATGGGATGATTCAGTCTAATTCCAATAGACTTGTGATAGAGAGAACCATCTGCATTCAAAGAGAGGACTATGGGGATTGATTGTGGATCACTTTCACCTTTTTGTTATTGCATGCTTGCTTGTTTTTCTTTCTCATTTTTTTTCTCCTTTTTGATCTGATTTTTCTTGTGCAGCATGATAAATGTAGATTTATGTTTAGAAGAACTGCACATGTTATATTGGATTACTTGCTGGTTAGGGGAGGAGGTGGGGGAAGTGAGAAAAAAATTGGAACACAAGGTTTTTCAAGGTTGAATGTTGAAAACTATCTTTGCATGTATTTTGAAAAATTAAAAAAAAAAAACTAAAAAAAGAAGAGCAGCCCCAAAAGTTTTATGCATATTTTCCAGATTGTGGGAGCACTGTGCCCGTAATCTCTGCAATGAGAAAGGGATAACTGTAGTCAAGGAACAGGATGGCACAATGAGGCAGATAGATAATACAGGGAATAGAGCTATTGAGAGTCTGGAAGACCTGAGTTACAATTCAGTCTCAGACAATTAGTAGCTGTGTGACTCTGGGGAAATCACTTAACTCCCATTTTCTTCAGTTTTTCTCATTTATAAAGTAGGCCTAATAGTCGCATATATCTGCCAGGATTGTTATGAGAATCAAGTGAAATACCCTATGTATAGAACTTTTCAAACTTAAAAATGCTATATATGAAATGCAGTATTAGCCATTATTATTACTATCACAAGTCAGGACGCTCCTCACCACATAACAAGTCTTCCCTTGTAGTCAGGTGTTGGTAGCTATGTTACTAAACAGGGTTGGATACCCAGTACAAAGATAGAGGAACTGGGTAGAGTAGGAAAAAAAAATATTGAATTTACATCAGACAATGTGGGCTTGAGTTCTAACTCTGCCACTTACTAGCTGGGTAACCTTGGACAAAACATTTCATCTCACTGAGTCTCAATTTCTATCTGTAAAATGGAGATAACATTTGCACTGTTTATTTGGGGGTAGTTGTAAAAAGGGTTGTTGTAAAGAGGGCATACTGTGAGCTTTAAAATGCCATGATAAGAAATAGCCTGGAGGGTCAGAGCTAAGATGGCAGAGCACAGGCAGCAACCCAACTGAACTGAAGTCATTTGACTAGTAATAAGTTTTGTTTCAGGTTTTAAATACCTGATATCGCATATGTTATTATTGTATTTCTAAATCTTCTTCTAGTGTGAAATTTGAGAGATCATTGTATCAGAAATACTTTTTAGACTAATAACTTTTTTTTATTTGGATGCTATTAGATTATGAATTAAGTTTTTAAAAGAATGTGATAAATATTAGAAAATTATCAATGAAGCATATTTTGATTTTAAAATAATAATAATTAATATTATGAAACTAATAGTAGAAAATGACATGTCTTATGATCTGAGAACTGTTAGAGATGGATGTTGGGTAATGGGAAAAGTTGAGGGGATGACCTTGGTATAGCCTAAAATAGGAGTCTTTTGAGTCAATTTCCCCATTGTACTATTTAGTTTCTGAACAAGAAATTTTCCCACCTGTTTAATCCTGTACCTTGCTTTTGATACCTTATGATTGATTACATGATTGGCTCTCAGATATGACACACATATCTTGGGATTAAACAGAACTAAGATCTCCCTCTCTTTTTATGACATATGTCAGGTCAGTCTCTACCCTTGAATGGATCAATCTTGACACTGTTGTAACTATATCCCTTCTTTTACTTTCATTGCAAATTTCTGTGATAAGGGCAGGTGAGCAGTAAAAGTTTTGAAAGTGCAGTACTAAATTTATTAATCAATAGATTGATATTGGAACATCTTGGTTCCTATGATAGGATGCGAGTATGAAAAAACTAACAATTTTAATCCATAAATGTGGTCAAATTATAATATAGGGGTGATATGCTCCTAAAAGAGGAATTAGAGAAAGTAATAAGAAAAATTGTAATATAAAGATTTTTTAATTAAATGGAATAATACATTTTGAGAAAGCAACAGGATTAGACATGAAAAGATAAGAAAATATATACATATGTATGTGATTGGCTCCCAAATGTATCTAGTAGGGAAATTCAGGATTTGAGTATGTTTTAATAATAAGTTCTCAAAATTAGAGTAAGGATTTTGAATATAAATTGCATTGATAATTGTAAAGAAAGTGAAATTATTAACCCATTTTTAAATTATCTGGCTGATAATGTTAAAAGTCAGAAGGGTTAATTTTATAAGCCAGATATCCATGAATTCTTTTTTTTTTCTTTAAGATTCCTATATAAGATGCAAGGTTTTAGTAAAGATACAAACAGTGAGTGGTATATATAAAAATTAAAATTATAGTTTTGGATTTGGGTAACCAAATTTAAGAGCTTATATTAAATTGTATTAAGTCTTGTTATTAGCAGAATTTTTAGGAACCTCTAAAAGTAATTTGGAATCAGAAGAGCAGAGCCTTCCTTAAGAGCTGCTCTGAGAATGAGGACTATTCTAGAAGTGTCCAAGAGAAGATCTTCAGGGGCCAGTTGGCTACATGAGACATTTGGGACTCAAAATATGTTGCTTAAATGGACATTGGAAGTAGGTTACTAGGAGACTTGATGATAGTTAATATTGATGACCATTATTGCATTGTTTTGGCATTTTGTTTCATGGTGTTGATATTTAGGTTTTCTTGGTTACCTTGGTAACCTAAATCTCTGTTCTCAAAATTAGTTCACTATGAGCCCTCTAAATAGTTTGATCTGAAATTTATGTGAATCTGATTATGAATGTATGAAAAAATAACCTTATAGATCTGGCTTATAGATAAGTAATCACGAACTCCCTGTGAAACAAAAGGAAATATTGAGGGAATTGAGGGGATTGGAGCAACAAGTAGTAGTGGGATTTGAGTTGTCCACACTGATTTCACTTTGTGTCTCAAATCTGGAGTTAGCTCAGTTCCCTTTTTATTTAGTTATGGGTCTAGTCCAAATTTGTGATAAAACTTTATTCAATTAAGGACATTGGGAAAAAACTTTATTGTCTGAACCTAATCCTGTGTAAATGTAGGATTGTGCTACTTCTACCTTCAAGGAGGAAGATTATGCTGACCAGAAACTCAGTCAGACCCAAAGTTTGATATGAAAGGAGTTTTCTTCTTACAATTATATTTCTCAAGCAATCCATTTGTCTTCTCTGAAAACTGATCCTATATGGTCAGTTATTGTTACCATGTTCCTTTGATTGTTCACAGACACTTAGGGGGAGTGGGATATTTCTTTTTTCTTTCTTTCTTTCTTTCTTTCTTTCTTTCTTTTTTTTGGTTTCAGGGAATTATACTTGTTCACTCTCCCTCTCCCAACTCAAAAAGCTCCAAATTTTTCTTGTAATCAGAAATCAAATTATCCTATTTTGTATACTGCTTTATTGTTCCATTTAATTAGTTAGCCTTATTTGGTTGTTTTTAATGTATACAAATCCCTCTGTATTTAAGGTCCAGACCTAACCTGAGGAGATTTGGTCCCAGTTTGTTGGGCAATTGCCATGCACTGTTTAATAAATCAAAAATGCTTGAAAGCTCGAACTTTTGCTTTCTCATTATTTCACCTTTAACTTGGCACAGAGTTGTGAACTGGTCTGGCCGTTCTGGAGAATAGTTTGGAACTATGCCCAAAGGGTTATAAAACTGTGCATACCCTTTGTCCCAGCAATATCACAAGTAGGTCTGTACCCCAAGAGATCAAAGAAAAAGGACTTATACATAAATATTTATAAAAGCTTTTTTTGTGATGGCAAAGAATTGAAAATTAAGGGGATGATTATCAATTAGAGAATGGCTGAACAAGTTGTAGCATATGATTGTGATGAAGTACTATTGTGATTTAAGGAAAAGAAATGTCAAGACCTATATGAATTGATGCAAAGTGAAGTGAGAAGAACTGAAAGATCATTGTGCACAGTAAAAACAATTTTATTGAACTTATTCAATTGTATCTGCCTCTTTGTGATTCCACTTGGGGTGTTCTTAGCAAAGGTATGGAAATATTTCTTAGCATGGAAATACGTCTTGCATGATTTCACATGTATAATCGATATACATTATCAATTATCAAAAAAGATTACTTGTCTTGTTAGTAGGTAGGGGAGGGGTGGGATAGAGGGAGAGAATTTGGAACTCAATTTCAAAAGAATGTTCATTAACATCATCATCTTCAAAGTAGTAAAGTATGGTTAGACACAGAGCTGGCTTCAGAGTCTTGAAAGACCTGGTTTCAGGACTTCCTGCCTGTTGCCTGATTCTGGTCAAGTCATTTGTCTTCTGTAAGTTGCAGGGGTGGTATTGATTAGGGAGGGTTTCTCATTGAGAAGTCCTACATTAATGAAATCATGGGCATGTAAAAAATGAGATTGCTATATACATATAAGCTATTATATTGTTATTAGGATTTATATCTTTTCCAGTTTGAATGACCAGCTCTGCTTACTTTTCTAACTTAGCTTAGATTCCTTAGATATACCTAGGTATCTGATCTTCTAGTGTTCTATCCCTGAATGTCTATAAAAATACTTCATAGTAATAATAACCAACATTTTCCATCAACAGAGATTTGTAAATCAACAAAGGTCTTTCTCATAAGCAATATAGGGAGCTCATATGACCTGTTATCACTTTTGCTCTATCCTTTCCACTTTATTCTTCTCCTTCACTCCCAAAGTTCCTCCAATCACAAACCGGTGGGTAACACCCTTTGGAATTTATCCTAGTGTGAGCTAATTCTGGATTCTAAGCTGAAGCTTCTATCTGGTGTCCTCTTCACATTTGCCATTCTATCCTTCCTTCCTTCCTTCCTTCCTTCCTTCCTTCCTTCCTTCCTTCATCCCCCTTTCCTTACTCCCTCCCTTCCTTTCTTAATCATTTATGCAGAAGGAAGAGGAAGGAGTCTTCTTAAAGAAGATTCCTGTTAGGTAGGGGATGCTATTGGTGTGGAGAGGCACTGAGCAGAGGCACTCTCCTGCTTTAGGAGAAATGATGGATGAGATGAAGACCAGGGGGCCCAGCCAACATCCAGCTGACACTGGGGATGGGGGTGGGGAGAGTAGTGCATGTAGAGACTGCTCACAGCCTGTGTTGGGCACTTCATTTTCTCAGAGACAACCCGTACGTTTTAATAATGTCTACTTGGGTTAATGAAAGTTGTCGGTTTCACTTAATAAATACATCGCCATTCTCAGCCATAAATATCCATCATGCTGGGCTTGGAGTTGCACATTTATGATCCCTGCAGGGGGTAGTGCGTAAAACAGGGGAGCATCAAATATTCTAGGAACTGAGGTGGGCTCGGAGGTGGAGACAGTGGGAGAAGGATGCTGAGCAGAGGCATCCTAAGTGTCAAGTGTCAAGCCTCTAGACATCTTGCCGTAGATATGGGGAAGAAAGGAAAATGAACAAGGTGACTATTTCTGTCCTTTCCATTCTCTATGACTAAATGAGGGATGTGTAGAAGGGACCTCAAGAGATCATTCCATCCATCCCTCTGCCTTTGAGAAATAAGGCACCCAAATTATCCTTTTGGAAAAGAGTTTAACCTTAAAACTGTCTGGGAAAAGGGATTTTGTAGGTTCTTCAGGGAGCCCTTTCCCTTATTTCCCTGATTTTTTAAATGGGGCACTCAGCCACATCCCAATGCATAAAAGCTCATCAAGAAATCTTAGCACACTTCAGGGGGCAGCTTGGTGCCAGACAGTGATCCTTGGAATTTCAGTGCAATGAGAAATGCAATGCTGCCTCTGAGTAGTGACCCGAGAACTTGAGTCTGAGTTTCTAGGGAGTATAACTCAGATGCAGGGTTGGAGGAGGGGTGGGCACTCAAGGGGAATACTTAAGATGCTAGAGCTATTTTTTAAATATTCTATCTGTACTTTACATCTTTTCTTGTGCTGATACATAGTAATACATTTGTTTTTCTTCCTTCCTTCCTTCCTTCCTTCCTTCCTTCCTTCCTTCCTTCCTT
>JAJPUD010004270.1:72019-105055 GCA_023553655.1 Myrmecobius fasciatus
CCTTCCTTCCTTCCTTCCTTCCTTCCTTCCTTCCTTCCTTCCTTCCTCTCAGATGATCAAGGGTGGAAAGGGAGCTAGGAGGAAGCAGGCCTGAGGGAAGAGAAGAAAAAAGCAGACAAATTATGGAAGGTAAGTAGGTAAGTGATCCCCTGCTTCAGCAAGCAGCTCTGGTATAAAGCCTATTTCTGTGCTTATTAATCATCTGTTCTATGTTTACTTCATTAAACAGTTATTCATTTAAGAGGGGCTCTCCCAGGCAGCTAGTGAATCAACTGTAGTGCCGGTCACAGAGTGCTTATTAGTAGTCAAAGAAGCTCTGGGGTGCTATCAGTGGTGGAGTGGGAAGCCTGCTGGCCATGGGGGTGTTGCCTTTTTGGTTAGGGTTTTTGGCAGGGTTTTATCTCCCAATTCCAGAGAGAATCACAGACTTTTAGAGCTGGAAGAAATCTTGGAAATCATTTATAGTACAAACTCTCTTATTTTATGGATGAGGAAATGATCCAAAAAATGGAACTGACTCAGTCTACAAGCAGTGGCTCCTCTGGAAGGTAGTATCCAGCTGTGGGGGCCATGTACAAAGACACCTCAACTCTCTGGGTCTCAGTTTTTTCATCTGTAAAATAGGACTTATAATATTTTCCTATGTACCTCAGAGGGTTTTTTTCTGGGAAAAGTGCTTTGTAAATGTTAGAGCAGTGGTATCAAAATCAAATAGGAAGAATGGCCACTTAATCATACAGAAAGATCCCAGCAGGCTACATACTGATTTAGGAAAATCACATATTAACATTATCTACCTTCTATTGTATTTTTATTTATTTTGTTAAATATTTTCCATGTACATTTTAATCTAGTTTGGGCTATCTTGCATAATGTTGCTGAAGCTGGTGGACTACATATTTGATGCTATAAGTATGAGTTTAGTTTTTACTAATAATGTTATTCTCATGGTTGTTATTTCCTGCTCTGAGAAGGCTGGACTATGTGGCCTCTAAGGGATTTTCCTAGCTCTGACATTCCAGGAGCCTTAACATCTTGGTCCCATTTATAGAGTAGTTACTGAAGGAAAAGGATAGAGTCTCAAGGCATCTGGTACAGCCCATGCTTTAACTATAATAGCCTCATATCAGAGAAGGGAAGAGGTTTACTTGAGAGCCACACATTAGAGTTCCTCCCTTCCCTGCTTATTTGATCTTCCAAACAATGACCACCTCCTGCCACTGGGAGGAGCAGTCTTTCCATAGGTTGTTCAGCTCTTCTCAGAACCATAGCATCTCCATGAACCTTAACCAGACAAGCTCTCAATATTATTAATTATTCTCTGAGGCTCTGACCTAGACATCAAGTGACTCCCACCGCCCTCAGTGACACAACACAACAATCTAGCCTACCTTTCAGGGAGCTTGAGATAAGGCCTTGCCATTAACCCGAGGCTACCCTCGTGGGAGGGGTTGGGCATGCTATCCCCATTTTTTAGACTGAAAAACTAAGGCTCAGAAGTTTTCTCTCAGGGGGAGGGAAATTAGTGATAAACCCACCCTACCTTTAAAACTGATCTGTCAAATGAGATCTAATGAGAGTTATCAAACCTTAAGGCTCTAGGTAAATGCTAGCTATCAGTCAATCTACAAGCATTTATTAAGAGCCAGCTGTATGCTAGATAAAGAATGAAAAAAGAACCTTTTCCCAAAGAACTTACCTTTTGTAATGGAAACAACACATGCAGGTATAATTATATACAGAATAAAAACAAAGTAATGGGGAAGGGAGTCACTACCTGATGGGAGAACTGGCAAAGGCCTCATTGAGGAAGGAATACTTAAGCTAAGCTTTGAAGGAAAGTAGGGATTCTTAGGGAACAAGGTAAAGAGAGGGCCCATTCAAGGGATGGGATGAGAAAATGAGACCAGTGTGCAAGTAATAGCATAGTATAGTGGAGATAACATTGCGCTTGGAGTTCTAAGTTCCTGCAAGGTCTTATTATATACAGTCAAATATTTATCAAGTTCTTACTATGCCAGGGACAAGCTAGGTGGTACCACAGTGCACAGAGTGCCAGGCCTAAGTCAGGCAGACATCTTCCTGAGTTCAAAACCCGCCTCATGCCCTGTGATTCTGGGCATGTCACTTCACCTTGTTTGCCTCTGTTTCCTCCCCAGTAAAGTGAGCTGGAGAAGGAAATGGCAAGCTACCCCACTATCTTTGCCAAGGAAATCACAAATGGGGGTTGTGAAGAGTTAGACAGGACTGAAAAAGCATTAGCAACAACACCATGTGCCAAACACTGTGCCAAGTGCGGGGAAACAAAGGCAAAGGACAGTTACTGTCCTTGAGAAGCTCACATGTTATAGGATACAAGTGGTTTTTATTATGCCCTTTGATTAGATCACTAATCAGGGGACTCTGAACAAATAATTTCACCTCTGAGTCCTGGTGTGCAATAGCAAGAAGGCTTGTTTGGCCAGGATGAAGAAGGCACATTGTCTAATAATCCTGGCAAAGATGAGTCAGAGGGGGGCTGCAAAGGACTCTAAATCTGACCCCTTTTAAAGTCAAGTGGAAGAAGCAGCAGCTGCTGAAGATTCTGGCGCTTGCCTAGGTCTTGGTGGTTGCACTGCTGATCCACATCCCAGCAGACACAACAGCTGCCCTGTCACAACAAAGAGGCATACACGCCTTGATGTTAATGTTCTCTGAAGCCATCAGGCTCGGGTGGGCTCTGACCATAGGAGTCACTTCAGCAGCACCCAGTATTTCCTTTCCATCCTCTGTGCTTCCATGCCTTTCCTTCCACTCCAGGCACTGAGTCTGTGCTACTGTAATTTGTCATGGATTGCATTGTCTATCTCAAAAGAAGGTCCCTAAAATCACACAGATTTAAAAACATCATTTCCCTGCTCAAAAATCTGATTCCCTAGGGAAAGGAAAAGCATTTAAAGTGCACCACAAGCAGATTGCCACAAGCCTCCTTTCTCAGCCTTATTTTGCACAAATTTCCTTCATAAACTCCATCTCCTAGCTCATTTGGCCCATGAGCTCTATTTGGTATAGGATATGTACTCTCCCACTTCTGTGGGCTTGCACAGGATGACTGTTCCCTCTGGTTCTCAGACTGTTTTCTTTCCAGGCTCATCTCAAGTACTCAGCCTCTGTTAAACCTTCTCTGGTTCCCTCAAGTGGTTAGTACTGTCTCTGTCCTTAAATGATCTTTTGTGTTTATTTGAATATGTAGTTCAACTTCACTTCACCTTCCTCTCAAATAGGTTGTCATTTCCCTGAGAGCTGGAAATATTTTTATTGTGTTATTTTATATTTATGCTATTTCATTATATTTTATGTTGTTATTTACACTTTGTATTTTATATTTATATTTTTTATTTTATTATTTATATCCCCAATGTCCAGCATAGTGCCTCACACATGGTAGGTGTGTAATAAATGTTGGTGTATGTGGTTTGTTATGCTTGTTGTTCAGTTATTTTTCAGTTGTGTCTGAGTTTTTGTTGACCCCATTTGGAGTTTTCTTGCAAAGATACTGGAGTGGTTTTCTCCAGTTCATTTTATAGACAAAAAAGCCGAGGCAAACAGGGTTAAGTGACTTGCCCAGAGTCACACAGTCAAGAAGGATCAGAAGTGCAATTTGAATTCAGGAAGATGAGTCTTCCTGACTCCAGGCCTGGTACTATGCATTGTTCTGCCCATGGTATGTTATATAGTGCTACTGGAATGCTTCCTAGTGATATGTAGGTGATCCTGGATATGCTACAGCTACCCAAGGATAGTGCAAACTCTAACAGATTATACTAAACTGGAAAAGCACCAGGCAGGACCAGCCCAGCTAGCTTGGAAGAGGAAGGGTCTCATCTTCAGCTTCACCACAAGACACTGGATTTTTCTGATCAGCAACTATAGAAGATGATTTACTAAGTTACAAAGGACGTACAATCAGCCTGAGTGGAAGGACACACAACAACAAAATGAGTCTCATATATTCTAAAGGTTGGGTGGTTAGGAGGCTCTGTGAATAGGAAGAGCAGGCTTGGATCAGGAAGAATTTTCTTCCCACAATCTTGCCTCAGACACTTATGAGCTGTGTGATCCTGGACAAGTCACACCCTCAATTTCTTCAGTTGTCAAATGGGCTAGAGAAGGAAATAACAAATCACTCCAGTATCTTTGCCAAGAAAATCCCATATGGGATCATGAAGAATCAGATACGAATGAAAGACAACCAAACACAATTTTAGGTTTGCCCTATTAGTCACATACCTTTAGTAATAATAATAAATCACATTGATTTTGTATTTATTTAACATATTATTTGGTTTACACTTATACATATTGAACTTGCATTCTTTTCATTATTTGTAAACTCTTTGAGGGTTTAACAGTGTCTTGAGCACAAT
Organism: Myrmecobius fasciatus; assembly: GCA_023553655.1. Taxonomy (NCBI): domain Eukaryota; kingdom Metazoa; phylum Chordata; class Mammalia; order Dasyuromorphia; family Myrmecobiidae; genus Myrmecobius; species Myrmecobius fasciatus. Next base: position 76,426 of record JAJPUD010004270.1, read on the forward strand.
AGGTGTGTACTTTATGCTTGCTGGTTGATTTAGCACTTGTAAATTTGCAAAGAACTTTTGCATAAATTGAATTTAATCCTTTCAAATGCCATGTATTGTGAGGACAGAGGGTGAATGACTTGCCCAGGTTCACACAGCTAATGTGTCAGTCTTTGAATCCAGGTCTGCCCAACTCTAGCATTCATACCATAAGTTAGAGCCAGATCTTCCTCACTTATGGGGCTTGTGCAGAATTTAGATGCCATATATATATATATATATATATATATGCTTATATGCAGTAAGGTACCTCCCTTTCTCCCCCCCATCCCAAAATTGCCCCATCAGTCCTATCAGCGTGCTTTTTGAACTAAGGGTTACTTAATAAATGTTGTTTAATTAGTTGGGTGCCTGAAATGACTTTTCCTGACTTTTGGGGACTCTGACTGATTAAGTCCTTTAGGATTTCCTGCTCAAGGCTCCTCCTCCAGCCCAGACCCCCAAGCCACATTAAGCCAGCTGCTGACTCCCTCATTAAAATAATTAACCCTGCCTTTGGTAGTACTCCTCAGGTACTGCAGATGAATTCCTGGCTGTACAGTTGTTTTCCCAAGCAGGTGCAAATGCTTTCCTCTTCTCCTCAAATGGGGTAGTTAATCACTACATTCCTTTATGCAGCATTTCACTCTGAGCCCAGTAATTACACTGAACCAATGGGCCCCAGTAGTAGCATTGATCCATTAAGGTCTATTTATGATACCATCCGCTCTCTGGTTTTTAGGGTGGCTGCCTTGCCCAGGTGCAGAGAGCCCAAAGAGAAACCCAGATGGGAAAGCTCCCCTCCCCCTTTCTGCAGAAAAACTCAGACTCTATGGCAAAGTTTTTAGAAACCTGTCCCATAGTTGGGTGTACTTGGAAACTGGTAATTGCCTATGTGATTTGCAATTTCCTGGGGCCTAATTGCATCTGCACACACAATTACCATGTGTAGCACCTGTCTGCTTGGGATCTGAGCATTGTTCCATGATGGGGTGGGATAGGCTGGGAAGGGATGGGTTGGAATGAGAAAACAAAGATGCCTAATGTAACGTTCAGCTCCCTTGGTCCCAGCTTGAGCAATGCGGACAATTTATAATTAAATTAGTCATTGATGGGGTAGGTACCTGATACAGAGTGGCAGAGGTGGAGTAGATAATTGTAGTAAAATCAGTAATATTTGAGAGAAGGTGAAATTTACCATAGAGGCAGGTTAAGCAGCTGCCAACTCTGACTCTAAAGTTAATTGTGAGAGACTCCTTAAATGGGTGCCATTCATGCTTAGGTGATTGTCAGCTTGTCTGCTGGGGCAGAGATGAGTACCATGGGCAAGGAGTGAGGGTAGATTATATTGGCAGGGCTGACTGAGGCAGCTGCAGCCTCCCAGGCTGAGCTCAGATACTGAGGGCTGCTACAGACTGTTGCCTTGGGCAAATTCCTTAATGCCTATTCTTTGTTTCTTGTCAAAGAGGGCTAAAACATGCCTTTCTCCTGGGCCTCATGCTGGCTTAATTAGATATTGTTCATGCTGCTTCTATCACTTATGAATTCTTCCTTGCTTAGGAAGTAGGAGAAACTTCCAGCTAGGGTCCAGTGATTTAGTCATCCATCCATCCATTCACTGGTCATCCATTCATTGATCTATCGATCCATTGAGCCATCCATCCACCCATTGATCCATCCATTGATCCATCTATCCATCCATCCATCCATCCATCCATCCATCCATCCATCCATCCATCGATTGTCTATCCATTCCATTAATACCTGAAGTGATTAGGAAAGACCTAGCATAGGAAGTGCTACTTAAGTTGTTAATCCACAACTATTTTTTAAATGTATGTTTTGTGCCAGGTATTGTGCTAGGTGGCATACAGAGACTATGCTTCTAAAAATCCTTGCTCTCAAAAAGTTTGCATTCTCTTGGGGAAAACACCATGTATAATAATTAAGTAAATAATATACATGTAAATACACATGTATGTATATGTATGTAAAATATACATATATATGTATTTGGAGAAGTGAGAGTGAGCAACTTGTGTTTGTGTGTGTGTGTGTGTGTGTGTGTGTGGGAAGGACAGGAATAGATTTCCTGTAGGAAGGGGCTTTTGAAAGAAACTAGAGAATCTAAAAGATTCAACCGAGGAGAGAGAGCAGTGCTAATTCTGTCTGGAAAAATGTATGGCTTGCTAGTTCCCCTGAGGTTCTTGTTATTCATTTGGGAAAGACTCTTTGTGACTTTTTGGACTGTCCATGAAGTTTTCTTGATAAAGATACTGGAGTGGTTTGCCATTTTTTTCCAGCGATTTAAGACAAATCAAGATTAAGTGATTGCTCAGAGTCACACAGCTATTATGTGTCTGAGGCCATATTTGAACTCAGGTGTTCTTGACTCCAGGACCAATACTTCATGTCCTGAATCATCTAACTGTCTCTATAATAAGATTTGGATGGAGGCTGCTTAAAGCAATGGAAAAAGCTCTGGACTGTCAGTCAGAAGACAGGGTTTGGCTTCCTTTTCTATTAGCTGTATGATCTTGGTCAAATCACTTGAATTTTTATTCCACAGTTTTCTTACCAAATGAAAGGATTGAATGAGATGCTATTTAAGGTACTTTCTATCTGTAATGTCTAAGAATCTAGAAATCTATTTTAATGAAAGTTAAACTAAAAGGAAATAGTGTGAGAAAGAGACAGGGACAGACCCCGAGAAAGGAACATGAAGAAACAAAATCTACTTACTTATTTTTTCCCTTATAGAATTTCTGCAGTGACAGGCTCATTTTGGTCTGGATTGAGTTTAAAGTAACTGGAATCTTGCATTATTCCCTCTTCCTCCAGTTTAACCTAGTCCTTTTTATCATGCAGAAAGAGGGGTGAGGCAGCTGAATAAGTGTGGACTGTCTCTGTGAGGGGATTTATGGAACAGTCTACCAAAAGCCAGGAAGGAAGACAATGTACACACTACTGTGAGTCGTTTGGGATGAGTGACTAAGACATTACAAGAAGGAGGAGGAGAAATGAAGACTTCAAGAAAATTCTGGACAGAACACCATTCCCTTATAGATAACATCTTATCTCACACAATGTACTATAATTTTGAGTTTGGGAAATCAGGACTTTCACTAGAAAAAGAAAAAAAATCTTTATTCTAATTAAGGGTCTTTCCAGATAGAACCTTTTTTTTTATATGACCAGGATTTGGTATCAGAGGACTTGAGCAAGAAACTCAACCTCTCTGGGTCTCAGTTTCCTCCTCTATAAGATGGAGGGAGGGGAGAGGTTGTAGTAAGTGATCCCTAATACCTTCTTCTCAATATACGATTCTGTGATTCTTTCCTTGGGGACATTAAAGCTATTTCCATGATTGTCCCCAAGTTCATAAGTTTCACAATTCTAAAGGACTGAATTTAGACTAGTATTTCATTTACTCATCTAAATCTGTTTTCAACAGTGAATAGCATGAAGGGACTCTTTGTAGGAGGGCAAAGTTGCTTTTCTTAATGGCAAACTCAATTGCTAGAGGTGGGCCCCATACATTCCAATTCCTTTAATGGTATTAAGGACTCATAGTATCACCCTGTTACTTTATCACCATGGGTATCACCTCTATATGTTAGTGAAGCTCTTTTGTGTTTTATGACAGTTTTACTTTTTGCCATAATGAATTCCATTAGCTTATTAATGCCATTATAAAATGGCAATTTCTCCATTTTCTTTTAAAATCCTTAAAAAAGCACACATTAGATACCACTTCCTACATGAAGCCTTTCTTGACTCCCCTGTTGTTAATTCTTTTTTTCTCTTGAGATCACTTTATATATACTTTGAATTTTCTTAATTCTTGAACATTTGCCTCTCCCCTTATCCCTCTCCTTGAGAATGGATTCTGTTTTGATTGCTTGTTTTGTATCTTCAGAACTTGGCACACAGTAAGTACATAAGAAATGCTTTAATCATTCACTGATTCATTAATTCATAACAAAACTATGTCTTTTTATGAACAGAGCTGTCCCTAGATGTCCCTAAATATGAACTATGAGGTCATTGCCCTGGAACCCACTTTTGCTCACTGCTTACTGGCACTGGACAATGACTTAAAGAAATTGTCAACAAAATAAGAGACAATGCAGCCTTCATTTGATGGTAAAAAAATGATTGAGGCTACTCTAACAATCCTCTCTGTTGGAAAATTTCCCGTCCTTTTCACCGTCTTGCCCTATTCCTTTTTCCTTCCCCCTTCTTGCCCTTTGGGGACTTTTTTTCCTCTTCCAGGCTGCCTTTGATATTCACCACCTTCTTATTTCATAGGATCACGATTAGTTACAAGTAGTGATTAATAAATGACCATCCAGTGGATCTGATCTCAAAGGATGGCTTTTTATCTATTTGTGACATGTTCTTCTTGTTGTTTTTGTCATTGTTGTTCAGTCCTGTCTAACTCTTTGTGACCCCATTCGGGTCACAAATTCGGGGAAAGATCCTAGTAGTTTGTCATTTCCTTCTATAGTTCATTCTATAGATGAGGAAACTAAGGCAAACAGGGTTAAATGATTTGCCCAGGGTTACACACTTAGTAAGTATTTGAGGCCACATTTGAACTCAGGAAGATGAGTCTTTCCGACTCCACTCTCTCCACAATGCCACGTAGCTGCTTCATCTATGATATGAAGCCTTATCAAAGGAGCTTTGAAAGCCTAAATCAGGGAGTTAAATTGACAAAGATTCAGTCCTCATTCAGCCATTGTTTATTTATTGAGCACTTACTAACACAATTAATTGCCAATTAATATTAATAGTGCTAATATTAGATATTTATATAGCTCTTTAACATTTGCAAAATGCTGTATAAATATATGATCTCATCTGTGCTTCATGTTGACCTCCCTGACAGACAACGACTAGAGGCATTATTATCCCCGTTTTATGGATGAAGAAATTGATAATCAAAGAATTTTAATAACCTGACCACAGCCCCACTACTAAGGAGATGTTAGAGGCAGGATCTGCACTCCAAGTCCAGCACTCTCCTTACTGTGCCAAAGGGACTACAAATGTGAATAAGATATGGACTTTGTCTTTATGGAGTTACTACCAGGGATAAGACAAGGATGCAGAAAACGATTGGAATTAAGTCTCCAAGTCTAGTACTCTAAACTACTGGACATAGAAGAAGAAGATACTTGTTGACTTGTAAGCAGCATTTTACCATGGAGAGAGCCACAGATTGTGAAGTTAGGACACTAGTTCAACTCCTAATTCTAGCACTTAATAATGCCTGTGTGACCTTGAGAAATTTATTTAATGTTTTTGGACCTTAATTTTCTCATTCATAAGACAAGAAAGGTTGATCTAAGTGGCTTTTGAGATCTCTTCCAGCTTTAGATGTGAGTCTATGTATTGGATAATAAAGCACTGGGGGGCCAAAACACTTGTGTTCATTCTTTCCATTTGGGGCCTTTTTCTCTAAGAGAACAAGGTCAGTGGCAAGGTCTGTGGAATGGTTTAGACTCTTTGTGGCCAAGATGATGCAGTGTTACTAATGTTAGCTACTTCCAAGGTAGGTAGGGCACGTGGCAGGGCAGATTAGATCAGTCCTGGAGTTTGTCAAATACAGAACTTGAGCTGTTTCTCAGCTTTTCCACACGGGCATAGGAAATGGGTAATTTGACTAATGAGTTCCGATCCATGTTCTGATTTCCGTCTGGGATCAGAACATTCGGCAGCCAATCAGTCGTCTTAATTTTTTCCACCCACTTTGTAATCATCTGATTGATGTGCAATTATCTCCCAGAGCTCCAACACACATTCCTCCCCTCCCCCATGTTTGCAATCTGATGCCAGATAACCTTCATTTTCCCCATTTATGTTGTGCGTTTTGGCCACTGTTTGATATAATTATTTTTGCAATCATCTTCCATTAGGCAAAAGAATATGGCAAAAGAGAAAAAAAAATGAGAAAAAGAAAATAAATGCCTTCCTGACAAGTTCTCATATTTTATGTTCACAAATAATCTCCCAATATCAGAGCAATAATATTATTTTCTCAAAATGTGCATTTATTAAAATGTAAAGCAGCCTGATCATATTGGGAACGAGAAACCTTGCATTATCTTGGCCAGAAAAATATCACTTATTTATTTCATATTACTTTTCTGGAATTTTAATACCAATGTCTTTTTTCCCCCTTCCCCTTTATCTAGCAAGGGAGTGAACCTGAAAGACTGATTTCTAAAGCAGCACTGCTGTATGCTCAGGACTTTAATTTGGTTTTAAGAATTGCTTTTGGCTCTTGATTTACGACAAGCTTCTTTTGCTGTATAATTCCTTTGGTTAGAAACTGAACAGGGCTCTGACATGGGGTATTCAGTCTCTCCAAGAGAGGGGAGGTGGGGCACAGTAAATTTTACAAAACCATGCATTAGAAAGGTCACAAATGCGCTCTAGGGGCCTTATAATCTCTATTCGGTCTGTCTTTTGTCTTTTCTATACAGCCTAAAAAGCTGGTGCTGAGAGAATGGATGCATTTCAGGATTCTATTTCAAGCATAGACTGGGAACATCTGGGCAATGACTGCTGGAATTCAATTGAATCCAACGAAGATTTATTAAGTGCCTATCATATGTGAGACACTTAGTTAGGTGTTGGGAATATGAAGATGAAAGAAGAGGCCCTTCCTCTGAGAAGCTTACAGTCTAGGGGTGGAGATTCAATCAAATCAATCAATAAGCAATATGTCAGGGAATGGGGATATAAAGAAATGAAACAATGCCTGTCCTGAAGGATCTTACATTCTATTTGAAGAGATAATAGGTGCATGATGTAAGTATATAGAGAGAATAATTTCAGGGGGAGCACTAGCAGTTAGGGAGATCAGAAAAGGTCTCCCACAGAAGGTGGGCTTCAGCTGGGCTTTAAAGAGCTTCTAAGAGGAGGAAGAGAGAAGGGGAGGGGGTGAAGGGGTGAGAGTTTGGGGCTTGGGGAACAGTCTGTGTAAAGTCAAGGAGATTGGAGATAGGAAAATGAATCTGGGAGACAAATAGCTAATACAAGTTAGGATAGTGTGGGGCAGTGGAAAGAACATTGGGCTGTCTCTCTTAATTATTTGATATTTATCCTGTGTATGGCTTGTTTATATATTTGTTTATTTGTTGCCTCCCCTATTAGATTGTGAGCTCCTCTGGGGTGGGGACTGAGTTTTACATTTCTTTATATACCCAGCACTTAGCACAGTGCCTGGCACACATTAGACAGTTAATAAATGTTTATTAATTGATTTTCTAAGCTTGAAGTATTCAGACAAATTCAGATCTGACTTCATGATAACTGACTTTTATGTAGCATTTTCAAAGCATTGCGGGTATAGTAGCTCAGTTGGTTTGGTTATTTAATGACTGTGTGACTATGAGCAAGTTATGTATCTCTTCTGGGGCTTAGTTTCCCCATCTGTAAAATGAGGATACACTACCCAGGGAAACTGAAATAAATACTGCCTTAAATAGCTAATAAATGTGAATTATTGCTATTTGGTGGTTATTATTACTAGAAGGGGGGGAAATTAGTGGGAAGTGTTTGGAGGGGTGCTGAATACTGGGCTGAGTAGGAGGACCTTTAGTCTTTTGTTCTGGGTCTTTTGACACCGAAGGTGAGAGCTCTCAGCAGAATTTGAATTAAATTTAATTGAATTTCTGTCTCTACCAGGAGTTGTGATAGTAGCTGCTTCTCCCCTCCTTCCCAGGCCTGGGATGCTGGAATGATGGATGAGGCAATGTTGGTAAAGTAGTTTATGCTTCTCAGACATAAGCTAGGAGAAGACACAAAGCAGGCTCATTGTTTTTGGAGTGGAATCTTGTTTCCCTGATGACATCCATCGGGGATAGGTAGTTTTATGAGCTTACCAAAGGATTTCTCTTTCTCTTTCTTCCCCAGTGCCGCTCCTTTAGGGCTGTTGAGTATTTGTCTCTCACTCGGGCCAACTACAGGGGTTGTTAAGCTTGATGCTGAAGGGAAGAGGGGATGGGCATCTTACTACCTCAGTAGCCCCTTCTTCCTGCCTGGGGAATATAACCTGGCATATAGTATACGTACAGCTGTAGTACTTTACCCTTGTGCTTCTGGTGCTTCTTCTAGTCCATGATGGAGGAGTTTTATGGAGACACATGGAGTCAGGAAACCTGCATTCATTCTACCTTTGGGTTTGTTCATGTACTAGCTCTGTGACCTTCAGCAAGTCCTTATATTCTATTTTTCTCATCTTTAAAATAAGAGGTTAGATTAGAGGATCCCTAAAGTCATTTCCATGGGATCAGGGACTAACTTGATTCTATGTTCTCCCCATCTCAATACTGGTACCCTTCACAGGAAACAAATATAGATCCATGCAGCTGGTGGAGCAGGGAATAGAGCACTGGATCCAAAGTCAGGGAGACTTACATACAAATTCAGTCCTAGAGACCTTTGGGCAAGTCCACCTTTCTCATTTATTCAGCTGTAAAATGGGGATCACAATTGTATCAACCTTCTTGGGTTCTTGTGAGAAGTCACATAAATCAATATTTGTAAATCACTTCTCACAGTGCCTGGTACATAGTAGGCACTTCATGAATGCTTATTTCCTTTCATCTTTCCATATGTACATATGCAAAAGTACACACAGAAAAAAATAGGTATGCAGAGAAAGGGACTGACGCATTCATTCACACAGGACCTATTGTTTGTAATATATTTTGTTGGATTCTGAGAGAGATTTGGGAATGAATAAGACAGGTTCATTTCTTCAAGACAGTGGAACTCTAGTAGAGGAGGTAGGATCTTTGTTTGCATGTAGCCATCATACAAGGTACAATGGTTATTTAATTTTAATAAATTTAACAAACTCTTATTAAGCACTTATTATGCTCAAGGACCACATAAGGGGGTCTAACCAAAGTACAATGGAAGATCAATAAGTGATATAACTATGAACAGACTGCAGCATATGAATGTAACACTCTTGGTGCAGTAAGAAGTGAGGAACATGAAGAATTTAGAGAGACAGATTTGCATGAACTGACACAAAATGAAAAGAGCAGATTCAAAAAAAACAATATACACAATGACTATGACAATGTAAGTGAAAAGAACACTAAAAGAAAATGATTTCTACATAAGTGTAATAACTCATCTTGCTCCCAGAGAATGGGCAATAATAATATATATCCTCTTCTCCGTGGCAGAAAGGAAGAGGGCTACTAGGGCACAATCCCCCATATGATGTCAAATGCGATCACTATGTTGGTTGTTTTTACATTATCAATTTTCTTTGTTATAAGACAGAGTTTGATTCTGGATCTATGCGGAATTCTATCTAGAAATAATTGTGATGTAAACAAAGGCATCAAAGACTCTGAATGAAAGATATGGAAAAAGAGTAGAGTTATGAAATTTCACTGTGGATTTTCTGATTCATATACACTTTACTCCATAGGCTTATAGATTCAGAGTTGTAAGCACACCAAAGACAATCTAGTTTCAATTCTACATTTTATGTAAGGAAACTGAAACCTAAAGAGATAAATGTGACAAGTAAAGTCACACAGGTTATAAGTAACAGTGCAAGGATGTAAACACAAGTCTTCAGACATCAAATTTAATATTTCTATTATACCATACTACTTCTGGCCCATACAATATTGCTTACCTTTTTCTCCTTTCCTTTTTTTCTTCCTCGTTTCTTGTTTTGGGCAATTACTAAACTGTTCTGAATTATTTCTGGTATGTGTCTGAAAAAATATCTCTTTCCCACTACCTCCTTTCTTCTCTTTTTGGTGTTTAGGAACATAATGTACTCTTCTTTTTCCTTAATCTTTTCACAGTTATTTCACCATCTATTTTTCAATATACACATGGATCTTATCTAAATTCTGCCCCCCTTCCTTCTCTCTTCTAAGTATTGTTCAGTTTCACTGGAAATATCTCTCCTCACTTTTTCTCTACTTCTCCCTGTTCCATTAATGAGGTGGTAAAATGACTCTAATCATGGTTGATAAGTGTTAAGAGTAATATTAGCACCAGAGCAGTTGGGGACAAGGAAACCCAATGAAGCTAGAAATAATGAAGAACCAGTATCATCAACCTGAAAATCACTAGGAAAGTACCTGAAAGTGTCCTTCAAAAATTCCATAAAATTCTCCACCTATGCAAAATGATGGAGCTTGGAAGGAACCTTTGAGATCATTTAGGCTGATCCTTTCATTTTATGGAGAAGGAGTTTGAGGCCTAGAAAAGTGATGTAATTAGCACTTAAATTTCCTGACTTTTAGTCTAGTTTCCATTTCTCTTTCTACTGAACCTCCTTTAATCAAACATGCTTTCCTCTCAAACCAGTATTCACGATAAATAAGAAATTAGCTCATTTGATTACATGCTTTCCTGCTTTGTTTAATCACTAGTTTTGCTTCATTGCTGCTGGTTGGGGGGGATGGGGTCATTGCTATGTTTTTCTGGTTTTCCTTTTAGGCTTCCTAAGTCATACTAAACACATAGGCGTTGATTGGGAGAAGATAGTCACAACAGTTACCATCACAGATGCAGTTTCTGTTGAAGGAAGTAAGAAATCATAGGATTCAGCTTTTGAGTTCCAAGAGACCTTAGGGAACATTTAGTCTAAACCTCTCATTTTGCAGCTGAGGAAACTAAGACCCAGAGAGAGGAAGTCAATAAATCAATAAGCAGGTAACATAATGCTTACTTTGTTCCAGGAAATTCATTATGCATTGGGTATATATAAAGATGAAAATGAAACAGTTCCTGTCCTCAGTGAGCTTATATCCTAAAAGGGGAGACAACAGGTATTATATATAAATAGTTACAAACAAGATGCATGCAGCATAGATAGAAGGCAACTTTAGCAGCTGGAAGAACTGGAAAAATCTCTTGAAGAAGGTCATTTTTGAGGTGGATCTTAAAAGAAGCCATAGATTGGAAGGGGCAGAAGTGAGCAGGAAGAAAATTCCAGAATTGAGAATATAAAGTGAAAAGTTGTAGAAAGATGTAGCCTGTATGACTGGACCAAATAGTGTACAAAGAGAAGTTAAGGCCAGATTGCAAAGAGCTTCAAATGTCAAACAAAAGTTTATATTTGGTCTAAGAGGTAATAAGGAGCCACTGGAACTTATGAAATTGGGAGATGGAATGACATGGCCAGACTCACACTTCGGAAAAATCACTTAAGTGGTTGTATAGAATAGATAAGTAGAAATGGACATGGAGCAGGCAGACCAAGTAACAGCTATTTCAGTAGTTCACCTGAGAGGTAAAGAGGGCCTAAAATAATCAATTCATTTGCGAATGTGCCTGGCACCTAGTAAGTGCTTAATAAAGGCTAGTAAACTTGTTGACTGGAACCAAGTAGATTGCAGTGTGAGTGAAGAGAAGAATATATCTATATGTACACAAATAGAGATAAATATAATAAATATATGAATTTCTGTGGATCTGGTAGCTGAATGGATCTATGAAGTAAGTGATTATGAGGAGTATTGGTTGACACTGAGATTGCCTCATCTCCTTGATGAGAACAGATTAGTTCAGATAAGGGTGGATTTTGGCTATACAGGTAATGAATAGCCAATTCAGGATTTGAAATCAAATTCTCTGTCTCCAAATCCCATGTCCTTCCCATGACTTCTTCAGCATGGCAAAGTGCTGAGGTTAGAAATAGGGAAATCTGAGTTCAAATCCTATATGTAATAGCTATGTGAACCTAAACCAGTTACTTAAATTAAATATGCCTCAGACGGTTCCCTAAGATCTATCGGGTAAGCATAAAGAGCTGATGTCTGTATTGATCATTAGTGTTTTCTAATGCTTTATGTTACATAGGTAAAGGAGGGACAGCTAAGTGCCACAGGGGATAGAGTGCTTCATCTTCCTGAATTCAGGTTGTTTTGTCCTTCATTCTCAAAGGGGACCATGACCTCAGAAAGGTGAAACATGACATGCAATCTGGCCTGGAACGCTTTCTAGCTGTGTGACCCTGAGCAAGTCACTTAGTCCTATTTGGCTCAGTTTCCTCATCTGCCAAATGAGCTGGAGAAGGAAATGGTCAACTTCTCCAGTACCTCTTCCTAGACAACTCCAAAATGGGGTCATAAAGAGCTGGACATGACTGAACAACAACAGCATCGCATATGTAGCCATTGTATACATTACAGAGTCTAATATAGCCTGGTCACAACATCCAAGCCACCTAAGATGACATTGTTTCTCTAGAATGATGATTTTTTGGTTCTGAATTCCTAATAAAAAGACTATGTATTCAGTCCAGTAAGGCTCAATGCTTATACACTATTCCCTCCCTCCCTCAATGGAAAATCAGTATTAGGATCCTATCCATACTCTCATGTGGAGTAGTATTACCATCTAAAATACAGACTTCTGGAAAGAACCCATATATAGTCCAATACCGCTGCTTGAAATTTTGGGTTTGTTAAGGTTTCTCATTCTCTTTTTCCCAGGCCTGCATTTCCCATCAATTTAATGGCCAGGTTTTCTGTAATTTGGCTTCTTTTTCTCCCTGTCTAGCAATAGGGAAGTGGGATGAGCACAGGTTAGGGCATCCTGAGGCTGCTTCCCTAGTGTAGCATCATTGAAACTGCATTAATGCTCTGGTACCTTTACTACTTTGAGGAAAAGCTTAGGAGTTATGGCACTGAAGGGCTGGGATGGGGGTGGGTGGAGGGGGCAATGCTCCAAGCAGAGTTGCCACTAATTTAATGCCCTTACTAAAGACAGAAATAACATTACAGTGCTGGAGCTGTCAGTTAATAGAGAGCTACCAGAGGAATTGTGGAATGGAGTTTTGATGGAGCAGATTGAGGAGAGGTAGGTTAAGGAGAGGATAGAAATAGGAGAAGGAAAGTGGGAGGAAATGTTAATCCACTACAAAAGATCTTCCTTATATATGGTGGAGCTGCCTCAAAGCCATGACCTTTTTTTTTTTAAGATGATGACCTTACCCAAGCTGGAAGTGGAGCAGGAAGGGGGGCAACATGAAGAATTTTAGGGTAGATGTATAGGAGAATAGAACAATGAAAAGGATGCTTTATAAGAATCACTTCCTCTAAATGTACACGTCAAATACTGGATCTACAACATTCCTAAAAGTAGTCTGAACAATATTAAAATGTAATCAGGAAATATTCAACAAAATAAATAAAAGTTCAGTAAAATACAGATAATATTACAACTGTCAATAGTGGCTCAAGGGAATACTTATATATGGTTTAGTGGCCCCTGTTCCTATTTGAGCTTGTTATTACTGCCCTACATATCTTAAACATTGGATTTTGGCTTCCTTGACTGGGATGTCCTAAGGTAGTTCAAATGGAAGACAGGGCAATGATTTTGCTACCCCATGCAGAAATCTCTTCAGCATTTCTAGCCAACCTCTGCTTGAACACTTCAATTATATAGAGAACTCATTCCCTTCCATAGCACCCACTGTTGGATAACTCTGATTACTAGGAAGTTGTTTCTTTCACATCCAGTTAATTGCATGGCCTATCCAGTTCCTTTTCCCACAATATCTCTTATATATATATGATCTGGAACTGAGAGGGACCTTGGAGGCTAGTAAACCAAAGCCACTCATCTTATAGATGAGGAAATGGAGGCTTAGAGAGAAAAGTTTACAAAACTAGAGGCAGATGAAATTTCACAGAATCACAGATTTTAAAAGTTGGAAGAAATCTCTAGTCCAAACCCATATGACCAAGAATGCCCTTCAAATACATAAAGGCAACCACTTAAAGCCCCTAATTCATCTTTTCCTTGTATAAAACAGTCTCCAGGCTTCTTACCATGTTATTTGCTATCTTCTCAACACACTCTAGTTGGTGTATATTCCTTATGAAGCATTCAGCACTGAACATAACTGTCCAGAGGTAATCTGATTAGGGCAGAACATAATGGAGTTATTGCCTTCCTGAAGAAAACAGTTCCAATTCTTAGTATTCTTTCTATTACATCATGTCTCTAGTCCAATCACCACCATCCTGACTTAAACCCTGGCTCCTTACCCTTCCCCTCAACTATTATAGGGGTCCCTTCTTATTGTAGTAGGTAGTTTGGATTTGAGTGAGGAGAGATTAGAGCATTAATCTCAATGATCACAAGGACTATGACTTAATCAGTATTGACTAAAAGATCCTCTGGAAGGCTTTTAATGCTCCAAAAAGACAAATATAACAATTGTGACTGGGCTAAGGAATCACAGAATTTCAGGGGTAGAAGAAACCTTAGTGGTCATCTAGTTCATCTTTCTCTCCCAAGCAGCAGTCTCCCCAGGTTCTTGCTGGAACACTTCCAGAGTATTGGGAGCTCACCACTTTCCACAATACTCTACTCCTCTCTTAGACAATTCTGTGTGCTAGAAAGTTGCTTCTTATTATTGAACTAAAATCAATCAATCTCCCTGAAATATCTCTGTTAATTTTGCCCTCCTGAAACAAGAAGAAACATATTTATTATCCTGTCTCCACCTTCAAATACTTGGAGACAATTATTGTCTGTCTTCCCTAATTTTCTCTCATCCAGGATAAGCAGTCCTCTTTCCTTCAACTCTTCCTCATGTGTTCTAGTTTCCAGAGATTTCCTCCTACCTGCCTGACTGTACCACAGGCTCCTTTGTTGGATGATGGTCCAAATCACTTCCACTAATAATGGGTATCCCCCAGAGCTCTGTCCTGAACTCTATTCCCTTCTCCTTCTCTAGTATTTTTCTTGATATTCTCATCAGCTCCCATGGAATCAATGATTATTTTTATCCTGTTGATTTTCAGAACTACTTATATAGTCTTAATTTCTCTCCTGACCTCCTGTCTTACACCTTTATTTGCCTGTTGGATTTCTTGAACTGTATGTCCTCTACACATCTTAAACTCAACATTTCCAAAATTGAACTCATTATCTTCTTCCCAAATCTTCTCCTCTTCCTACCTTTTCTATTATGCTGATGATATTACCATCTTTCCAGTCATCTGGGCTCATCCTTGACGCTTTCACATTCTCTCACTCTCTTTAATCAATCTGTAACCAAGGTCTATTGATTTGATCTTGTAACATATGTCTCATATATTCCCATCTCTCCTCTGATATTGCTCCTACCCTGGTGCAGGCTTATGGCCCGATGCCTGGACTATTGCAATAGCTTACTGGTTGGTTTCCCTGATTCAGATCTCTCCCCTCTTTGCCCATTTTCCAGTTGGCTCTCAAATTGATCTTCTTAAAGTTCAGGTCTGACCATGTCATTCTCCTGTTCTAGCAACTCCCTATAAAATTCATGATCAAATACAAAATCTTCTGTTGGCTCTTTATAATCCAGACTCTTCTTACCTTTCCAATCTTTTAACACTTTATCTTCCCACCCCCTCCTATTCTGTGATTCAGTGACACAACTCCCTATTCCTTACATTAGACATTCAATTATCTCCTCATTCTAGAAATTTTCAATGTTTATCTCCCCTTGTTGGATGACTAACTCCCATCATCCCAGTTACCTTTCTCTAGTAGGATTCCAGTTTGTTGAAAGTCTCCTTAAAATGTATACCAAACTGAAAAGACCACTTCAGATGTGGTCTGACCAGAGCAGGATATTGTGGGATGAACTGTTCCTTTCTGGGATCTGAACCTTCCTTACACCTGACCCCTTCTTGAAGAAAAAGTGAGCTTTTGGATGCAACAGGGAAAGAACTTTTACTAGACAACACATCTCCCTTTCCTCCAAATCCCTAGTTCTACCTACCTCGATCATAATCTATTTTTTTTTTTTGATAATCATCCATTACCTGGGGGAAGATATAAGCTGAGTTCAGGGCAGCAAGATGGCACAATGGATAGAGCACCAGCCCTGAAGTCAGGAGGACCTGAGTTCAAATCTGGTCTCAGACACTTAACATTCCCTAGCTGTGTGACCCTGGGCAAGTCACTTAACCCCAATTGCCTCAGCAAAAAAAAATAAGCTGAGTTCAGTGAGGTAAGATAGGGAATATTGGGAAAAGAAGGGATCATGAGATCATAAATTTAGATCCAATAGCCACCTTAGGGTGATCTCATCCAAATACCTTTATTTTATAAATTAGGAAACCAAGATTTTGACTGGACAGGAGATTTGTCCAAGGTCACTAGGTAATTAGAGACAGAAGTAGGATTTTGGTCCAGGACCTTTGACTATAAATCCAATATTCTTTGTACAGTATTGTACTGAGTTTTTGCCATGCAAAAAGGAAGTTGAGGCAGAGGATTCCCTCCTCTCCCTGGATTCATTGATCTTTGTAGCTGACCAACTATCTGGCAACAGAAATTTTTCAACAGCTGGAGCATAGAGTCAAGTAAAGCACTTGGATATTAGCTAGTACAGAAGACAAAGTCATCCAAAAATTATTATGCATTTCCCATTGCAGTTAATTTTGGCACCTTCATCAGAGCTTAAATTCCATCACCATATCAAACTTAAAAAAAAAAGGCATTTGATGTACATGTTAATTACCACTAAGAAGCAGCTACTTAAATCAAGAGTTTATCTTCATTTGACGATTCTGAATGACTGGGGGAGGGGGGGAGTCACCTCTTTTGATTTGGGTTATTAAATAGGTAATGAGAATATCATGTGACAGGAGCTCCAGTTTTCTAATCCAATGTACTCATATTTTGCAATTAGGATTCAACTAAGGAAGAGTTGTTCGGAAAATTGAGTTCCTCCAGGAATTCCTAAGTGTTTGCCTGTGCTATGGAGTGGGAGATAGTCCCGAGTAATATAATTTTGTGTGTTCAAAGCCTTGAGAGTCTGCAGAATGATAGCCTAATGGTAAGTGATATCTTAAAAGCATGTGAAAAGCTTAAAAAGTGGATCCATGTAGAAAATAATATACTATTATTTAAAAGCATAAATTGCCAAAATGACACTACTCTGTGATGCGCTCTTCACCAGAACCAAATAGGATAAATCCTTTATGTGTATGTGTGTGTATGTATGTATATATATATATATATATACAATCACACACACACACACACACACACACACACACACACACACACATATATATATATTTGGGGTTTTTTTGTTTTTTTTTAATCGTGACACTATAAAACCCATAGAAATACCAAGTTATTTACCAAATGATTAAACTATAGTCATTTATTATAGTTTTACTAGAACATTGTTTTCTTGGATGGCGAAGGCTTTATTGCCTCAGATATAACACTTTACTCCTAATAATCCCTATTGATTTTACTGTATTACCTTATATTTTTAGATTTGTTTTAGTGCTTTGCATTAAATTCCAACCTTAATGGGCTTTATAAAATGAGATATATTGTCATGTTTTGCAGACCTTATGAAGATAATTATCTTGTCCAGTGTGGCTTTCATTTGGGTGAAAAATGTTCATTTTGGGCTGCTATCAGACATAATTTTTTTTGGTGGGGTGTGGAGATAATACAGTCTTTGGAGTTGGTTGTTGCATTCTGTTTCTGAGGCAGAGGGAAATCAAATTGATCAATAGTACCCCCATTATAGTCCCCAGCTGTTTGGAGCATGGAGACTTGTGTGTGAACCCACCCAGTGGGCTAGCAAAATTGGGGTATGAGAGACTGTAGATATGAGACACAGCAACTAGGAACAGATGCCAAAAGAATACTTTGCTACTGATTGTCCTTGGGATTTGTGTAATACTTTCTATCTTCACCATTCACCTCTAATCAGTTGTCAGTTCTTGTTGATTCTACCCATACAACATCTTTCACATCTGTTCCTTCTCTCCCTACTCATACATGCACTAACTATCTTCCCTTACCACTTTTCTTCTAATCCATTATAACAATCCCTTAAAATTGGACTCCTGGCCCCCCAGTCACCAATAAATCAATCAAACGAATAGCTAGTGTCTGAGGCTAGATTTGCCAAAATATCTCTAGGCCTGGTACTCTAAGTACCTACTATGTTCTAGGCCAAGTGCTGGCGATACAAGGACAAAGATTTCTGCCATCAAGGAACTTGTATTCTCACTGGGGACACATGTACTTAGTTCTTTTATCTATATATTTATAGATATAACATGCCTATATACTCAATATGTAATAATAATAATAGCTTACATTTCTATAGTACTAACTATGTGCCAGACACTGTACTAAATGCTTTACAATTATCTCAGCAACACTGGTGTTATTATTATTCACATCTTACAGATGAAGAAACTGAGGCAAACAGAAGTTAAGTGCTTGTCCAGAATCATACAGTTAGTATTAAGGCCCAATTTGAACTCAAATTGTATTGACTCTAAACATGGAGCACTGAAACATGGAGCACTGTCTGTTGCACCACTAGCTACTAACCTGTATATATATATATATATATATATATATATATATATATATATATATATATTATATAATAGTGTGTGTGTGTGTGTGTGTATCCACATGCTTGAGGTATATCCAAAGCAGATTTCTCCCTTCTCTATAGCAGCTTCCTATAATCTTTAAGATAAATCACAAACTATTCAGATTATGTAAAGCCCTTCACATCCTGGTTCTTGCATACATTTCAGAATTTACTTTATATCATTTAGTAAACAGTCTAATGACTATGTCCTGATTCTGAGTCCCATCCCTCCCCTCTGTTCCTTTGTACTTGGTTTCCTCTCCTGACTAGCTCTGGATTGCTAGGCAGGCTGGTCACTTTGTCCAGCTAGACCACAGTTTTCATCATCTAGAAGGTAAAGAAGTTGAACTAGATGCTCTTGTAAATCAATGGGATGTTCTTGTGGACTTTCAGGGTTTGGTAATTAGGAACAAGGAGAGCCCTGTGAGCCATACCTCTAGCGTGGCTTGGGAATGCCTGAAGTTCTGATGCTTTAGGATTGGGGAATGCACTAGATGAGGATGTATTTATAAAGTGTGAGAGCCATCCAGGTGCACAGATAACTTTTGCACAATATAATTCTTGTCCTTTGGATTCACTATGAATTTAGTCTTACTCCTCTTAATAAATATTTTTGTTTGAAATTCAGAATGATTCTGGCTTAGGAAGAGAAAAGAGGTGGATGCTGAATGAAAAATGTCAGAAAGGCAGTAGCAGGTGGGAAAAGTCCCTAGTGTCATCTTTAAGGTAGAAGGATGAGGCACAAGGGAACTTCAGTCACAGACTTGGGATCTAAGGGTCCAGACAAAGTCAATCATGGTAACTTGGGTCTATCTGATGAGGTTGTAGGATCCCACCTCTTTTTGTTGTTCAGATAGTTTTCAGTCATGTTTGGCTCTTTATGTCCCACTTCAGGTTTTATTAGTAATGATACTAGAGTAGTTAGCCATTTCTTTCTCCAGATAATTGTACAGATGTAGAAACTGAGGCTAAGAGGGTTAAGCGACTTTCTCAGGAACAAATAGCTAGTGTCTGAGGCCAGATTTGAACTCAAGAAGATGAAACTTCCTGTCTCTAGGCCTGGTATTCTAACCACTGCACCACCCAGCTGCCCATTAAGGTTCTTATTTATATTATGGATCCTAGAATGGGAGGGAAAAATGGCACAGAGTTTATTTCTGTTTTTCTCTTGGACTGACTGGAAGACCTTTTGTGATGTCATTTCTTTACCTGTGGCCTGGAAGGGATAATGTTTGGCTAAATGCTTGAATGTTAAGTTGCAAGAGGATTTAGAGTCAGAGGACCTAACTTTGATTTGCCTCTTTCTAAATGGGTGACTTTGGACAAAGTTATTTCACCTTTCGGGGTTTCAGTTTTCCTATCTGTACAATGAGAGAGTTGGACTGGATGACATCTAAGGTCCCTGCTAGCTTTCAACCTATGATCATATGATACCTAGGACAAGGTAAGATTCCTTCAAAAAGGAAAATGGCATTTGGGGCCAAATTGATTAGAATGAGTAAGTAAGAATTAGTCTACTCTGATAAGGAGATGAACCTTGAAAGATGAAGGGAGGGAGGGAAAGAAAGACAGAGACAGACAGACAGATAGAGACATAGAGAGACAAAAAGAGAAAGAGACACACCAAGAAAGAGAAAGAAAGAAAAATAGACAAAGAGAGAGACAGAGAGGCAGAGACAGAGAGAAGGAAGAGATGGAGAGATAGAGACAGAGACAGAGAGATAAGAGGGGAGAGAGATAGAGATAGGGCAGCAGAAAGAGTGTGAGAAAGAGAGAGAGAGAGAAGAGAGAGAGAGAGAGAAAGAGAGAGAGAGAGAGAGAGAGAGAGAGAGAGAGAGAGAGAGAGGGAGGGAGGGACAGGATACACACACAGACACACAGACACAGAGAGAAACAGAGGGGCAGAGACAGAGACAGACTGTAAGACACAGAGAGTTTTTTTTGACCTGTCTTACCTTTTATTTTTGCTGAACCTTTTTTTTTTTTAACCCTCTTCTGATTTCTGCCAGGAAGAAACAAAACCCCAGATCCTTTTGAGAAAGTAAAACATGAATCATTTCCGCCAGAAGACAGTCAAGACACTATTAGGTGCTTAAGAAGTAATGATGGTTGGAAAGACAAGAGAATTAGTCGGCGAGGTGCAGTAGGGTAAACACATGCATATCATATGCTTGGATTTGTTGTTTTTGTTTAAAAAGGAAGCAGGACTGCTTCTTCACATACCCTGTCATGCGGGCTCGATGTTGGCACAATGGGACTTGACAGTCCTCTGGAGTGTCTGACAGGTCAGAACCAGGAAGGGTTGGCTGGTTGACTGTGTTGTGTAATTCAGTGTTAAGTATCATATTGATTCCCTGAAGTGCTGCCATGGATGTTAATGGAGACAAATATTGTGGCTGGGATTTTTCAAAGAGCTGAGTAATTCCTTAGCATCAATAACGCTTGTCACAACATAGAAGGCAGACAACTTCAGGCTGCTTAACTGCACAGGTGGACCTGCAGAGGGCAGGATGTCACGTTAGGCATCTCTGCATTGCTTGGATACTTTGTAGCCAGCAGCCAGGCGGTGCAGTGGAGAGAGCAGGGGACCTGCAGTCAGTCAGGAAGATCTGAGTTCAAAGGTGACCTCAGATACTTATTAACTGTGTAACTTGGGGCAAGTCATTTAATCCCTGTCTTTGTTTCCTCATCTGTGTAATGAACATAATAATAGAATCTGCTGTCTGGGGTTGTCCTTTATAACTTTGCAAAGCTTAAGGTGCTACAAAAATACTTATTATTATTGTGCTTTGCCACAAGAATTGGAAGGTGTATGTATGTGTGTGAGTGTGTGTGTGTGTGTGTGTGTGTGTGTGTGTGTGTGTGTGTGTGTTGGGAATGTAGAGGTGACAGTGGGATGAACTTCTTAACTCATCCTTTATAATGATTGACTTCACAAAAAATGTCACCAGCCACTATAAGTCCTGCACCTCAGAAGCTCCACCTTTCTCAGTAGCATTATCTAGTAAACAGGCTTCACTCAATCATTTACTCATTCCTTGACAATATCTTCCTTCATTAGGCAATTATAGTAAATTATAGTCCTTTCTGCTAGGGAGTTTAACTTTCATTAAGGAAGATAAGACAGGGAAACCAAAAAAAACTACAACAATAATCACAATAGGATAAAAGTACAATCAACTTGCTAAGAGAGTTCTGAGGAGGTATGATACCTTCGGCTAAAAGTAATCAAGGACAATTTCATGGCTCCACAACAGGTCCTTAAAGGATGGAAATGGAAGGGAAAGGCGTTTGGGGAGGGGCAGTAGGAGAGGGAGAAAATAAGTGATAAATTTGAAAGAGGGTGACTCGTCCAGCTTGGTAGGACAAGTGTCAAATAATATGAATTTGGGCTAGAAAAAAATAGTAGGTGAGAGTCAGATTGTGAAGTGCCTTGAATGTTAAGCCAGGCACTTTGATCTTGATCTCAGGGCCCATAGGGTGAGGTGAGGGGACACTGAAAGCTATTGAACATGAAAATGGCATGATCAGAACTTTACATTAAGAAAGGAAATGTAATATAATAAAAAGGAGTATGGAGACTAGTTCCATTACTTAGGACCTACATCATCTTGTATATGCTTTCAGTCTGTTAGGGCCTCAGTTTCCCCATCTGTAAAATGAAAAAGTTGGACTAAATGATTTCTAAGGTCCTTTCCAGATTGACATTGTGGGTAGTTGTTTATCCTCAACTGCTTTGAAAAAATAAGTATGGATCTTTTCCTCTACTATCACACACATCTGTGCAGACTAATAATAATAGTAACTGACATTTGCATATCATTTTAAGATTTCTGGAGCACTGAATATATTCTCTCATGCAATTCTTAGAGTAACCTAATGAGGGTTGTATATAGGAAGACACTGTGGTTGTGGATAAGTCAGAAAACAAAAGTCCCAGTTAAAATCCTATCTTTTACAAGAAGGCTTTTCCAGTCCCCTTAATTGTAGCTTTTAAGTTTTAGTTCTTTCTATGGATTATCTCTGTTTTCTCCTGTGTAGATGCATATATAGTGTGCAGATACTCCATTATACCGTGAGCTCCTTGAGAACAGGGATTGTTTTTTCTTTGCATCTTCAGGCTTTCACAGCGCCTGGCACATTGTAGGCTCTAACAAAATGTTGATTAACTGAGTACAGATTGTAAGGAGAGAGAGTAACATGAAATAAGGCTAGAAAGAAATGGCAGAACCAAATTATAGAGGGTCCTGAATGTCAAGCAAAGGAGTTTGACCCTCATTCAATAGGTAATAGGGATTCATTTGATTTTTTCAGCAAAGCAGTGCCATGATCAGATACATACACACATATATACACACACACATATATAAATAGTGGCATGAAGGATTAATTGGGGGACAGCAGAGAATGGAGTTAGGAAGATCTGTTAATTATTATAATAGTTTGGGTCAGAGGTCAGCAAACTATGGCCCAAGATTCCAATCTAGGCCCTCTGTTTTTGTAAGACCTGCAAGTTAAGAATAGTTTTTACATTCTAAAACGCTGTATTTAATTTAAACACAAAATTATATTTA
The DNA here is from genome assembly GCA_023553655.1 of Myrmecobius fasciatus. NCBI lineage: Eukaryota > Metazoa > Chordata > Mammalia > Dasyuromorphia > Myrmecobiidae > Myrmecobius > Myrmecobius fasciatus. The sequence goes on from JAJPUD010004270.1 coordinate 99,445, forward strand.
ATTCAAATTGAATTTAACTGAATTTAAATATGATACTATATTTGATTTAAATACAATATTAAAAAATGTAAAAACCACTAAGCACCTCAGGCAATACAAAAACAGTCTGGATTTGGTCCTCAGACAGTAGTCTGCCAAATCGCTGGCCTAGGTAATAACAATAATAGCTCACATTTGCTTTTATATATTTAATGAGAGACTGTACCAAGACTAGTGAGAAGGGTTCATCTGATATCTGCATTTTACTTAAAACCTTGTATAGTTCCTTAAAGAGATTGGCCTTGAAGTCATGCTTTAGAAACATGAGTTAGCATGGTATTGTCAAAACAATATAGTATCAGGAATCACAAGTCTTCTTCTATGACATACTACTTTGTAATCTCAAGCAAGTCACTTTACTTTTCTGAGGTTTCAGGAATTCTCATTTATAAAATGAAAGTTGAAGGCCTTGGATTAGATGATATATAAAATCCCTCCCACCTCTAAATGCTCTGGTCCATTAAGAAATTTAAGCAGTAAAGAATGTTTAGAAGATGGAAGAAAATGGGATTAAGGATTTCTTTCAGTCCTAGAAGAGATTTTTTTTAATTTAATAAATTAAAGAAATAAAATTAAGGACAAACTAGGGCTTGGATATATGAAAATATAATGTACAACAAAAACTGTAAGTATAGCAAAAAGGAAACTAGCAGATTGAGAAAATGTCTATGACAAATATGATGGATACAAATTGATACCTAAAATAGATAAGGAGCTGTTAAAAAGTCATTGTGCTAATTCCCAGTCTACAATAAACAAATAGTTAAATGATGTAAACACTTTTCAAAAGAGAAAATATAACTTGTTAACAAATACTAGAAAAAATGTTTGACCTTACTAATAATCAAAGAGATTTAAATTAAAACAATGTTATGGTATACCTCATAACCATTGAATTGGCATTAAGAATTTAAAACAAGGAAACAATACTAAAGAATTGTGGAGAAATCTGGACACTTATTCATTGCTGGTAGAATTGCAAACTTGTAGAATTTCTTTCTTTTTCTTTTATTTTTTTAGCAAAGCAATTGGGGTTAAGTGCCTTGTCCAGGATCACACAGCTAGGAAGTATTAAGTATCTGAGGTTACATATGAACTCAGGACCTCCTGACTCCAGAACTGTTACTCTATTCACTACATCACCTACTTGCTATCTAGTTGCCCCCTAGAATCTCTTTCAAGAGCACTTTGGCAGTATACAGTAAATATTACAAAGTTATAGTAACTTATGATCCAATAATTCCATTGTTGGGAATTGATTTTATATATCTAGCTCTTTGTTCACAGACTTAAAAAAACAACATAATATATAATTGAAAAAAAGAGAAAATATCCTAAATGTCCAAGAACAAGGAAATGGTCAAATAAATTATAGTACAAAATACCATCATGCTCAAAAGCAAAAAGTATGATGAATGCAAAAAAGCTGGAAAGATTTTTTTATGAAATAAATCAAAACAACAATAGAAAAAATAATCCCCAAACAGAGAATGAAATGCACACTAACTATAGTTATATCAGAGGAAAAGTAAACAAGAACAAATAAAAAAAAGAATCCTGATGAAAACTTTGAAGGTTTGAATGAAAAATTGTTATGATACATAATGCATTAAAATTCATTAATTTAAATGTAAATGGTTACTAAGCTAATTTAGGCAGTGGTATTGATGCTTAATGTTGTTTTAAATAAATCATTTAATTCAAACAAAATAAATCCTATATTCCTTGAGGGTTTGAGGGAGGGCTGGGGGAGCTGTAGTGAACTGATTTTCTCTAGAGCTGGTTAAAATATGTGAGCCAATAGAAACTGGAAACTGAAGGGATGCCCTTCAATTGGAGAATGGCTGAATAAATTATGGTATATGAATGTTATGGAATATTATTGTTCTGTAAGAAATGACCAGCAAGATGATTTCAGAGAGGCCTGGAGAGACTTACATGAACTGATGCTGAGTGAAATGAGCAGAACCAGGAGATCATTATACACGGCAACAACAGTACTATATGACGATCAATTCTGATGGACATGGCTCTCTTCAACAATGAAATGTTTCAAACCACCTCCAATTGTTCACTGAAGAGAGCCATATACACCCAGAGAGAGGGATGCGAAATGTGGACCACAACATAACATTCTCATACTCCTTGATTGATGTTTGCTTACATTGTGTTTCCTTTATCTGATATATCGTTCGTGTAGATAAGATTTTTCTTGCACACCAATGATAAGTTTGGAAATATGTATACATATATTCGATTTGCCAATATTTTAACATAATTAACATGTAGTGGATATCCTGCCATCTAAGGGGAGGGGTGGGGAGTTGGGGGGAAAAATTTGTAACGGAAAACTATGTAAGGGTTATTGTTGAAGAATTACCCACACATATGTTATTCAAATAAAATAAAAATTAAAAAAAAAAAAATATGTGAGCCAAGAATGCAACCTCCTGGTTTATTGCAACAACAAAATTGCAGGTCTACCAAGATTCTGGTGGTGCTGGATAATAAGACAAAGTTTAGGTCCCTATGCTGAGGGGTGGATGGGGATATCTGTTTGGGAGGAGAGGTGTATGCTGCCTGTCAGAAGCCTGGCTTCTGATCTAGGGTCCAGAATAGCCTAGAACCTTCATGAAGAAGGAGCCAGTTTAATTCGCTGATTTTTGCTGGTCTGAGCTCAGGAAGTCAGGCAGCTCAGGATAGAGCTTGAGATTTTTTGGCCTGCAGGGAACACACAGCTCCCTGGCCAGCTTTTCTTAGTGGTCTTGCCAGAATGGGATGGTGTAGAGTATCAGATGAGTAGCCTAGTCAGATGTTCTTGTTCTCAGCCAGCAATGCCTTCACTGATGGGCTCAGGAATAATGATCTGCTATAGGAAATGGTCCAAAGAGACCAAGTTTTCCCATCCAGCTGGATGCAGATGGGCAAGAGATGTGGGAACAAGACCAACTGAAGAAGTCAGTCACAGGTAAAGAATCACAGCATCTCAGAGCTGGATTCATCCAAGCTGTAGACCTTAACTAAACTTAGTAGGCAATTAATACTGTATAAAAGGCCAGGCAACAATGACTCTAACCTAAAAACCAAATATAATTTCTCCTCTCCGCCTACTTCTCTGGTAAGCTATCATTATAAATTTAGTTAATGTCTACAGATTGGATTAGATGTCCTTTGAGGCAAGATGAGATGATTTTCCCAAAACAATCTGGGCAAAGGCTTAGAATGTTAGGCTACTGGATATATTTTCTAGGGATCATACCACTACTGATCCTTTGAGGGCACTATTGATCCTTTAGGCCATGGAAACGGTCCCTGACTTCATTATCAGGGGTTGTCCTTAGGGATGGAGATAATACAGTGGACAGAGTTCCTGACCACCTGGATTAGGAAGACCTGAGTTCAGATTTGGGAAGTCATAATCCTGTTTGCCTCTGTTTTCTCATCTGTAAAATGAGCTGTAAGAAAAGCTTGGAGAGACCTGCATGAATTGATGCTAAATGAAGTGAGTAGAACCAAGAGAACATTGTACACAGCAACAAGAAGATTATATGATGATCGAGTCTTTTCAACAATGAGGTGATTCAGGCCAATTCCAATAAACTTGTGATGGAGGGAGCCATCGGCACCCAAAAAGAGAACTGTGGGGACTGAATGAGGATCACAACAGAGTATTTGAACTTTTTTTTGTTGGTTGCTTGCTTTCTACCCCTCATTTTCCCTCTTTTTGATCTGATTTTTCTTGTGTAGCATGATAAATATGGAAATGTATTTAGAAGAATTGCACGTTTGACCTATATTGGATTACTTCCTAAGAGACAATGTCTAAGAGACAGGGGGAGGGAGAAAAATTTGGAACACAAGGTTTTGCAAGGGTGAATGTTAAAAACTATCTTTGCATATATTTTGAAAATAAGAGGCTATTATTTTTTAAAAAGTGAAAAAAAGAAAAAAAATGAGCTGTAGAAGGAAACAGCAAGTATCTTTGCCAATAAAAGCCCAAAAAGGTCACAAAGAGTTATGATTGAAATAATTGAAGAACAATAACTTCAGGAATGGAGCTCATAGAGAAAAATAAATGGTAGGAGGAGTTCTTCTCAACAACTGAAGGCAGCATGAAAAAAAAGGGAAATAATATTGGCTCTAATATCAAACTAGACTCCAATTCTTCCTTTGATGTTTACCACCTGAATACTCTTGGGTTTCAGTTTGCTTATTTGTAAAATGACCTTTGAGGTCCCTTATTATTTCTAGACCTATAATCTTATGATCACAGTGGGTCTTATTCTTTGCCATTTCATGTGTCCTGAATCATATCACTAGCATTTATCATTGTTCAGGAAGGATGAGGGAGGGCCTGCCCCAGAGTTCAATGTTACCCTCCAACTCCCTTAAACTGGCTGCAGGACAACTCTCCTTGGGAATTCCAATGGCAGTGCCCTAGCTGGGTCTGGCGCTGTCGCCTGGCAATGGGAATATGGATCTCTTTAATTAAGAATGTCATGGCAGGCTCCCCAGCCCTGCAGTGACTGACGCTGCCAGTTCTGCTGCCATGTGGCCTATGTGTCATACCATGGTACATCATATCCTAATTAACACATCTTGTCAGGTCCAGCAGTTGGCTTTAGTAAACATGTTCCTAGCAGCTGTCACTGGGACCCAGTGTGGGACTGGCTTGCCTCATTAGGTTGGGAGAATCATGATGGCATTTGGCATCAAGGTATAAAGAGAGGTTTGGGAGGTGGGGGCATGAAGGAGCAGAGAGGAAGAGGAAGGGGCTTTGGGAGAAACTGTGCTACTCTCACCGATGATTCTGTGGGATTTTAAGAACACCACAATTTCTTTCTCATACATTGCCTAAGAGTGTAAACTTGGTGGTAGAGTTAGAATGAAATGACAACTTCAGTGAAAGTCAGGAAACTGGTCTTCACCATTACCAAACTGTTTGAACCTGGCAAAGTCACAACTCTATTGGATCTCAGTTTCTTCCCTTCTCAAATGGAGCTAATGTCTGCCTTTTTTATCTTAGAAAGTTGATAGATGTGAGCATTTCTGGAGAAAATATATGTGAAAGTGATGAAATGAAAAAAAAGTAGAGCATAATATAAATTTAAAGTAGCATTATAATAAGCTTGCAGGAATACTCTTCATTTCACCAAAGCTCTTCCATACTATGTCTCCTGAACACACTCCTGTATCCTTGGGAAAATTTTTTTTAAAGACTAGATCTATTATTGGGTTAAGAAACTCTTGGTGAGGAAGCTCCCTCTACTAATGAATATCAGCAAATATTCTGCAGTTTATAGTCTTAGAGAATGACCTGGGGTTCTGAGAGGCTAACTGACTTCTTTAGCCAAAGTCATACAGCTTATATCAGGGGATTTTAAACCCAGTCTTCTTGACATAAGATCAGCTTCTAATTTACTGTGACATGCTGTCTCATGCTATGAAATGGCTACTACCACCACCACCACTACTATTACTACTACTACTACTGCTACTACTACTACTGCTACTACTATCACTATTACTACTACTACTACTACTACTACTACTACTACTACTACTACTACTA
>JAJPUD010004270.1:115620-151103 GCA_023553655.1 Myrmecobius fasciatus
ACACACACACACACACACACACACACACACACACACACACACACACACTCATACCCAGTTACTGGAACTGAAAAACATTTTCACCTGGAACAAACATAAAGACTGTCCGTTTAAATTAGGCATCAAATGGATCCCAATCTACTTTTCTGCTATATAACATACAAAGATCTATGGAAATTAATGGACTCTACAGTATTGCCTTCTAAGTCATTTGCATCAGGAAAATTTTACTGTGAGTACCCAACGGACAGATTGATATAGCTTCCAACACTTGAGTTTGTGCAAGTCATTTGCCTTAAACTTAAGCTATCCATAATGTGGATATACATAAATATACATATTTAAGTGTAGGCCTTAGAATTAGCCTCCTTCCAGAGAGTATGTTATTGTTGGGATAGAATCCAATCAATCAATCAGTGCCTAATATGTGTCAAGTACTATATTAAGTACTAGTGATATAAAAAAGGCAAAAGACAGTCTCTACTCAAGCAGCTTATAATCTAATGGGAGAGACAAAATGCAAACAAATATATACAAAGAGAGCCAGATACAGGATAAAATAGAAAATAGTTAATAGAAGGAAGGCACTGGAGTTAAGGAGGATTGGAGAAGGCAGCCTGTAGAAGCTAAGAATTTAGTTGGAACCTTAAGGAAGCTAGGGAGGTCAGTAGCCAGGATGGAAGAGGGAGCAGAGGCAAAAAGAAAAGTCAGGGAATGCTGGGATCTGAGAGATGGAGTGTCTTTTGTGTGAATCAGCCAGGAGGCCAGTTTCACTGGATCAAAGAATATGTACTGGGGAGTAAGTTGTTATAATACTGGAAAGGTAAAAGGGAACTAGGTTATAAAGGGCTTTAAATGCCAAATAGATCATTTTGTATTTTTTCTTGGAGGTCATGAGAAGCCAGTGGAGTTTATTGAGTAGGGAGGGTGATGTGATTGCTCCTGTGCTTTTTGGTGGTCACACTCACTCATACACAAAGGAGACAAAATATGTGATTTCTCTCTTGTTATCTTTGTGAATCCCTATTCTTGTCTGGCTTGGGGATACATAAACTCAATCCAGAGAATTGACTAATTTTGGGTGCTCACAGAGGTTAGAGACTATGTGAGGTTTTATGTCGAAGCAGACCATGGGAACTCTTTGTTTTAATACCAGGTAAGCATGTCTGAACCATCTATGAATATTCTAATCATGATTAGATTAGATAAACTTAAACACAGAGATTGGTAGAATTTCTTTTGGAGTCACAGACTGCATTCATTGATGTGCACTTGTTATTTTCGCTGTGCATATGACTCTTTCCCTTCTGGATGAAATAGTATGATGTAAAAAGTATTTATATCATTATCTGGGGCCACTCTCTGTTGCTTTACAAATACAGAATATAAATTCCTTGAGGGTAGGGGTTGTTTTCATTGGTGGAGGAGAGTGTCCTCTGTTTCTCTAAAAGAAAAAGCTCAGCTAAGGTTTTTCCTTTAGGGCTGGATGGGGAGACCTTTTAAAGGTTACTAGCTTTTTCCTCCAATTGTTTCATTTAACATCAGAAATCCATATTCTGTTAGTGATGAATTGTTTCATTTAACATAACAAATCCATATTCTGTTAGTGATGATATCTTTGTCCTGGGTTAAATCTTGATGACTATGGTGTTGAGGCTAAAGGCATTTGAGAGAAATGGAGGCTTCCTTGGTGTTACTAGTGATAGGAAATTGGGAGATAATTTTCTTGTTTATTGGTCAGTAAAAGATGTTCTAACCTGTGAATAGAACAAGCCATTCAAAAGTAAGGCACTCTGTAAGGCCTTGAAACATAATGTTTGTTCCTTTTTGCCTTTTTAGGAGGAGGTAGAGCCTGAATATTTTTCCTACCCCTGAAGAATTTTTTCTTTAAAACAACATTATTGTAAGAAGCATTTTTATGATTACCTCACTCTACATGAGTTCATAAAGTTCTTTTTAAAATTTCTTTTTTTCTCTCAATAGTATTTTATTTTTCCAAAATACATGTAAAGATAGTTTCAACATTCATTTCTGTAAAGTTTTGTGTTCCAAAATTTTTCTCCCCTTCTCCTTCTCCCTCCCCAAGACAGCAAGCAATCCAATATTTTTATATTTGTCATGTTGTACCAAAAAATTAGACCAAAAGAGAAAAAAAACATGAAAATAAAAGCAAACAAATGTGAAAATACTATGCTTTGATTCACAATCAGTCTTCATGATTCTTTCTCTCGTGTTAGATTTCTTTCCCAATACTCCCTCCTTTCCCATTATATAACTTATAGAGTTGTCAAGGGCTTGGGACAAAGCCTGCCACATAAATTTTATAAAGTGATTTTAAGAAAAAGATATGGAGATCTCATTGTAGCTTCCCAGGCAGGGCAGCAAGGGCAAGTTCTAGATCTATGCATCTTCTGTGATTTCTAAGATCTCTTTCTGCTTTGAACATAGGACACTATGAACAATAAAGAAGAAGCTTTTTAGAAAGAATGTCATCAAAGAAGCATATGACAGGAAAAGAGGCAAGTTCGGTCTATAGTGAGGGCAAAGGCCAGCTTCTCATGAATTTTACAATTATCCCTACCATGCCCAACACTTAGAAGAAAGCCCTAGAATCTTGGACGACCTATAAATGGAACATTTATGGAAAGAACATGGTCAACAGTCACATGAGAATTTAAGACATGTAATCTCCATCTCTGGAGAGAGTACTGTTGTAGATGAGATCCATGATCTATGAAAGTCTAAATCATTTGCTTATTAAGCAGTGCTGTTGTTTGCTGGACTTTGGATACGGAAACAACTCTAAATTTCCCCTTGAAAGAGGGTAGGTCTCCTGAATCTGTTGGTGGAAGGAGAACCCTAGCAATCTTGTTATCATGTTAAATTATAGCATTTTGATAAAAGCCTTTCTGCCTCCTAGCCCTGGCTCCATATCCCTTGCCTGCAGAAACCCCTGTAGATCCTGTGATTTGTTCCCACTGTTCCTTCTTCTGAAACAGCAAGGGGCTCTGCTTATGCCAAGTTTCCCTGTAAATATTTTAGGTTTTGCCTGTGCTTGGTGATGTCTTCCTGGGAGACAGCATTGAGAATACACCAGGGCCCCTATAAAGATCAGGTGGCAATGAAAATCACAGCTCTGCTGAAAGCTGCCCATCCCCACGAGAGCACTTTCAGAGATGTTAACTGCACTCACCTAGCTCCTTTGTCTCCTCATTTTTCCTCTCCCCTACCTTTTCTCCCCTCCCTGACCTTCACCACCTTAGTTCCCAGTGTAAGAAAGACAAGTATGATTTCCTTGGGCCAAAAACATTTTCAAGTCAGGATTTCAGGGGATGAACAATAAAGGGGCCTTTGAAAGGTAAATAGCATATGATTGAAAAGAAAAGCAGTTGACAGCTCAGTAATATGCCAAGGAAAGACTGCATTGTTATAAGCAAGGAAGTAGTCTAGTATCAAAGCAATATATGTTTACCTGTAATGGAAGATACAGGCAGGGCTGGGGCCGGGGGAGAATAGTGTGTGAAGATCTGGTTGGGATTATTCTTTTGCTCAAAAATTTTTAGTGGCTCTCTATTGTCTCTCAAGTCAAAACACCTGTCTGGAATTCAATACCTTTCACAATCGAGTGCCAACCTACATTTCTAGCATTATCTCATATGACTTTTCTTTCCTTAGTCTATCTCTTAATGTAGACAAATTAGACTATAGCCTCAATTCATCCTCCATTTTCTTATTTCTGTGCCTTTGCTCAGACATATCAGATCCATGTCTAGATGTCCACCCTCTCTATTTTTCATCTGCTAGGTTTCTATTCATTCTATAAAGACCGTATCATTTTACCATGAACTTGACCTTCTCTTCCTACCTCTTATACCCAAGAACAAAACCCATCCTCTGGTGATCTTGGAAAGCACTTTGCTCTGGATCCTTCTAGGAGGGAATACAATACATTCCCAGGCTCTGCTGGAAGATCTCCAGTGACAGGAACACTCATGGTGGCTGAAACCTGCCTTTCCAAACTTTTCTCCATTGTTCCTAGATCTATTTCTTGGACCAGGCAAAATGAATTTCATGCCCTTCAAATATTTTAGAAAAGTTATTTTATAACAATTAGTACTCCCTTAAGTCTTTTCTAGGATAAGCATCCCCAGTTCCTTCAATTCTCATATGATACGATTTACTTTCTATTCATCATTTAGTCTATCTCACCCCCTATGTTTTCTAGCATAAGCTCCTTTTTCAGATGGGACAGCCAGAACTGCACCTGATATTGTCTGCTGTGTTTGTATTTACAGTTACAAATGCCCTTTTACTATCTCACTTATTTTCTTCCTTTGGTGAGAGTGAGTGTACTTAAGTCTTTTTATTTTATTTTATTTTTAAGGGCTTGAGGAGGGCTTGATGGTGAGATTATTATAATATGGAAGAGTTTCAAAGGCTGCTATTGTGTGTTACTCCAGAAAGAAAAACAAACACTACTTCCCCCCCCCCAATACAAACCTTATATAATGGTTTATGTGAGAAGGGAATATAATATTTCATATTATGTAATGGAATAAATGAGAAAGTACTTGTAGATATTAGAAAGAAAATTATAACTGATATTAATAATGACAGTCTATAATTAGAGTGGCCTAGAAATAGTTTCTCTGGTTTCCCTAGAGCTTGGGGGGATAAACTACATGACCTCTCTAACTCCCTTGTGTTCTAGAAGTCTGAATACCCAGGCTCAGTCAGTGCAAACTTCTAAGCTCTACACTGGACAGAAAAAAATTCAAATGACCTAGTGTGAGTACAAATATAAGCAGAGCATTTTGTCCATTAGGCTTGCATCAAACATTTATTAAGTTTCTTTTGTCTGTCCAAAAATCACAGTAAGATTAAAACATAGTCGTTGCCTTCCTGGAGTTTGCAGTCTATTTGAGAAGTCAATCAATATTGATTACCTACTTTGTGCTAAGCACTGGGGACACAAAAGAAGGAAAAAAAAATAGTTCCTGCCCTCCATATATCATAATGGAAGATAGAACATAGTAAATAAAATCAGCTATTATTTATATAATGCTTTAAGGTCTGCAAATCTCTTAATGCATATTATCTCATTTTAGCTGCATCCTAACCCTAGGAGGTAGGTGCTGTTACACCAAGCCAGACAGGGGTTATTTGCTTATGTCACAGAACTAGTAAGTGGTTAAAGTTAGATTTAAATTTAGATTTTCCTGACTCCAGGTATTTGCCTACAGGGCTAGGTACATACGAGATACATAGAATATATGCCTGAAAAGTCACTAAATTACTTTGACTCAATAATACTGTCTATCCTCCAAAGAGATCAGAGAAAGAAGAGGACTCATAAATCTAAACATATTTATAGCAGTTCTTTTTTGTGATCAAACAACTGGAAACTAAGGATGGGGTGCCCTTCAGGTAGGCAATGCTTGAACACATAAGTTAAAAGAAGGTAATGGAATATTTTTGTGCTATTATAAATGACAAAAGAATGGTTTCATTGGATTTTGGGAAGACCTGAGGACTTGATATAAAGTAAAGTATCAAGGAGAATAATCTATGTAATCACAAGTAATGACTGAAAGAATTACCACTTTGTGATCACACCAATTGTGATTTCAGGATTGACTACTTCTGGACAGAGAGGTGATGGATTCAAGGTGCAGTGTGAAACACATAATTTTGGATATGGACAACATGGAGATTTGTTTTGCTTGTTGATGCATATTTGCTACAAGTTATGTTTTCTTTTTCTTTTAAAATAGGGGTACTAAGTGGGAGAAAAAGAGAATGCTTTTCAACTAAAAATTAAACTTAAAAGGAAAAAAGAATTATCTTTTTGTGTGAAATCTAATCTGAAAGGAAAAAGCATTAGCAGCTGGTGGGGTGTGAGGAGCATTAGGGAAGGTCTCCTTCAGAAGGTGGATTTGAGATAAGTCTGGAAGGAAACCAGAGAAACTAAGAGGCAGGGGTGAGGGTCCAGAATATTGCAGGCTTGGGGGACAGAGAGTGCAAAGATCAGAAATGGGAGTGTCCTGATGGAGGAACTACAGGAGGCCCGTGTTGTTGTCCATCCTTTCTTGATGAGGACTGATGACATTCAGGGTGATATTTTGACTTGGGAGTAAATTGGATTTAGTGAAGTTATCAACCCCACTCTCTGTGCAGCTGGATTGAAGAGCACGTGTGGAGGGGAGTAAAATATAAGAAGTCTGGAAAGGTAGCAAAGGGCCAGCTTATTAAGAACTTTAAATACCAAAGAAAGGCTGGAGGTGATAGGGAGTTCATTGAGCAGTATGGTAACATGAAGAGACAAATGCAAATAGGACAATATGGGAGGTAAGGTAAATAGAGGGCCAGTCTTGCAGGCAGGAAGACTTGAATTCAAAGTTCCAATCTGAGAAACCCTGATAGCCACTTAATCTCTTAAGGCTCTAGGTAATTCACTAAGATTAATTAAATTACCAAGATGTTAATGTATTAATGGAGGAAATTTCCTTTTGTGGAATATCAATATGTAGGAATTATGTCCCTATCTCAGTGATATAGTAGGTCCAGCCCCTAGTCCTCTGAGACAGCATATAATTATTATATTTTGGAGCACAGACTTTATGTATTACAGAAAGCTGGAGAAGAGGAAAATCAGGGTGGGTTGGAGTAGTCGAGGAAATTTTATGTAGGAGAAGAGATTTGAGATGACCCTGGAAGAAGGAGTAGGAGTTTGAGAAAGGAGCTTGTAAATAGAGAGAGCAGTTCCAAGTGGAGGAAGCAATGTGAAAGAAGGCATAGGCCACTGAGAACAGAGGGTCTATCTATTTGAATATCAATAAAATTTTTACTGTTCACACATAAATCTGTGGGAGAAGTTAATTAAGAAGGCTTAACAATAGTATATGCATCAACATTAGTTTGGTGCTTCTTTAGCATTGGATGAAGAAAAAGGAAATAAAATAAATATGGTAGGGGTGAGAGGAGAGTGTAATAAAAAGGGATGTGAGTTTCTAGCCGAAATGTTATCTATGGGGTTGGCATAGATCCTGCCCAGTATTTTTCTTGAACTTGTCATGTACATTCCCACCTTCAGGGAGAGACCCCAGCCCTGTGAACCTTGATCAAAGCTTGAGTGGTTTGAGGTTGAGGTTGAGAAGTTTCATGTGGAACTTCCCATTATATTCCTGTCTCTAGAAGGAGGGATTCTTCTAGTTCCCAGCTTATTTGGCAGATAATTGACAGGCAAGTCCATTAATGATTACAGCTCTGGTAATGATTGCCCCCAATCACCTTCTCCCTCTTTTTGGTTGGATAGCTTATTCAGGCTTTCCACTACACCCTTATCTTCCTAACAGCTGTTCTTTAAAAACCTTACTATTGTTACATATTCAATATATGGAATAAGATTAGCTAATAATATAATTTTTCCTAATAATAGGTAAAGAGTTATTTTTCCACAGATGGTACAGAGGTCAGGATAAATATGGCATGTTGAATGATAATAAGCAGGGGTGCCTGACTGTAGCAAAGATTGAATACAAGATGGTGGTGGTTGGAGATAGGATTGAATTGATGGAATAGGTCTCTATTACCATAGGCCTTGACCTTGCATGTCAGGCTGAGGCATTTAGGTGTTGTGATAGGAAAAGAACCAGAGAAGTGATTTGCCACGGGCTGTAGCCTTGATCCAGCTGTGGCTTTAGATTCTTATGCTGTCCTCTGTCTGATCTCTCATGTAAATCACTGTGTCCTCCTGTGTTCTTTTGGACAGAACCACCACAGCCCAAGTTTAGTGAAATGTAAATCTGTTTCTTTTGGTCTTTATTAATAAACACACACACAAAATCAGTTCTCTAGCAGACTTCCTTTTGAGGATGGGATTTGCTTCGACAGTAGCTATCCTTACACCTTAGGATTGATCATAATTCATGGTCCAAGGTAGTACATTAGGTAGAACTTTGGACTTGGGAGACTGCAAAACCTGAGTTTAAATCCTGCCTCAGGAATTTACTAGCTGAGAGATGCAGGGTAAGTCATTTCACATCTTTCCACTTCATTTTCCTCATCTATAAAATGAGCATAATAATAGTACCTATCTCATAGGGTTGCTGTGAGGAACTCATGAAATTAACACATGCAAAGTGCTTTGTAGATCTTAAAAGTGCTAGCTGTTATCGTTATCATGGGATTTATAGCTGGATGAAGCTGTAGAGATCATCTAATCCATAATTTTGAGGAAAAGGAAATTGGGGCTTGGAGATATGAAATGATGTGTCTAAGGTCATGCTGCTAGTCTGGGTTGGAACTCAGGTTCTCTGGCTCCAAAAACCAAGGCTCTGTCTGCTATGGCACCCTGCTGTTCCTTGGACAACATTTAATTTATTAGTTACTCACATCCAATCTGACTACTTTCCATACTTAGCTTTTTTTTTCCCTCCTCTCTTCTATGCTACAGAGGGTCGGGACCAATACTAATGCTTATGCTGTTAAACCTTTTTAATTAACTTCAACTTCTTCTGCAGATTTATGTTTAAACAGTAAATTTTTGTTGATACTCAAACACATAGGCAGTGCTCAGAATGATATATGAGTACTCTCGTCCTCAAAATGGTTCTTGGTGAATTACCACCAGAGACATTTTCATGAGCCTCTTTTATTAAAATAATAATACTCAGCATGGCAATAATGCCTTACAAACAGCAGCCAATTAACCCATCCCATTGGCCTGCAGGTCAGCCTCAGCATCCTTAGGTTAGAGATATGATCACCTGGTGAGTCACTGCTGGCATCTTGGAAACAATGTCAAACCAGCCTGGGCTTTTGCTCCAGAGCTTCTGAGTAATGATTTTCATTTAAAAGGTATCTTTGTTCTTGGACTGTGTGACTCAATCTATTATTGTTGTTAATTGTTTTGCCCTTGTTTAATACTTTCTCTGCACTGGTCTGTGGTTGACCTCCAGGAGGGGAATTTGAGTACATCTTTGAAAATCTATTGGACTTTTAAACTCTTGCCTAATTACAAAATCCATTTGTTTTCCTGTAACTTCAGATTTGTTTTTCTAGTATTTTTAATTATGATTCCTGCCATTGATTGGAATTTCAATTGAGCAGCAATCTGGGGGAAAAAAAAGAACCTCCTTTAGCTGCTCCTGGTTTCTTTTCCATTCTCCATATTGAACTCATGCTTTTCTCTGTAAAACAATATAGTCATATTCCATGTTGTACCATCGACCAACCAATTATTTCAATTTTAGCATCAGATTCAGAAGTGAGTTTAATGATCCTCAATAGTTTAAACTGAATTTTTATTCCTACTGTAATTTAGTAGCATGATGACACTTAAGCCCTTAGAAAGTATTTCTCAGCTTCCAAATACTGAACAAACAAGTAGGAACAATGTCATTTAAGGCACTTCTATGGGCGAGCTCAGTTGAGAACTTATTGCCATTATTATTCAACAGTGTTTATGAAGAAATCTCCATCTTTACCTGGCACCATGCTGGGGATAAAAATGAAATATAACAGAAAGAATTCTTGCTTATAAGGGACTTTAGGCTAATGTCAGAATGTGGCCTATGGTGGCTGATTGGTAACTTGTGGCTATCATATCTTCCTTGTAATGACTGGAGTAACTGAAAATACAAAATCTCCTGACACACACTTCAGTGGTTATCCAGTCTAAATCAATCAGACATCCCCAACAAGCCTTCACCTAAAGACTTTCAATAGCAGAAATCTCCTAAGGCAGCTCATTTTATTTTTGCAGTTCTAATTGTTAGAAAGTTTTTCTTATACTGACTTCATGTATTTTCCCCTGTAACTTTTATTCATTGGCTCTAGTTCTGTTCTCTGAGAATTGGAAGAACAAGTTACTCCTTCTCATAAAAATACTTTATATTCTTGAAAATAGTTATCATTTCCAAATGGCTAAATAGCCCTTTAAAATACATTTTTGAGTTTTATCACTAGATTTGTTACTGTGTACTTCAGCTCCCCCCTCAATCAATTAATTAGATTAGCATAATTAATAAAAAATACCTTACTTTTGTTTTATCAAACATTTAGAACAAAGCCAAAGTGTAAGGATAAGTGTTTGTTGTATACTATGCATTTATAAATGCATTCAATTTTGCATGAACTCTTTGACCTACCATGTCATACTATTGATTAATTTTGAGGTTGCAGCATATTAAGGCCTTAGTTCTTTTTCACATAAATCATAGTCTAGTCAGGCCTCCCTAATGTTGTGCTTGTGCAGCTTATCTTTTTGAATCAAAAATATGAATTCATATTCATTGCCCCTTTTAAATTTCATTTCATTAGATTGGTTCCATCATTGTAACTTCTTGAAATCTTTCTGGATCCCTATTCTGTCATCCTGTGTATTCATCATATCTACCAATGTCAAGCTGTGGTCAAATTTGATAAGAATACTACTTACATATACTTTCCTGCAAGTAATTAAATTAAAAATGTTGCCCAGAATTGCACCATGGATAGAATCCTGTGGTATTCGACAGGAATTAATCATCACTTTGGGGGGTTCAGTTGGTCAACCAGTTCTGAAACCTCCTCTTACTTATACTAGTATCAATATACTCATTTCAACATTTCTCTGATCTATGTTTGATGTAGCATCTTCTGCAAAGGATATATGTGAAAAACCTTTCCATCTTAGAGCTGAGCTCCAGCTAATTTTCTATCTTCCCAAACCTGGAAGAATTACAAATCCAAAGGATTTTGTGTTCAGCCAACTCCTGCTAGAGGTTGTTACTGAAATTATACTGTCAAAAAAGACTTCTAATTTTGTTTCTAGAATCACTTGTATTTGTGTCACCAGAATTTTGTCTCTGAAAAAAATTAATCCTTCTTGCATTGACTTTTCTAGTAGACATTTAGGCCATGAGATCCTAATCTACCTCTAAAAAATATTTATGATCTTATTTTCCAAAATTTCACAATAATAGGCCACATTTCAGACTATTCCCAGTCCTTATCTCCTTGTCTGTCATGACCTCTAAGGAAGTATGATCACCTCCTTCAGGTTTTTTTCACTTACATTTTTTAATGCTCACTTCATCTTTATTAGCCAGAATAACGTTTAGAAAGATAGTTGACTTTATCATTTCCTCTACCATTTGAAGAATAAAATTGTTTAGGCCAAGTAGAGAATTTATTAATTGCTTTGCTTTTAGCAAAACGATTTCCAGAAGTTTTTTATACAGCTGATTTTGGCTCCAAATCAAATTTGTGATCCATTTCTGCCTTCTGGCGAGGCTGTCTGTAGTACACTTTCACCTCAATAACTCTTCTGTTTTTCCTTGCATTAATCTTCATGTAAGCATTATCTACTATTTCCCCTTGGGGTTATGAATATTTTCAGTGGAATATATCTTTTTATATATAATGCTGTTCCGTTAGTTCTGTTATTTAATTTATTCATTTTAAAGAAGATAAGCCCATTCCATTGTTATATTCTAGTGAATGTTAGTAATGCCCACAAAGCCAGTTACCTTTTTTACATCCCCTTCTCTCTGTCTTGATGCCTCTGTCTCTGTGTGTGTCTCTCTCTTCTCTACTGGTTTAATACCCATAATTGGGATGTGCATATAGACATATAAAACTATGATTGCTATTAGTACTCTTCTTAGATATTGTTTTCTGTGAATTACTGAGGGTCCCCTTTTTCTGTCATGTTTGCTATTTTCTGAGTTATCTGACTTAGTAGATTGTGGGTCATTTCCTCCCTTACTTTTAGTTGACCTTGTAAAGCCCTTCTGAGAGTGTAGGCTGAATGAGGTCCATTGTATTCTGTAAAAATTCAGGCCCCAGCTCTCATTTGGGTCCCAGTTATATAGGTAATATCTATTCACATCTTCTCAAGATCACTGCATCTAGGCTGATCTTGACTAAGTGTTTCAAACAAATTGATGTTAATTGCAAAAGAAGAATATCCTACCCTACCAATGGACCATCCAAATCAATCACAAGAAAGTCTTTGAGCCATGTACAAATTGTATACTATGCTTTCCTTATCTATGCAACCATGATTATTATGTAGGTGATTTTCCAAAACTTGATGCAAGAGAAAAAACATTAATGGGAAGAAAGAACTTGGTTTTGGATATAGGTCCAAGTTATTTTTACTCATAGGGTGTTTCTGGTCTGAGAGGTGTTCAACCAAAAGATTTAGAAATGGCAAAATCAGTGAGATAATTCATGCCAAATCGTGTCCTTTAGTTAGGAAATCAATGAGCATTTGTTAAATGCCCACTATGTGCCAGACACTATGCTAGGTGCTAGGGATGCAATAGCCAGTTGTCCTTTTTCTCAAGAAGTTCACAGTCTTATAAAGGATACAACATAAATACAACTATGTACAAACAAGATATTAACAACATAAATTGGAAATACTCGAGGAAAGCCACTTGCCTTGAGGAGGATTGAAAAAATCTTTCCGTAGAAGGTAGAATTTTAGTTTTATGTGATGTTTAGTCACAGATAAGCTACATGCACATTGGAAAGAGGATCATTTCAAAGGCTCATGGCTCAGTTTTGAATATGCTGGTGGGTAGCATCACAAGAAATATAAAATTAATATGATCTCCAGTGGTTGAATTTTATAAGCATTGACAAAGTGGATGCTAGTTCTTTTGAAGAAGGAAGGAATAAAGGAAAGAAGGAAGGAAGAAAGGAAGGAAGGAAGAAAGAAGGGAGGAAGAAAAAAGGCAGGAAGGAAGATGGAATGAATGTAAGAATGAAGCAAGGAAGGAAACAAGTATTTATTAAGCACTTATATGAAAGGAACTGTGTTAAGCACTTTACAAATATTATATCATTTGATCCATATAACAACTTGAAGAGGTAGGTAAAATAGAATTGTTAGGATAAATCCTTTTTTTGGGGTAGCATTTTAAAAAATGTCCATAGCTTGTGCATAATTACCCCTGAATTATCTAGAGGATTCATCAGGTTTGATTATAGATGCATAATGAACTTAGCCAATTTGTGTGTATTAGAGAGGTATGAATTCTATATGAAGTCTCACAACTTATTCATGTACCATTTGCTTTTGCTCCTTCTTCATAATAAGCTAATTAGTTAAAATTATTTGTGCTTATACAAGGTCTTAAAAGACACAGAAGATATGATTAGGCTGTGGAACTCAATAAATGTGAAATTATGAAGGTATATCCTTATGATGGAGGGTTTGTGAAGTCATAGTTCTTCAATTTTGGTTTGGTGTAGGACGGTGACAATTACTCTCTTGTTTATATTCCCATGAAACTTAAGGGAGGTTATTCAATATAGGTACCCACAGACCTGCTTATCAAGGTACTGTGCCAACTATGGGCAGAAAACAATCATGGCTGTCTACCTTGGCCACCCAGAGGAGAAAAGATCAAGAGTTTCTGAGTGGGATATTAATGGATACATTTCACCTCTATTTATCAGATCATAGAATTTAAAGCTAGAAGAGCACAGTGGATAGAGTGCTGAACTCTGACCCAGGAAGACCTGTGTTAAAATTCCACCCTTGAAACTTGCTAGCTGTATGACGATGGGAAAATCACTCTAACTCTTTTCTCCTCAGTCTTCTCAAGATAAAATGAGGAAAATAATTCTTGTAGAATTTTCCTTATTTTTTTTTCAAGGAAAATGTTTTTTAAATCTCAATGCCTTTTTTGACTATGACTTAGGAAATTAGCTTTAGTTTTAGAAGAGACCTTAGATACCATTTGGTCTAATTTCCTCATTTGTTAGGGAACTGAGGCCTAGAAAGATGCAGGGACTTCCAAGTACATACAAATAATGTAATTATCTTACATGCAAGATAATACAGGGGATTTGCTAAAGACAGCTAGATAGATACAATTCCAGACCTAGAATCAAGAAGAATCATTTTTCTGAGTTCAAATCTAGTTTCTGACACTAATTAGCTATATGATCCTGGTCAAGTCACTTAACCTTGTTTGCCTCAGTTTCTTAATCTGTAAAATGAGTTGGAGAAGGAATGGCAAACCACTGCCATATCTTTGCCAAGAAAACCTCAAATGGGGTCACAGAATCAGAAGTGACTAAACAACAACAAAAATGACTTTCCATAGTGATTATTCAAATATACAGGTTTTCCATATCAGTATCACTTTTGACTCCTTACACTGACTCATCTCACATTTCTTACCAATTGCCAGATCCTGTGATTTCTTTCTCTATTTCTTCCCATCATCACATATCTCATCACTTTTCTATGTCTTCTCATACATTTCTCATACAGCTACCCACCTGGTTTGGGATCTCATCACTTTAACGGGAGCTAGTTCAGTAGTTTCTGATTTGTTGTCCCTTCCTCAGCCTCTTCCTACTCCAATCCATCCTCCACACAAATGCTGAAGTCATTTTCCTAAAGTGCCTCCCACACAGTAAATGCCAGTGGCTCCCTACTAGTCTCTTTGTCATAGAAGTACAGTGGTACTTCATTTACTTTATGGTCCAAGTATACTGACCTACATGGTGCTCCATTTCCCTTATCAGTAACTTGGCACTGGCTATCCCCAATGTCTGGAATCCTTACCTCTGCCTTGTAGAATCTGTAGTATCAAATCTCAGTTCAAATAAAGTTGCTAATTTTCTCCTTTCCTAAATTACCTTATATTCATTTTATTTACTTTATGTATCTACTTAGATTGCACATATTCCCTCCCCCATTAGGATGTAAATTCCTCAAGGCACTGTTTTACCTTTGTAATTTGTACCTAGCACACTGCGGGCACTACATAAAACCTGGTGGCTGAATGTGGCCTATCTCACTTTGGGAGGAGATTCTGAGTGCCAGAGTCTCACCTGTTCCCATTTGCCATGACCAAAAGAATCTGCCTGCATTTCTGTTATTGAACACAAGGATTTTTCACTGGCCAAAATACCAGTTCCCCTTTATTCAGCATAAGGTGCTTCTCCCCTGGCAGCTGTCAGAATAAGGGATTTGAGGAATAGCAGTTTATATGCCCATGGCAATGAGGGGTTATTCCAAGTGGAATATTTCAGATATATGAATGTTATATATGACCTGCATGCAGTGGGAAGGACATTGGATTAGGGGTTGAGACCTGGACTCTAGTCACTCATTAGTCATGTGAATGGCCAGGTTTTTTGTGCTGGTTTTCCTTATATATAAGTGAGTAGGATAATAATAATAATAATAATAGCTAATACTGATATAATACTTTAATATTTGCAGAGTACTTTGCATTATCTCATTTGATCCTCATGACAACCCTAGTACATAAGTGCTATTTTTGTCACTCTCATTTCACAGATGAGGAAACTGAGGCTGACTTGCCGCCAAATCATTCACAGCCAGTAAATGAGGCCTTCCTGATTTCACTTTCCTAACTCCCAAACCAAGCAATTTTATCCGCAATTCATTAATTTCATCATCGAGATGTGGGGAAGAGCAAATGAAATGATGATTGTAGCCTGGGAAAGTGTAAAGCACCACGCAAACACAAATCAACATATGCTAGAAACAAAACTCCAGATGCTGGTGTACTGTAAGCACGAATATGAGAACAAATGAGCCCACGGATCTCTTGGAGGACTCTCATGAACCCCAGCATAAGCTAGAACACACGAATACTGTAGGATGGAGGAAGAGCACAGCTATGCTTTGGCAACACCCCAAGGGAAAGCAAAGAAGGGCCTATGTGACTAATGAGAAGATGGCTGTGGGAAGACTAAGGATCAGATCCTCACTTGCCTCTGTAGGTTAAATTGATAACGCTTCATGGAGTTTACAAGATGACTGATGAACATAAAGAAGGGGGCTCTGCAATATACACAGGGAAGAAACGTGGATTTTTATCCTAGCTTCCAGTAGCAATAGCAACTATCTTGAACCTCTTCTTCTCCTTTCTTATCGTTTATACTCGTGTCCTATATTTACAGTAGATAGTCCAGCCTCCCACTTCACTGAAAAGATAGAAGTTATATGTAAGAATTTCCTTAATTTCCCTTCTCCATTTATTACTCATTCTCTCTTCAAGTTACAGAAAAAAAGATAAACTTAACCCCTAAGGATTGTTTCTCTCTACTTACGTCCTAGATCCCACTCCTTCCGTTCTCCTTCAAGACCTTGCTCCAGTAGTCTTGTCTTACACTGTTAATCTCTCATCACTTTTTCTTCTTCTTCTTCTTCTTTGTCTTCTTCTATTTTTGCAAATCTTACTTAATATTTTCCCCCAGTTACACTTAAAACATTTTTTATATTTATTTAAAAATATTTTTGAGTTCCAGATTCTCTACCTTATCCCTACTCTCAGCCCCCATTAAGAAATCACATGTGAAGTTATGGAAAACATTTCCATAAAAGTCATGTTGTTTCACCATTAGTTCTTTCCATTATGCCTACAGACATTCTCAGACATCTCCAACCCTAGTAAAAGCCTTTCCTTGATCTTTTTAGTCTATCTATCTCTCTTCCCTATTCACAGTGAAATTTCTTGAAGTTTTCTGTACTTAATGCCTCATTACCCACTCTCTTTCCTTGTAATTGGGCTACTGCCTCCATTACTCTACTGAAACTGCTCTCTTGAAGGTCACCAATGCCCTAATTGCCAAGTTTAAGAGTTGTTTCTTTCACTCCTAATTCTCTTTGTCTTCTCTTTAGCTTTTGACACTTTTGTCCATCTCTATTATAATAGTACAGTATATTCTTTCATCTTCTGGCTCCCAAGACACCAAAAGAGACATCAGATAAGCAGATAGAAAGTGCTAAGAATTGCATAGATCTTAGATGACCTACAAACATTAATTTGAATGTTGTTACTCTTATTGCATGATCTTTGCCCCCAAATCAGGGAGTTGAAATGCTCTTGGGGGAACTGAACCACATCAAAATGAATGTTCTTATTGCAATTAAAACCAGAAAAAAGAGGTGGGTTAGTCATGGGAATAAAAATAAGAGGTCTTCAGCATGTTGAGAGGATAGGGTAACATTTATGGAGTACCATTATTACTGTAGATAAGATTTGAGGGCTGTGATTTGCACTAAATAAATTTCCAAATGAATAAATGGATGTAAGATCACATAGCCAGCTAAATGTATAAATTGTGTATTTCAATTCCTGCTATGAATATTGTAAGGGCCATGAATGTGACCACAACTATAGTCAATGGAGGAAGTAACCAAGACTACTAGACACCCTGCATTGAAAGGGACTTCTGATCAATTCATCCATATCCTTAGCTCTAAGCAGGGCTGCATTTAAGTTACCCCAAACAGAAACAGGTTTGTCCTGTTTGAGAAGATCAGATCTTTTTGAGAAGAAATTCCATGGTGGGGAATTCATAGCAAGCAATTTTCATGAGATGAAAAGTTAGTGCTATCCTTTTCTTCATGGAGCAGAATTGTAATGAGGAATTATTTCACCTTGGATAAAAAGAGTTTAGAGACAGGGAGAGAGCATTGGTGGAAGGAAAGATTACAGTCTCTTCATAGTGAAGAGTGGTGGTGGTTAGAGGCAGTGTGACACAAAGTAATATGGGCCAACAAAGGATGGTCAGATGAAGGATAGAGCCAGTGGTCATTTTGAGGAAGAAAAGGAGGGTTATCCCTATTTCATGGGAGCAAGCCTTCTCGCAAATGGCAAGCCTCCTCCAAGGAGGAAGGCTTTCAAAGAGTGGAAGACATCTTGGGGTAAAACCTATTCACTAGCTATGGTTCTGTCCGGATGTGTCCCTCACATCCTATAAGGCAAACAAGTAGAACACAGGTGCTTTTCCTTTTCATTGTTCAGTAGCAGGAACTCTACCTGGAGCTCAGGTGCCATGATACTTTAGTGCTTTCTGGGGTAAAGATCCACATCCTCAATACATGTTCAGTTCAGAGGCACTTTCAACTTTTTCTTCTAGGCTATTTGCAATAAGCTTTTGTTTTCTCACTTTAAATGGTTCTTGGAACCTTTTCTCTTTAAGGATGTTATTTTCTCCCTCTGCTTGGACACTGATGTGATCCTGACAGGTGGCAGACCAGAGGTCTGTAGAGGTTCACCAGCAGATGCTCACCCATCATCTTTTTAAAGCAAAAAATCCCAAACAAGAAGGGTTTGAATTTAGAATAGGAGACAACACTGAGAGGTATTCCCAGGCCTCAGGCTGGACAAAGGCTGCTTGCTCTGGGCATGTAGACAGTCCTACAAGAGACAGGTGGCGGAAGCACATCTGTCTGCCTATTTGGATGGGTGGCAGGTGATTTGGCAGCTGTAGTAAAGATTTGTGAAAGGGAGAGAGAAGGGTGGTGGGGGGAAGAGGATTAGTCATTTTAGTCAGGATAATTTTTCCTTGTGTCAAAGCCTCATCCAGGCGAGCTTTTGCCTTTGCTTGCTTTTATCTGAAAAATAATATGAGCAGGATCTCTCAAAATTGGGTCACCAGCTTGCAAAGGCAGAGACCTGCCAAGGTGGTAACTGCTTGAATTCACGTTGAGTTTACACAGCTACGTCCTCTGACAAAAGCCTTCTTTGTTTCCCTGAAAATTCTGACTTGCTGAAGCTTTCACGCCTGCCTCTCTTTTCCTCTTCCCTCCTGCCCTCCCCTCAAACCATTGAATTTGGAAGGTTAAAATCATTTCACTTGTCAAGTCAGAAGCTATTCCCCCTCCTCTTCTTGTTGTTTTACTTCCTACCAAGGGAAGGAAACAACTGTGTTATCACTCCCCAGACTTGAAGGCACTTTGTGGAGGGGGCGGATCTGCAATTTTCAAAACATAATTGTCATTTCCGAGCCAGGAGTGCCAGTCTGCCTGGAGGACATCTTATTAAGGCTGCACCCTATCCAGCAGAGCCTGCTGCAAAGAGCTGTGGGCTAGGAATCAGAGCTCCTGAGTTCTCATCCTGGATTCATTACTGACTTACTTGGTGATATTGCTAAAGCCATTTGACTGGTCTGGACTTCAGCTTCTTTAACTACAAACCAAACTAATGATTAACATACCATTGATTTACAAAATAATTAAGAATGATCCTTTGGATTTCTAGGGCCAGAGTGGAGAGAGGAAATGGACAGTGTAATATGGTGCAAAGATGAAATATGGCAGAGTGGGAAAAGCTTAGGAGAGCCAGGCGTCAGGAGCTCTAAGTGAGAATCCCATCCTAGGGGCAGCTAGGTGGCACAGTGGATTAGAGCACCAGCCCTGAAGTCAGGAGGACCTGAGTTCAAATCTGGTCTCAGACACTTAACATTCCCTAGCTGTGTGACCCTGGGCAAGTCACTTAACCCCAATTGCCTAAGCAAAAAATAAATAAATAAATAAATAAATAAAACAGAATCCCATCCTAGACATTAGTGAGAAGCAGAATGATGCGTTTGGACTTGAATAATTTGG
Source organism: Myrmecobius fasciatus (assembly GCA_023553655.1). Taxonomy (NCBI): domain Eukaryota; kingdom Metazoa; phylum Chordata; class Mammalia; order Dasyuromorphia; family Myrmecobiidae; genus Myrmecobius; species Myrmecobius fasciatus. The sequence continues at coordinate 135,002 of JAJPUD010004270.1, forward strand.
ACTCAAGTTCCTTCCTCTTAAAAGCTGACAATGACCTTGGACAATGACTTTAGATCTTCTTTGGGTCTCTGGTTTCATCATTTGTAAAATGAAGGAATTTTTCTCTGAAATCCCAAGCTTGTCTAAACTGTGATCCTAGCTGTGTGGCTCTGGGAAAATAATTAAATTTCTTTGAGCTTCATTGTCATCATTCTTAAATTGGACTTAATACTATGTGCACTACCTATTTCACAGGGTCATCACTTAACTCTACTTTCCTCAGTTTCTTCATCTATAAAATGAGATAATAATAACAGCTAACTCAAAGGCTGTGAGAATCAAATGAGATGATAATTGTAAACTGCTTAGCACAGTATGTCACATAGAGCAAGCACTATGTAAGTATTATTAAGAAAAATGTCTCATAAACTATATAAAAGTCAATTACTCTGGATATGTAACCCTTCACTGATCAACTTGTCAGAGAGATAAAGATATCTATTACAACCCCAAAGATTTTTACCCAGCGATAATAGAAGTAGGGGTTTGAACTTAGAGTTGAGAAAGCTGGGATGCAAAGAGTTATATAGATAGGAAACTGCTTCAATTTTCCATTTTCTTAGGGAAATATAACCTGAGGGACTGGAGAAATCAGAGCGTTCATTTTCCACAGCCTACATATTGACATTTTGAGCTCGTAGAGAAACCCCATAATCCTAAACCATTCAGACATTGCTGAGAAATCAGTAAAGACATCAATGTGGCATAATATTCCTACTCTTCTTCAAATGGCATGCATAATTTTGGACATGCAATCTAACTTCTCTGGACCTTGGTTCCTTCAAAACACAGATTTTGGAACAGTTGACTTCTAAAGTCCTTTCTTGGATTGAATGTATGAAAAAACAACATTGAGAGCTTACTATGTGCCATGTGGGCAACTAGGTGGTACATTGGATAGAATACTGGGTCTGGAGTCACTAAGACTCCTTTTCTTGAATTCAAATTTGGCTGTAGACACTTCATAGCTGTGTGACCCTGAGCAAGTCCCTTACCTCTGTTTGCCTTGGATTACTCATCTGTAAAATGACTGGAGAATAAAATGGCACTTTGCTAAGAAAAACCCAAATGGGCTCACAAAGAGTTCAACACAACTGAAAAGATGAATGAACAGTAAATATGCCTGGTAGTCCTGGAGATATGAATAAAAAAGTCAGAAAATTCTTGTCCTCAAGTGATTTACATTCTAATAGGGCAAGACAACACATATAGGGTAGTGAAGACCAGAGAGGGGCTTTTTGTTCAGAAAAGTCAAATCAAGAGATAGAAAGAAGGGTATAAAAGTGAATGGGGAGTAGGAATACTTAGGGTAAATGCTCAGAAACCCAGGTGGAGCTAAAATACTCATCAGAGACAGATGCCAAGGAACCCAAACATGTCATGAACAAGGCTGGGGAATAGTCATGATATGTGTGATTCTTTCTTGAGACTAGAGATCACTCATTTTCTTATTTTCCTGATCCACTGGCATGCCCAATGAGGCAGGTCAGCATCTATTTCCCTCCTTTAGCCTAATAGCCCCCCTAAAGTAATGTCTGATTTGTGCTAAGTAGCTGATTAAGCAACATAAAGTATTTAACCTATTGATCTTTTAGTCCTCACCGGCCTGACATTCCCATATAGACTTTAATTACTAACTGGGAAGTTTTACAGAAGGGAATTTACATCTTGTTAGAACTGTTTCTCTCCAGGCACTTGTATTGATAGAACCTCCTTCCTGTCCCCTCTGGGCTGGGGCCTTTCTTCCATTTCCCTTCTGCTGACAAGGTCCCATTCATTTTGCATTAAGGCCTTTGGATAATCCAGGAACATGAGTACCTCTTACATGAATAAGTCCCCTTTATGTAGCTAGGATTTCTCATGCATTTTTTAGAAGACCAATGAAGACATCATTAATCGGTTTTGCTATTTTGCCTAGCCTGATCTTTGGAGCTATAAAGTTGTCCAAAATGACAGCCCCAATTTTAGGTACCTGGTTAGCGAGGCTGACCCCTGGTCAAACACAAGCCTTGTCTCCCGGAGAGAATAGGCCAGTGGGCTTCTTACCAAGGCCCCCAAAGGAAACTATTTAGGATGGCCAATTAACTGGCTAATTGCTCTCATCTGAACCTCCTCTTAGAAAACCAAATTCCTTCTTTTGCCTGCAAGGACATAGAAGAGAATATTTAACTTTGATGGATTGATTTATATGCTGTCTTTCCTTAAAAGGTTTTAGTTTGACACATGTCAAATTTGGGTTTGTTAGTTAGATTGTTTGTTTTTCTATTTTATAGAATCAAGGAGTCCCCTTGGAGACCTTTGCCCATTTGTCATTTGGCTAGTTCTAGTTGTTAAGAAGCATTTCTCTTATCTTGGAGTAAAATTTGCCTCTGTGACTTCTATGCATTCATTGCTTCCCAGTTTTGCCTTTGAGGGCAATTTGATGCAATCCAACCCAATATGGAAACTTTATTAAGTACTTTCAATGTATAAAGCACTGTGCTAGATGTTGAAGATACAAATAAAGAATGGAAACCTTCCTACTTACCCCCAACAATGATTTAGGTCTCATCCAATCTCTCACTGCTCACAGGACTCAAGTTAGACAATACCTCTTCAAGTGAGACAGAAGATCATCTGGCCTTATTATCTACCCTGATCTTGGAGCCTAGAATCCTCTGGGTCTTACCATTCAATTTTCCTCTATACCTGAAAACCCCCAGCACTATCATCTGATCTACTGATGTAATCTGCAGTTTAACACCTTGCCATCTGCCTTGCTGGTGAACCCTTAGGAATTCTAGGGGTTTCCATTTGTCCTATAGCTGAACAGTCTTTTATGTGTTGTCTCCTTATTGTAATATGAGCTCCTTGGGAGTAGCAACTGTTTTGTTTTTTGTTATTTTCAGTCCTTAGCACGACTTTTGGAACATGATAAGTGTTTACTAAATGCTTTTTCATTCATTCATTCATTCTTCTCCTTAATTTTTCTTTTCTTCATATTAATATCTCTTTCCTTCAGCTGTCTTCACATGGTCTTATTTCAGTCTTCTCACTATCTTGATTGCCTAATTACATTTTCATATAGGAGTCTTCGGAAATAGCTGTGCTAGAAAATTCAAGGTCTAGCTATGCTGGAGAATTCCAAGAATTAAGGGACTCCAAAATCCTTCTATAAAGGAGAAGGGATACATCTCTCTAGTTGAGGTGAGACTTCCCTAAAGGTCAAATGGATAAATGATTTATGAAGAGAGTTGTCCTAGATTCCCTTCATTGTGTTCTCCTTTTATTTCCACCTATTCCTTAGTCCCTTAAGTAAAAAGTATTATTTGATGATCTGTAGGTAGCTTTAGAGTAAGAATGAGGGCCTGAGCTTATGCTACAGAATATTTCACAAAAGCACCAGATAAACCAAAGACCATAAGAGGCTGGGTATGGAGGTTCAGGGGTATTAATGATCTGAGGAGAGGTGCCATTTGACCTTTCTAGTCATTGATCTTTACTCTCTCTGAAAGAACTTTCACTAGCTTTACTAGTGTGACCATCTGCAACTCATAATCCCTCAGAGCTTCAATGTTTTCACTTGTAAAAAGGGGATAATATTTGTACTACCAGGTTGTTGAGAGGACAAAGTTTTATAAACCTTAAAATGCTGTAGAAATGTGAATGATTATTGTTATTATTATTATTACAAACTCAAGAGATGAATTCCCTTTTCTTTAGGGATGAGGCAACTCTCATAGTCAATTCTGGATTAGCCAATTTACTGCTATGGCTAGGACACTAAAGTTGGAGTCAAGAAACAAATTTTTGAGTCTACATTTTGCTTCTTATTGCCTGTGTGCTCTTCTCAAGTTACTTAATTTCTAAGCATCAATTTTCTCATCTAGAAAATGGGTATAAAAATTATCTTTATCTTATTTCCATTATAGGTTATTATAAAGATCAAATGGATGCAAAAAGGCTTTGCAAATTTTAAAAAGGTTATGCATATATAAATTTATGTCATTATTATTACAGTGGAGAACAATAGTGTATGTAATCCCAAATAGTAGACTATTAAAAATTCTTTACTATTTTGCTTTGGCATGTATTCTATGAAGTTTTAAGGTTATTTCATGAGTTCCTCCTCTTCCCTCCCCCCCAAAAAAGCAGCAGATTTGCCTGTTTAATTATATATTAGTTTTTTTCTGTCAATTTAGCTAATTGACAGAATCTTAAAAACATGTTGTGGAAACCACTATGAGGTTAAAAACATCCTGTAGCTACTACACAAATAGCCAATGAGCCACATGCTTAGACTATCAAGAACTTTTTTAGTTTGGTGTAGTGGAAAAACCACTGGTTAGGTTCAAATCCTGGCTCTGCTACTTTCTACTTGTTTGGCCTTGGGTTAGGTATTATAGCTATTCTTATTGTCTCAGTTTCATCATAGGGACCAATAAGAGAATTGGACTTGATGCCCTCTAAGGTCCTTTGTAGCTCTAAATTTATGGTCCTACTAATGTTTAAGTCGTTGAAAAAATTGCTAACAGCACAGGCCCAAGGACTGATTTTTGAAATTTCTACAGTATGTATCTTTTAGTGTTTGTTTTTTGGGTCTTGATATAATAAAAATAGCAAACATTTATATAGTACTTTAAAATTTTCAAAACACTGTACACATATCATCACATTTGATCCTCACAACAATCTTGTTATATAGATACTTTTTGTTCTCATTTTATAGATGAGGAAACTGAGTTTGAAAGAGGGCCAGTGATTTACCCAGGGATCACCCATTTGTAGCTGGATTTGAACTGAAGTAGGATTTGAATTCAGGTCTTGATGCAAAGCTTGGCTTTCTATCCATTGCTTTTGGTCAGTTCCTTCCATTGTGTCTGACTCTTTGTGACCACTATTTGCTACACAGTCCTAAATCCACCTAATTATACCATCTGTCATCTGGCCCAGGAGTGTTCAACATGTAGTCAGCTGGCTCAGTGGAAAACAGAATAAAATGTAAAAATACAGTGAAACATAGATAGTGTTAATTTGCAATTTTCTGTCAATATGCTGCCCATAGGAATCCTTTATTTAGATTTAATGGTCCTGTTTCTATATGAATTTGATGTTACTGTAGTTCTAGCTTGTTCATAAAGGCAGCATAAAAACACTGTCAAATGCTTTGTGGAAATCTCAGGATATTTTGTCTACAACATTTCCCTAACCTGTCAAACTAGTAACCCTGTTCAAAACAAAGAAATGAAATTAGTCTTTCTTGACCTTTTTTGATGAAGTTAAGTGAACTAGTGTAATGAATTCAGATGGCTCTGCAGTTACCCTTAGCTGCTGAGTGAGTAAAACCTAAGAATGAAGATGCTTGGTAAGTAAAGAGTGAATAATAATGAATATTTTTATGTAATAGCCAGCATTTATTTAGTGCTTTAAGGTTTGTAAAATGCTTTACAAATATTGCCTTACTTGAACCTCTTGGACAGCCCTTGAAGACAGGTGCTATTATTATGGATGAGGAGCAAGTATTATTATTTGCTCAGGATCATACAACAAGTAAATGTGTGGGGTCTTATTTGAGCTCAGATCTTCTTGATTCAAGCCCTGTGCCCTATCCACTGAACCACCTGCTGCTTCCACAAAGGATTTGGTTTGTTTTCCCAAACTGCTCACTAATGCAATAGATGAGGTGTGGGGAGTAGGGAGGGAGCAGAAGTTTGACCAACCATCTAAGGATGCCCAAGAATTTGGCTTTGAAATGGAATAGGTGAGGACCAGAAGAGAAGAGTCAAGATAAGATGAAAGGTAGAAAAGAGAGATGTTTTTATGCAGACTACCCACCCATCCTCATATTTATTGGTGGGAGCTTTCCTAGAAAGAGGCCAGAGAATCCAACCTCTTTTTGGAAAATGTACTCTTCCTATGCATATCAGACCAGGACATGGAGGGTTAGGTAGTGGGGAGCGAGTGGAAAAGAAAAGAAATAGAAAGGCAAAAAACAAACATTTATAAATCACCTACTAGGCGCTAGGTACTGTGCTAGGAATTTATATAGATATCATCTCATCTGATTCTCATAAGAACCCTGGGAAATGGATGAAGAAATGGAGGGAGACAGGTCATAGATCTAGTTTGGGGATAAATTTGAACTCCAGGCCCAGTGCTCTATCCACTGTGCTATCTAGCAGCTTCCATAAGAAATTTTAGAGAAATGGACAGATGAGAGATTATTTGAGAAGATATTGAATATTTTCAATTTCCACTGAGTTCTCCCTACTTCCTGAGTCTGAAAAGAAAAAGTGTTCTCAGAGTTGCAGCCTTAAATCAAAATGAAAAATTAAATAAAAAAATTTTAAAATAAAATAAATGTATATATTTCCTTGGTCCTCTTATATTCCATTCATAGCATGCTGAGGAAGAAGAGAGCCTATAGCCATCCTCTAATAGAGGCAGATCAAAAAGAGCATATATATCTGTGATGATGATACCATTAACAGTGTGGGGGTAAGTGACCAACAAGCATTTATCTTTGGGAAAATCTCCTGATTGACTATCAAAGAGAATATAAGTACCTTGGAGAACATTAGAGGCTCAGGGAAACTCCATCTATAACTTCAAAGCCTAGCCCTGGTTTGAGATAAGTAGCCAAGAGAGCAGCATTGAGAAAAATAGTAAATGGCCCAGTTTATTACCTCACCCTGAAGTACATTCTCTGTTCCTGCTTTTTTGACTTTGTAAGTGTGGGGTTAATTTGGCTTCTAAGTTATTTCTTTCACTCTCTCCCCCACCCCAACCCCATTCTGTGCAGCTGAAGTTCTGAATAATAATAGCAAATCTCATTTTTATAGCTTAGAATAAATAGCACTTTGCTTTTATACAGTGCTTTATGGTTATGAAACACTTCCCTTACAAGAGTCCTATGAGGTAAATATGGTAAGTATTGTTTCCATTTGACAGTCAAAGGGCTTGTATGTCATTGCATATTGAGACATAACTGATTAGGGCCTCTGTTCTCAAAGAGCCCTCTTCCATGGAAGCAGACAGAAGGGAAAAGGATTATAAGGAAAGTCTCTGCAGAGGGAGGAAGTAGAATGTTAGATATGGGATATCCTTCACATATTCCTAATGGAGAAAGCAGGGTATTGAGAATTTAAGCGACTCAGTCAGGTTCACACAGTTAACTGATGTTGAGGTTGGAACTTCAGCTAAGGTATGATTCTAACACGTCTCTTTTCCTATTGCAGTTTGCTTTTTGAGAATCAGAGAGCCATTTTTAAAAATTCCTGGTTCCTTTGAAGTAAATCTCTTAACCTCTCTGTATTTCATTTTCCTCATGTATAAAATAGGAGGTTAGAGTAAATGATTTCTAAATTTCCCAACACCTGCATAATTCTAGGAAAAACCGAGAAAAGAGCAGCTTTCTGACATTACACTGAAAATAAAAAATGTCAAGAGTGTGCCCATCTCTGATTGAGTTAGTAGGACACAGAGATGGTTCCTGGGGGAAAGAAGCTTTAACAAAGCTGGTTTGTTTTAATGCCATAGGGACACAGATTTCTTCTCTCATACACCTCCTGGTTCTCCCCAGGGAGGGAGTTGCTGGTTTTCCACTAGGAAACAAAGGATGGATGTGCTTGTTACAATTACATTTCTTTGGGGAGCAATGTGTTGCTTCTTGGGAGGCTTGGTGAGCAGCAGCTGACTGATGCTTAGACAGCATCCCTGGGAAGTGGCAGGGACTACCCTTCCCCCATGCATTGCAGTGGGAGAAATGAGCAGTGGAACCATCTAGGAGGGAGGACCTTGGATTGTTCTAATTTTTGAGTGGCCAAAGGCAGAGGAGGGCATTCCAGTGTTTTGTCTGGATCCCCCTAGTAGATTTCCTTTAGACCTCAGAGCAGAAAGGGATACTGGAGGAGAGAGGGAAGGACCCTGGACTAAATATGAAGGCATATGGTTATAAGACCGTAGTTTTAAAGCTGAAAAGGACCTTGAAGATCATTTAGTCCAAGGAGTCTTAACCTTTTTGGGTGTTCTGGACCCCCAAGTTGTGAGTCCGTATGGTCCCTTCCCAGAACAATGTTTGGAAATGCACAAAGTACACAAGAGTACAAAGGAAACCGTTTGTATTGAAATAGAATTATCAAAATATTTTTTAAAGAGTCCACAAGCTCCACATTATGCACCCTTAATTGAAGTCCAATTACTTCATTTTACAGATGTGGAAGCTGAAGCCAGGAGAGCCATCCCACAGCACACAGATATAGTCTCTGGCAAAGCCAGTGCTTGAACCTAGAAATGACATCCCACCCAGTGTTCTTTCCAGACAGCTGCCATCCCAGATTGAAGGAATCTTCCTGTCTCCCTCCACCCCCTTCTGTGAAAGGCTTAGTTCTCAGGCTGGGCATGGGGAAAGGGTTCTGCCAGGGTTCTTGGTCTGGGGAGCCAGGGAATTTGCCTCCCTGACGCTATGCAAATGTCACTTGGTATGTGTGTGTGCACACACACGCCCCTGGCACTGGGGAAATTAACCAGGCTCAGTGTGTTGTGGGAATTCTGCACTGCAGCCTAATCAGGGCTTAGTTTTTCATTAAAATTTCCATTAATACTGAAGCTGTTTAGGGCAAGTTGAGTCGGATTTTCCTCCTCCCCACTCCATTCCTTTTGAGGTTGTGGGTTGCTGCTGGGGTCATTAGAATCTTGTCTCATTTAGCAATTTTTTCATCATCACATCTATTATACATGGTTTGGTCTTAGACACTGCACAGATAATTAGGTGGACACAGTCCTTTCACAAACCAATAAACTGAGGAGATTCATATTACTAAATAAAGACAGAAGATCGGTACAGAAATATAGGCAAAAGAATGAGACCTTATAAATTTCTTATACAGCAATTCAGAATTTAGGATACATTGGTCCAGAAAGGGGCTTGATCTTGACCTCTGAACTTCTAGAGAAGAAAAGGCTATTGAGCTAACTAAACAGTAAAAACAAGATTGCAGGGGAGAATGTTTTTTTTTTTTTTCCTGCTAAAAGAACAAACTTTTCAAACACCCTCAAGTATTTTGGAACTATCCATTTATTCAAAGATAATTGATATGCTAATTACAGATTGTTCTTATCTATTCATGGAAACTAGTCCCTTCTGGCACTTTACTAGGCAATGCTTATCTTCCAAGAAGTATCCATGTAGGCAAGGAATATTCTACAAAACAAGCTTTTCGCCAATCATTGTGAATGAGTTAGTTTTTTTTATAGTAATATCAAAAACATGTCAGGCATTGAAGCAACTTCTGATCTAGAGCAAACACAATTATAAAATTTGGTTGAAGAACCTTACTTGTGAAATAGTGGATAGATCCATCTTAGGTCTACTATTTATTAGCTGTGTGACTGTGGGCAAGTCACCTCATTGAATCTCAGTTTCTTCATCTGAAAAGTGAGGGAATGAAGTAGGTCAAAGCTTTTAAACTGGTTTGCAATCCCATTTGGGGTTGCAAAACTGGATGTGGTAATTAAAAATTATGATTTGTTATCAATAAATGCTTGATTTGTATTATATATTATAATATATACCCGGAGCTGCTTAAAATTTCTCAAGCAAAAAAGGGTTCATGAGTAGAAAAAGTTAAAAAAAACCAAACCCTTAACTAGATGATCTCTGCAATCCAAATAGATTTTAAAAGCAGAAGGGAATTTAGAAGTTGCCTTTATTTTACAGATTAAGAAACTGAGGCTCACATAAATTAAGCCACACACTTAAGTGGCTTGCCCAAGGTCACACAGATAGCAAGTAATGGTACAGCCATTGTCAGGAATGATGTGAACTCTAATGAGCCCATATAGCTCTCACTGTCAACTGTATTCTACACCAAGTAAGGACACATTCCTGGGACTGTTTTTTCTTGTCAGCATGACCAGAGCTTGCCCAATCCACCAAATCAGTAAGGCTCCTGAGATTAAGGGACCCTTCTTTCCCCTTAACAGGACCATTAGAGATACTCTTGTCCTACAAGTAACAAAGCACCCTCATCATCTTGAACTAGCACCTCTCTCTTCCTGCATTCCCATCATGCAATTGCTTATACAGACATAATGAATATGCAAGTTAGTTCTTCGCTAGCATTATTTTCTCTAACTCTCTAGCCCTTACTCTTATATTTCCTATTCCTCTTCATCTCTGACTTTTAAATGACCCCCATCACACAAAGTCAGCAGTTAAGATCATCTTGATCATCCATTTTGCCCTTTTGAAAAATAAAAGGATTTTTTGTGAATATAATAATAATGCCTTTATGAGTTTTTCACGTTCCAAAAAGCTCTCCCAGAACCTGGTGTTTGTGGTTTGGAAGCAAGCAGCATGGTTTGGAAATTCTATGACACTTTAAGCGGAGTAACTATATATCTAATTTGAAAGTGAAAAGATCTCAATCTTGAAAATAAAGGATATTGGAAGAGATCTTTGAAAAAGCAGGAACCAGGGTTGGAGGGAATCCTATTAAAGATTCAGCACAAAAAGTAAGAAGGTACTGAATAGGGACACTTCATAATTGTCAAGGGCCAATTCTGCCAACAGGTAGCACTATGATCTGGGCTCTCTCACTATTTTGATAATTCTTGACATGATCTGTTTTCTATTTATTTTTAGACCCTAAGCAATGGGCTTCTCTTGATAAAGGCCCCAGAGAAGGAACATCTTCACCAGTCTGGATGCTAAAAGTTTCCTTTCATGGGCCTCAGTTTTCTCATTTGTATAATAAAAGGTCTGTTACCTCTAAAATTCCTTTTAACTTTAAAATCCTAAACTTTTATATGAGAGTAGGATGCTCAGCCACTTGCTTCCATTGTACCTCTATTATCTCTCTCTGGTCCTACTTGTAACAGAGGCTACTTAACTCCAGTAGCTACCAAACTCCCCTCTTTCTCCCCTTCCCCGCCATTGATTTACTGTTGTTCAGCCAGTTGTGTTTGACGCTTTGTTGGAGTTTTCTTGGCAAATATACTGAAATGGTTTGCCATTTCTTTCTTTAGCTCATTTTACAAATGAAGAAACGAGGCAAACAGGATTAAGGGACTTGTTCAAGATCTCATAACTAGTAAGTGTTTAAAGACGGATTTGAAATCATGAAGAAGAGTCTTCCTGACTCCAGATCTGATTCTCTAGCCACAGCACCACCTAGATGACCACGGGTTAGCATATGGGTATTTCTTGAGCTGGCCTGGCTATTACAGGTCTTTTTGAGAATGCTGTTGGGGAAAGACTCATCTAAGTTTTTTTCACCATTTTACCTGAAGTTTGGAAAAGTTACCTTGATATAGTAGTCCTTCTAGGATTCATATTTCCCCAAACCAGGTATTCTAAGAAAACTAGTTATTTCTTTAATTCTCTCACCCATGGATATAAATTTCGTATGTGTATATATTTGTGTAGTGTTTGCATATGTGTAAGTGCGCCTGTGTGCTATAATTATATTTTTCCATTTTGTATTATTAGTATCATGAAGGAAAGGATCATGACATATATAATTTCCATATAGCACTGTGGCTACTCAGGAAATATTCAGCAATAATAACCTGGTACAATCTCCACTGATTACCTCTAACAAGTAGGGAGGGGTGGTTAGATAGAACATGGACATTTGTGTTCCACAGATGAGCACATTTGAGCTATTTAGGTCAAACTGCTTTCTGTACAGCATTATCTTGTTCAAAGTCCACAGGACAGCAAATCAGGAGACCTGATTGTGAGAAACAGATCTGTCACTAATTTGCTGTGTGATCTAAGGGGAATTATTTTAGTTCCTTGGCCATTGCTTCCTCATCTGTAAAATAAGAAAGTCTGGTCTGGATGGATGCTCACTAAGGACCCTCCTAGTAGCCTCATTGTACCACCAATGTGACTCTTATTGAACTGCTAAAAAAAGCAAGATGGATGGATTTGAGTTTCATATCCTTTTCTATCCTCTTCTTCTTCTAAGGAAGCTGAAGACACAGAAAAAGGAGACAGAGGACCTGAATAATCCACCAACTGGATGACAGATTATCCCCTGAAAAAACTGAGGGTCACCTGCTGTCAGATTTCTTTTCTTAGGGGAATAGGGTAGCAAAGCAGTCCAAAGACTACTATTATCAGGAAGAACATTTAATATCCAGAAAGTTACAGCCAAGTTTATTGAACAATAACCTATTTTCTTCACTTAGAAACAACGAAGAATCATTCTCTTCATTTTAGTGCCACAAAGAAACACTATTTGTGATTTGTGCTGCCTGGTTATCAAGTCTCTTAACCAACTCAGCTTATTTTCTTGCTGCCGATATTAGCACTCTGGGCAGAACACAACACTCTTTCTCTCTGGTGAGACTTTTTTCTTTCTTTCCTTTTTTCTTCTTATTTGTATTTATTGTGAGTTCTTTCATCAGAGGAATGAAAAAATGTGTTCTCTCAAGGCAAGAGGGGTGACCAATTCCCTTCTATAGCTGGTCCACTTATTTGGGGTATGGCATTGTGTAAATATTTGCTGAATGATTTCTGGAGTGGCTTGTGTGAGTCCCCCCAACAAAGACTTACTGGACCACCCCAAGGCACAGTTTTTGCCAACAAAAATGACTCAGAACCCTGAGGTGTTTTCTAGGGAGGCTGATCAGGCTGGGAATGTGACAGTCCAGGGACTGTCCTGGAGACCGACAAGCAACCAGGTAATTTAATTTGTAGTTTTCTGCCCACTCCACTTGAGACAGAGATAACACAATACAGGGTGTGTTGTTTTTTTCTGTTGTTTATTTAAAGGTTGGAGAAATCCCCCCTCCCCCAACAATTCCCAAACAGTTCCAAGGTGTAGGATGAAGCATCTCAGAGCATCTCAAGGAATAACTTTGAAAGCAGAATGTTAAAAAAACAAATATAAAGCAATCAAAGAATGTGTCACTAATGAATTCAATCATAGTGAATCTCTATTTCCATTTCTACTGCCTGGCTTCTGTTCAAACAATTTCCAGTTGCAAATGTCATTCTGAGGGTCTTACACACCTGACAAAGGTTTCAGAATCAAGAATTGAAAGCCAGGAAAAGGTGACAGGAATGGAGATAATGTGGCTGTGAACAGGGGGTACCATTAGAGCAACTAAGTGTAGCTTACTCTTTTAAGGATTCTGGCAGAAGAGAACTATTAAAAAAACCTTGATGGTTTTTTAGGGTGTTACCATGACCTTCAATATGACACAGGGGAGAAGGAAACTAGAAAAGAGAGGCAAAGGCTGGTCCTTTTCCTGGAAGGGTAAAGTTGAGGTTGTCTTTTTTATTTTATTTTATATAGCCTGAACAATTTACAGTATTCTACTACATAGGAAGTCATTCCCAGCTCAGGCCAAAGAGCACCTATCCGGCCTGGCTTGGTGACTTATTCTGGAAGGGGTTGAAGTGGATGATATAATTTCTAAACATTTTTGTTATAATCTAAACAAATTCTGTAAAACATGGGAAGATTGACATGAACTGATGCTGAGTGAAATTAGCAGAATCAGGAGAATAGTGTACACAATAACAACAGTATTATGTGCTGATTAGCTATGATGGACTTAGTTCTTCTCAACAATGTGGTGATCCAACACAATTTCAATAGATTTGGGATGGAAAATGTCATCATCATTCAAAGAGAGACCAAATGTAGATCAAAGCATACAATTTTCATCTTTTATTGTTTGTTTGTTTTTTTCTCATGAGTTTTCACTTTGGTTCTGATTTTTCTTTCACAACATGACTAATATGGAAATATATTTAAAATGTATAATCTCTTTCAGATTGCATGTTAATTTGGGGAGAGGAGAGGGAAGGGAGGGACGGGAAAAATCTTACAAAAATGAACATTGAAAACTATCTTTACATGTAATCAGAAAAATAAAATACTATTGAAAAGTAAAAAATAATAAAGTTTTCCCAATCTTATTAAAAAAACAAACACCAAATTCTGTTTTTGACTGTGAGCAGCAGGACAATTTTTTGATGTCCTGGGGGAAAACATCTTTTTTAGAAAAAGGGAGAAGTAGCAGTTTGAATTCTTGGTATCTCTCCCCATTGCCTAGAATCTGGAGAGTGTCCTGGTATATTCAGAGAAGGTTCCTCCCACTTTGGGGTATAGTAAATAGAATGCTGTGCTGATAGTTAAGGAGACCTGAGTTCAAATCTAAATTAAAATATTTCCTAGCTGCTGGACCTTGGGTAAGTGACTTTAACCTCTGCCTGCCTCAGTTTATTTGTAAAATGAGGATAGTAATAGCACTTATTGTCCAGGATTGTTGTGAAAATAAAATGAGATAACATTTGAAAAGCACTTTGTAAATCTTAAAGGACTATATAAATGCTGGCTATTATTGCTTCATGGAAGGAAAGCCATAATCGCTATCCTAGGGAGAAATCCAAGCCTATTTAGCTTAAACACTACAGGACACAGTGCTGGATGGAGAATAAATCTATTTTTTTCTTTTGAACAATTCAGAACACCATATTAAAGAATCTGGACATCTGATGAGTCACAGAGGAGGGTCTGGGCTTAAATCTGTCCAAGATGCTTCTCTTTCCCACAAGCCCAAACAGCTGTCTATGGCTTGGTGAGCTTCCTCTGGGGAAAGCAAGCCTTGCCAACTGAACCCCATGGTGATGCGGTGACATTTCCTCCTGCCCCTTCCTCATTAGTTCTGTCCTGACTCCCATAGATGACAGGAAGGCTTTGCTCTCCATCTTCATTATGGCTTGAAGTAAGCAGACAACGTGCCATTTGCTGTCTGATCTATAAAAGGCCAGTGGCAGACAGATCATTTTCTATTTCATTCCCCTAGGTGTTTCACCTGGGCTTTTAATAACTTCCAGTTCCATCCCACTCTTCTAGTTCCAAGACTGTCCCTTAAGAGTCTGTCCCTATATCATTGTGTTAGTTTAGAATAAAAAGGATTTTAACTCAATTTCTCCCCTCATTGCTAGGGTTAACCAAAAAAAATGTGCTAGGGCAAAGGAAGGAAATTCTTTAAAAATTAAATGCTATTTATTTATTTATTAATTTATTTTGAACATTCATTTTTTTTTAAAAATAATTGAGTTCCAAATTCTTTCCTTCTCTCTCATCTCTCTCCTATCCATTAAAAAGCCAAGAACTGTGATATC
Organism: Myrmecobius fasciatus; assembly: GCA_023553655.1. Taxonomy (NCBI): domain Eukaryota; kingdom Metazoa; phylum Chordata; class Mammalia; order Dasyuromorphia; family Myrmecobiidae; genus Myrmecobius; species Myrmecobius fasciatus. The sequence goes on from JAJPUD010004270.1 coordinate 150,171, forward strand.
AATTATACATATGAAATCATGCAAAACATATTTCCATATTAACCAAGTTGCAAAAAAGTAAGAAAAATAAAATGAAAAAATTATGCCTCAATCTGCATTCAGACTCCACCAGTTTTTTCTCTGGAGGTAGATAGACTTTTTAAAAAATCCTCCTTAATAGTCTTAAATCATTTATTAATGAGAATAGCTAAATCATTCTCAATTGATTATTCTACAAGATTGCGGTTACTGTGTACAACTGATTCTACTTACTTCATTTTGCATCAGTGCATGTAAGCCTTTTCAGGTGTTTTTGAAACCATCCAGCTCATCATTTCTTATAACACAGTAGTATTCTATCACTGTCATACCACAACTTGTTCAGCCACCCCCAAATTGATGGATATCTTAGGGTAAGGGGAAGCTTAGTAATATCCTGAATTTTCTTTGTGTTGTAGGATTTTCCCTTTTAATAATCAAGAAGAAATATCCGTGCAAGGAACTAATCAGAGGATTTCTATCATGATTTGTTCTTTATTCTTTTGTTCCTTTGAGGCATTAGTTTCATGTAGAATCCCTTTTTTCTTACTATGCCTAATGATAATTCATATTTATATTACAACACTTTCTCCCACAACAGCCATGTGAGTTGGTAGCAAAAGCATTCTCATCCTTATTACCAGAAGAGGAAATTGATATTTAATGGAAACTGAGGTTAAATGACTTGTCCAAATTCACACAGCTAATAAATGTCAGAGATAAGATTTATTTGTTAGACCTGCTATCTACATATGAAGGCACCTGAACCTAAAACAAAGTCCTGTTTCTAAATCGCCTCCCTATATGGCTTCCCTGCCCCCCCCCCGGATTATTCCAATTCCTTGGACCGGGGGCGGGGGGGGGGGGGGGGGGGGATGGGCGGGGGGTGTGAGGGGGGCAGTTTATGAGCACAAT
>JAJPUD010004270.1:151203-183081 GCA_023553655.1 Myrmecobius fasciatus
TTATGTTCTTCATTTTTTAGCTCTTCATTTAATGACCACAATCTTTTTTTTTTTTAATTTTTATTTTATTTGCATAACATATGTGTGGGTAATTCTTCAACAATAACCCCTTACATAGCTTTCCGTTACAAATTTTTCCCCCCAACTCCCCACCCCTCCCCTAGATGGCAGGATATCCACTACATGTTAATTGTGTTAAAATATTGGCAAATCGAATATATGTATACATATTTCCAAACTTGTCATTGTTGTGCAAGAAAAATCTTATTTACACAAACGATATATCAGATAAAGGAAACACAATGTAAGCAAACATCAATCAAGGAGTATGAGAATGTTATGTTGTGGTCCACATTTCGCATCCCTCTCTCTGGGTGTATATGGCTCTCTTCAGTGAACAATTGGAGGTGGTTTGAAACATTTCATTGTTGAAGAGAGCCATGTCCATCAGAATTGATCGTCATATAGTACTGTTGTTGCCGTGTATAATGATCTCCTGGTTCTGCTCATTTCACTCAGCATCAGTTCATGTAAGTCTCTCCAGGCCTCTCTGAAATCATCTTGCTGTAATGACCACAATCTTTTAGGAATCTTTCTTTAAGCCTGACTAATCTCTAACCTCCCTCCCCCAACTAAATGTTTGACTTGTGACATAGTGTGGTATAATGGAAAGAATGTGGGACCTGGAGGGCTACATTTGAATCTTGGCTGGGATAATTACTAGCTGTATGAATTAGGGTAAATCAATGAGTCTCTTCTGAGCCTCCCTTCCCTCACAATACTGTACAACATTCTCATTATTAGGAAAGTGTTTTTCAGTATTGTATATAAAGTATGTATAGAAATGTGACTCATCATTATTATTATCTGTGCCCTTAATTCACTTTAGTACTAAACTTTATGGACTTGCATATCTTTCTGTTGAATGTGTGAAAACTCCCTGTGATTTGGTATATTATCAATTCTTTATTATGTAGCATATTTTATAAACTTTAAAGAGCCATACAAGTTTGCATATATATATGTAAATATGCATATGTATATATAAACATGCATGTACCTACATATATATCTTGTTCTCGAAGTCTTAGAGCTTTTGGACATCTTAATACTAACCAGCATTCTTACAGTGCATTAAGATTTACAAAGTGCTCTGCATATATTATCCCATTTGTCATTTCAGGAACAATAAATTGTCATTTCAAGAACAATAAGATGTTCACTAATTGGTCAACTAATTTCTCATTCACATTCCACAGAGAGTCAAATCCATACACCAAGAGCCATTTTGTGAGTCTTCACTATGCACAAGGCACTGTGGCAGATATTGCAGCTGAGATGGAGAAACCGTAGAGGGATAGCTTTGGGTTTGCCAGTTGGGGTTGTACACAAGTGAAATGGGTTGCCTTGGAGATATAGTCCATTTTCCATGCCTGGAGGTTTTCAAGTGAAAGCTGAATAACCCCTTGCTGAGGCCATTATAGAAGAGATTTCCTGCTTGGGTAAAGGTTAGAGGAGCAACAAGTTCCCTCCAAAGTCAGAGAATCCGAAATTGACTGAAATGTGGGTCTTCCCAGGATCTGAGATCAAATGCTTCCAAGATTCTCACTCTCTCTAAGGTTCTCAAGAACTCCAAACATAAACTCACAATCCTATAATCCAGTATTTATTTCCTACATGTTTTCTGAAGTAACCGTTTCTCTCACCTTTCTCCAAATGACACTTCCTTCAAGATGTTCAACTTTCTCCTCATCAAGCTCAAGGAAGGAACAGAGTAGAAGAGTTTGGGTTGCTCTCTTGCCAATGCTATCTCTCCACTGTGCATATAGAACCCTAAGGACTAGAGCAGGAGGGGAAGAGGAAAACAAATGGTGAAGCTCTTGAATAACCCAAAAGATAGGCAGTTCTGGGATAATGTGGGATTGGGCATATTTTGCTGACTCAAGCAGCAATACTAGCCAAAGTCAGATGGTAAGCAGTTGTGCACATCTTCATGGAGTCTGAGAAAACTGAGCAAAACTTGGTTTGAAAGGGCAGAGGCAAAGTTAAGTCAAGCAAGGAAGTTCTGCTGAGTGAGTGGAATTGGACCCAGTGCCCATCTGTTATCCAGTAATGATGGGCTGATTGCAGTCATCGGCCCAAGCTCAGGCAGGCGGCACCGGGAAGAAAATTTATGAATGGACCTTAGCTCTGGTCACAGCAATCTAGCCTCTCTGGAAAGCAGATTCAGATGGATAGCATTTTGATAACTCCTCCTGACCATTGCCTTTATGCTAATTATGGAGGCCCAAGAGAAAGCACGAGCCTGTTTCCAAAGGCAAGAAGTCCATAACTGCTTTTTAATCTGTTTCCAAAATTCCTCTGTACCTCTACCTAGTCCCACAGACAAGGTTAGCAGAAAAGCTGAGGAAGGAAGGGATGCATGGGAGCTCAGAACATCAGTAACCCTGGCTCTTGCCTTGGCTCGTGCAGATGTGCTATGTGGAGCTCTGAATAGCACATTTTGCAAGGCCCCTGAAAGCAGGGAGTAAGTCAGGCTCAGGGCCTGCAAGCCTCCTTTACCGGGAAAACTCATTAATCACTGTTGTACTTATTGATATACTTAAAGGTGCTATAAACACAAGGACACTTTTTTCCCCACTCTCTGAAAACAACAATCCTGACTGGTAGACAAGGAGTTTTTTTTTCTGTGAATGAAATTCTGTCCCTGAAATGCATTTGGTGGAGGAAGGAGCTGAGTGAGGCGTCTTGAGGTGAAGTGATTTGCTTAGGGTCACAGAGTGAGTTAATGGTAAAAAATGGGGCTAGATTTCAGGTTTACTGATTGCTGGATATAAAACCAAAGGTTTCAAATCCCTCAATAAGTCACATCTCTCTGAGCCTCAGTTTTTCCTATCCACAAATTTAGGAGATCGTAGATGTATTATCATTTTTACTTTGGAAGGGTACTTTAGAGATTGTGCCTAACTTCCACATTTTACAAAGTCCCATAGAGATTAAATGTTTTGCCCAAGATCACAAATTAGGATGTAGCAGAGCAAGAACAGTTCTCTGTTTGAATATATCTTTTAAATTCACTTTTAAAAGTCTTTAAATATGCTAAGGATCCCTAGACAAAATTACTCCATAGGTCTTATTCCCATGGAGTTTATAATCTACTGGGTTCTGGACAGACATGTGCAGAAAGGTGTACACTATTCTTTTTCCTAGCTTAGTGACTTTAGAAAAGTCTCTGGAACTCAGCTTTCATTGCTGAAAAAAATAGAGGAGAGGCCTATACGATCTCTAAATGAGCTCTGAAATTCTGTCTGCTTTTGGAAATTGCCTGGTTATGCCAGGGGTAAGGACAACTTCTGGTTTTAGGGAAAGAAGGGATCAGTTACTTTTCTGGGAGAATGAAGCTTTCTCAATGTCTCTAAAGGGGGTGGTGTGAAAATTCTAAATTTAGGACTGAAAGCACTTAAAAGGCATTTTAAATGAACTCTCCCCTTCCCCTTCAGGCAATACTATTTTAAAAAGTTGGTCTGCTTCTTAAAGATCTCAGAGGAGCCTGGGCATTGACTGCTCTTTTGTATAATTTTATTCTAGGCCTTCCTTTTCAGAGTCCTTTCTCCTATCTGAGACAGATACCTTCCTGGACAAGGTAGTTTCAACAGTTTTTGGAGTCCCACAGAAATCAAGTGACTCACATGGAAGTGAGGTGTTTATATCGCTATGGGATCTAGTGAATTTAGCAAAGGCCTCCCATTTTTGAGTACTGATGTCCTGTCTGTGTCATTTGTAAAAGTCTGCTTCACTTCCTAAGTAATGTGATGAACTGGGACCCTCCATTGAAGCAGCCCAAGTCATGTCACTTGGGTGAATGAAGATGGCTCTCATTCTGTTTAGTTAACAGAAGAGCCAGTGATAATTTCTGTAATAACTTCAGGTAATAATGATAATAGCTACCATTTATAGAATGTTTTAATGTTTGTAAAATGCTTTACAAATATTCTCATTTCTTATAACATATCTCTTGTTGTTATTGTTCAGTCATATCCAATTTTTCCTGACTCCATATGAGGTTTTTTCCTTGTGTTTTTAATTTTTTTTGGTAAAGATACTGGAGCATTTTGCCATTTCCTTCTCCAGTTCATTTTTGCAGATGAGGAAACTGAGGCAAACAGAATTAAATTACTTGGCCAATGTCTAGTAAGTGTCTGAGGCCAGATTTGAACTCAGAAAGATGAGTCCACATTCTGTGGAATAGTCCACTATGTTCAGTGTCACCTAGCTGCCCCAACAATCCTGGAAGATAGGTGCAATTATATTCCCATTTTACAGATGAGGAACTTGAGGCAGGAGAATAGGTTAAGTGACTTACACAGGCTCATACTACTTGTAAGCAAGGCCTTCCTCACTCCAGATCCAGTGCTGTATCTGTTGTATACCCACAGATCATATATGGACCTTGTGATTCAGTCTGTCTCCATGCTATTATAATCTGTCTTCCTCTTTGCTTCTCCCTCATGCCATACAAAGAAATATTGCCTCATATAATGAAATTGCGCCTGAGGAGGCTGATTATCTGATTCTTAAATTTCCAGCTGCATTTTCTGTTCTCAGAGAAGTGCATTTCTCATTTCCCACAGCACTCAGCATGTTTGACATAATGGACTGTGGGCCCTTGTCTCTCAGTGATTAGGACTGAGACTTGCTTTTAATTACAGTTGGGCTCTGTATTAAGAAATACAAGGTGGATTGGGACTGGAACAAAAGAACATTTATCAATAAACTTTTTATGTTGTTACCTCGTGACAGAAATTTGTTCTGAGATTGGTACCTGCATGACGTTTAACAAAACTGCTCCCATAATGATAAAGCTTTGGACCTGGATTGGGAAGATCTGAGTTCAAAATTGGATTCAGATGCTCACTAACTATGTGACCCTGGCCAAATCACCATCTCTGTTTGCTTTGGTTTCTTCAGCTGTAAAATGGAGATAAAAATAGAGTAATTGTAAATTGCTTAGTACAGTGCCTGACACACTGCAAATACTGTTTAACTATCAGCTATCACCAGCCATCACCAGCAGGCAGTTCTCAGGTTATAGTTTGTTCAGAGTTTGGAATCAGGTCTTCCCTGTTTTTCCAGTTAATGTGGGAGAAGTGATGGGCACAATTCAGAGATATGACCTATAAAGAAGAGAGACATTCCATGTTTTGCTATCTCCAGCCTCCTTTTCTTTCCTCTGGGTTACTTTCTTTCTGTAGCTGTCTCTTGGGAAGGACATTTCTACTTCCTGCTATTCTTTTAATTCTCACACCTCCATCCCTGTTTTCCAGAGACCCAATTCCCTTATTTTCTCATGGCACAGGCAGGACTGCCTGTACCCAATAGCTTGCCCAAAAGAAAACAGCCAGACAAACCCTAAGGCATCTGAGTCATTTTTTTCAATTCTATCTAACTCCATATGACCCCATTTGGGGTTTTCTTGGCAAAAATACTGAAATGCTTTGCCATTTCCTTCTCCAGCTCATTTTATATATGAGGAAACTGAGGCAAAAAAAGACTCAACAACAAAAAAAACAAGCTCTGCTCTAGGATCAAAGATTAGAACCCTAGATTTTAGGTTGGAGAACCTGGGCACAAATCCCATTTTTGCTATTTACTGTGTGACCTTTGGCAAGTCATTAAAAAAGTTTTATTTTTCATATATTTAAAACTCTGGATTTTAGTCTATTCATCTAGATGATCATGAACATTCCTTCTAGGTTTAAATCCATGAACAATATGCTTGACTCTTTTTTTTTTTTTTTTTTTGCTGAGGCAATTGGGGTTAAGTGACTTGCCCAGGGTCACACAGCTAGGGAATGTTAAGTGTCTGAGATCAGATTTGAACTCAGGTCTTCCTGACTTCAGGGCTGGTGCTCTTATCCACTGTGCCACCTAGCTGCCCCTATGCTTGACTCTTTAGTGAAGTTCTGAATGATCTCCTAGTCTCTGAACCCTGTATGGTTCTTCTCCTTGCCTGCCTTAGAAAACCTTCTTGAACTTCATTGTTTGAATGACTGTGTAATAGGGAGCTTCTGGATCCCTCCTGATTACTCAGGGAGCCAAGTCTAAACCTTCCTGGCTACCCACATCATGTGCTGCCCATTTTTTTGTGTGGAATATCATGCTTGAAGTAAAGAAGCTCCTCATTCACCTAGCCAAAAAAAAGTCTAAATAAATACCTTGATTTACTTATTTATATATTTTTTGTGACTAGGTAAAAGAAACCTCAATTCTTATGTAGTCTTAACCACTGAATGGGTGTGTCCTCAGTCAAACAGAGACCTATTGAAGACTTTAGCTTAAAAAGGCAGAGGTCTCCCATTACATCTCCAGTTGTCCTGATCTATATCTGGCCACTGGATCCAGATGGCTCTGGAGGGGAAAGTGAGGCAAGTGCCCTTGCACAACCCTCCCTCCCTTAGATCCAATTCACTTGCATTTCACAGCATCACCTCCCTGATGTTATGGCCCTCTTTGAGAACAGAGGACAGACAACAGAATATCATGTTTACTTCTTCACAATCTGAAACACTCTCATATAAACTGCTAGCCTTGGTCACTGAGGAAACCAGCAGTACCTGAGGCAGCCATCACTGGTCAACACTGACTGATCATGGTATTTAGAGCATCGGAATAATTTCTATAAGTAATTAAGGGCAGGATGGAGCAGCAGGTCTGAAGTCAGGAAGACCTGAGTTCAAATTCAGCCTCAGACACTTTCTAGCTATATGATCCTGGGCAAGCTAGTTTCCATTGTTCTCAGGTTCCTCATCTGTAAAATAGCACCTACTTCCCAGGATTACTTTAAGGATAAAATAAGATATTTATCAAGTGCTTAGCATAGTGCCTGGCACATAGTAGATGCTATATAAATATTAACTATTGATATAAATAGTAAAATCTAACAGATCACTGTAGTATTTCTGCCGTAAGGCTAGTTAGAGCCAGTTATGAAATGAATTCAATATGGCATGAAAATGATTTAATTTCTTCTTGTTTTTGTTGGAAAAAACATAGTCGAAAATCCAGGATTTGAGTCCTAGTTCTGCCTTTAATTAATCAATTATGTTGATCATAATTTCTTTGAGTTTTGGTTTCATCTATAAAATGGACAGATAACTAGATTTATCTTTCATCCCTCACAGAGCTGTTGTGAAAATCCAATAATACAAATATGAAAATGCTTTGATAACATAAAGCTAGATACAAATATAAGGTACCATCCTCACTGACATATTATGGAGGTGAGAAAACAGGAAGAGTAAAAGCCTCAGTTCTTGAGTTTTCAAGATGCCACTGAAAGTCCTGAAGCAGTGCATCATTTTAGGATGTCCATGCCTAATTGTGCTGGGTCAGAAGCACGAGGAAGGCTATCTCATCAATTCACCATTTGCCTGAGGTTTTTGTATTTTTCTATCTTGGAGGAAAGAACAGCAATGACCTGAGTCTTTGGAAACTGATATCCTGAGGATGCTCCTGGAATGCTCTGAGGAGTTCAGCCATGGACAGAAGATGAAGGGATATTGACACAATCCACCACCTGTCTGTCATCAGTATCTCTGGAAGATGTTGAAACATACATGGGTTGAGACATCAAAGCCTGTGGAATCAGGTAGTTGTCAATGTGACTATATACCTCAGGGAACCTCTCATTTCATTATAAAGGATAAAGCATATCCCTCCCCCCCAGTATGGTTATATGTGGTAATGAAGCATTCAGAAAACCACACAAGATAGATGGCAGCTTTCACTAGTGAAGCTGAAAACTTGGTTAACTTAATAGTCTATTTATTACATTCACTCCCTGAGCTTACAGCATCTGATTAATATCTTCTATCTTCTCTCTTGCTATACAATTAAAACTAGTAATATGTGATTGCACAAGTTGACTCTGGCACAGATGAGTGCGAATCTTGAGGCTTAGATAAGAAATGAAAAAAAAGATTTTTTTTCCCTTGATGATGATGGTGTCAAATTTATTGTGGTTTGAATCATTGTATACATTGGAGGAAGCTGCTTTGTAGAATCAGATAATGCTGGAGTTGGAAGGATCTTTGACAGGTAGTTTTGTCCATTTTCCTACTTTCAGGCAAACTTAAATCATTCCAGACAAAAATGAAGACACCAAGATGCTGTGGAAAGGGTACCAGTCTGGGCACAGAAGCCCCTGTTTCTAGTCTTGACTCTGTTGCCAAGATTATATGACTTTGGGTGAAATTATCATACTTTTTCTATGGGACATAGTTTCTTTAGCCATAAAAAAGGGGATTTGAACTAGATGATCGCTGATGTCCTTTCTAATTCTGGAATTTTGTGAAATTTAAGAAATTAAGGAAAATTAAGAAGAGGAGATTCCACATCATGATAAAAGACAAAGAAGGTACACTGTGATTTACTCACCTAGCTGGCCAAAAAGGCACTAGGTTATCTAAAGATGGTCATCTATATCATGGGGAATGATGAGGCTTCAGAAATGCTTTAGGTCAAAAATAAAGGCAGTTTGATAAATCCCAGGGGGAAAAATGCTGCTTCTTCCACTTACCCTAAAGATAATAGCAGTTCTTATCAAAAAGGAAATTTAAGAAGAGACCTTTTACTCCTTCACATGATAAGTTTATGATTTAGAATTATCTTGTGATGCTTAATGAATCACAGATTCCATTAAGCTATATTGAATATGAGGGAAATGAAGTTTGAGAGATTTGTTCATGTGTCTCTAGAGATCAAACCATCAAAGGTGGGTTGAGCTCTCAGAAATTCCCTTGTCTAGCTCCTTCATTTTGTACATGAAGAATTTTAGGTTTAGGGTGACTATTTGACTTGTTGAAGGTCAGAAAAATAGGAAATACAGATATTTGTAGGACAACAGATTTTTGAACATAGTTTCTTTGATTCCAGATTTAGGCTTCTTTTGAAAACCTATTTCCTTGAATCCGAGATGAACCTTATTCTTCCCCTAATGGCTCTGATTCTGATTCTCTGCACTTCACCAGAAGTTCTCAGCTGTCCTCTCACTCTGAAACTTTCCTCAGTGTGTTAGAAAGCATGAATCTGCTTCTCTGTCCCTCTTCAACCATTAATGAATTCTTCAAGGAGTTCAGGTCAATTATGTTTCATTCCTCTCTTGGCTCAAAGGACTTCACCACTGTGCCCCCTTGTGGGGATCTTTCCTCTACCTTCTCTTTCAGCTCCTTATTATGGGCTGACTTCTTCCATTAAATGTGAGCTCTTTAAGGTTTGGGCTGTCCTTTAACTTGTGTTTGTATTTCTAGTGCCTAGCATATAGTCAATATTCAGTAAGTATGTTACCTTGCCTTGCTATCTTAAAAGACATACCCCAAAGTAGAATCATGGGAGGTAGGGATTTCCCCTTCATTGGGGGGCTTCATAAAAGGCCTAGATGATCATTTATCAAGTTTGTGGTAGAAGAGTTCCCTGTTAGGAATAGATGAGCCAATTTGGACTATGGAAGTCTGTTTTGACGCTGAAATTTTTTAAAATAAAGACTCAAAGTTCAAGTCTGGGTTTACAATTAAATATATACAGGTGGGCAGTCTAACTTCTCAAATATTCAACCAACTGATTCTGGCTTTGAGTTTCAAACAGATTTTTGGCTTACAGTAGAATAGCTTTAGCCAGCCTTATGCAACAAGTGATTAGTGAAGGCAGATGGTTGGGAAGAATCAATGACTAGTGGAAAAATGATAAGCCATGGTAAAGTTGGGTAAAGGATTACTGTTATGCTCAGCAAGGTAATTCAAGTTTGAATAAACCTCCCAATTCCTCTTTAATCTCCCTTTTTAGCAAGTGCTTCCCTAAGCCTTCATTCACTTTAGTGGTGATTAATATGGCCATATTCCAATCACTGTCTTTGGTTTCTGGGCTGGGTCTATGCAATACAATATAAGCAAATAATATTCAATTAAAGTGGAAACGGTCTCATGGAGCAAAAGTTTATACATATTGTTTAGTTCAGGAATTCCTAACCTTTTTTTGATGTCATGGACTCCTTTGGCAGTCTGGAAAACATATGGACCTCTTCTCAGAAAGCTTATATTACATTCATAATTGAAGGAAATGTTCAATTTCAGTTAGAGGTTAAAGTAGATAAAGATGTAGTTGTTGATGCTGTTTTTTTTCCCCTATCCAATTTTATAGATTCACTGAAATCTTTCCACTGATTCCAGTGGTACTTTCAGACAGTAGGTTAAAAACCCCTAATTTAACTGAATTTAACTAGATTTATTCATTTATGGGTCAAACAAATTCCATCTCTAAAGCCCTGTCCCATCTAACTTTCTGCAACCAAAGAATAATAATGCAGATGAAGGCGAAATAGACTGAAGCAAATACTCTTAGATTAGTGGAGCTGACAAAAATGCTGGGCACATAGTAGGCATTTAATAAATGCATGTTGCATTGAATAAAATTGAATCGAGAGTGCCTGTTAGAATCATATTAGTGATGCTTAAGCCCCATTATGCCATTTCACAAATGTCAAAAAATGTTCTTCTGAAGACTCCTGGAACTTTAGCACCTGCTCTTAAATAAAGCCCAGAAACAATTTTCTGCACTGAATCTGAAGGCTGCAAAAAAAGTTAAGATATATATGTGAAAAATAGGAGCAAATTCAAGGGTGAAAGTTGAAGAGAGCCAGAATAATTGTGGTCACACACAGCAAAGTGTTTAATTTCTTGCCAAAGGCTTCTGGCCTCCTTCCAGATTGAGAAGTTCTGCAGTCACTGGCTAGCTTGTGTTATTCTTGATTTTCTCTCTCTCTCTCTCTCTCTCTCTCTCTCTCTCTCTCTCTCTCTCTCTCTCTCTCTCTCTCTCTCTCTCTCTCTCTCTGTGTGTGTGTGTATGTGTGTGTAAAAGCTAAGAAGAAGGTAAACTCCTTGAAGGCAGAGGCCATTTGTTCTGCATATTTCCTTTCCTTCCCAGCACCTGGCACAGTACTGGGCCTGTAGCAGACATTCAATAAATACCTGTTGATGGAGTGACTAGCCAGAGTAATGGAGAAAAAATGTTCTCATAATGAAGTATGATTCATTCTTCCCTTTCCTGATGAGAAAGCAAAAGAAATAGGCAGCTCTCTGGATAGCATGCCAGGTGATGAAGCTATTTAGCCTGAGTGGGACCACTTATTGATCTAGTCCCCATTAGTCCCAGGCTCATCAGTTCTGCATTGGAGGTGTGCTGCCAGAAGCCAATGAAAAAACTTGGCCACCTAAGCTAGATTCTCTCCCCCACCCCATCCTGCTATTATTCAGCAAGAGGCCAGGGCACTTACCCCTCCTTCCTTCTCCTCTTTAGGGCAGAAATTGTAGGGAGAGAAAAAAAAAATTGAGTAAACATATGCAAGAATTGGGGTTTAAACATCCCATGAAGATTAACTTATCTGCAGTAATTGACTTAACTAGGGGATTTTTAATGCTTTTCAAGGTTTCTTAGAGGAGGAAAAAAATGCAGAGTGAGTCTTGGAGCAGCCAGCAGAAAAGATATTCAGGGGGAAAAATGTATCTACCAGAAGCAGCCCATAGCTAAGAAATTTTAAGGCACTGATTCTAGGGGATTTAATAAGAATGTAATTTGTATAATTAACCATTCATCAATGTCAATTTCATTAAATGAATGCCAGAAATATTACCTTCAGCAGCTCGACCTAACAGGATTGGAATATATTATATGAAAAATGAACACTTAGTGTTTTTTTCCCCCTTCACTGTCTGTCATAGCAAGATTTTCAAGACTGTGAAATAATTTAAAGGGTAGTAAATGAAACTGGCTAAGGCAAATGTGTGCATTTTGGTAACTAACCTTTGTCTGATGTATGAAAGTTCATGTCAAAATGTTTTTCTATGGCAATGACTAAAGGGGCTTATACCTCCAAGGTGATGATGTGGGGAAGATGCCCTGTTTTTCAGGGACACATGTGTTTTCTTTTTCTAGTGATGGGTATATGGTATTTATCTCTGAATCTAAACTTTCTGATTTCACCTTCCTCTCTACCCCCCTCCTGAGGTTGTAGATACTCGAGCCATTTTGCAAATAGGCATTTGCTTCCTTGACCAGGAGAGGTGATAATTGAGGCTGGAGTAAAGAGAAATCATTCTGAATTTTATTCATTCAATTGTGAATCATAGAATTGTGAAATTTGACAACTGGAAGAAATTTCAGATGATTCAATCTTTGCCCTCTCAACCTTTGCATGATGATTTCTAGTGTTGGGGATTTCCTTCTTGAGGTAGCCCATTCCATTTTTTCCTATCTCCTGAAAGTACTGATTGTTAGGAAGTTTTTCTTCAGGATGATTTGAAATCTGTCATTCTGAAATTTACAGTCATTGCTCTTAGTTTTATCCTTTAAGGCCTAACATAATGAGTTTCATCTTCTTCTGTGTTGCTTACAATCATCAAGGAAGCCTGGCAGAAGATTCGTGATATTTAATTTCAAGGCTGTTCAAAAGGGAGGCAGATTACAGAATTTACTTTTATTTTTCCCAGTGGGAAAAGTTGGAGACAGAAAGGGAAAACAACACCTAGATATTGTTAGACCCTTGGGGCAAGATATGTGAAAACTGTAAACTTGTATCACAATGGTTTGGGTTAGGGTTATTTCTGCTGTTTTTAAAGCTTGTGTGTAAGCTCTTCAAGGCCATAGGCACCTGAATAGGATCTCTGGGATGCTGGTATTTAGCATTTCCGGCCCCTTGAGATCAGCTTTTCAAGCAACAATAATATAATTTTTAAAATGTGAAATCATTCTGCCCGATGATGATTCAGATTTTCTTCTTATACTTTAGGAGCAGCACAGTGTGGTAGAAAAGGCTCCCATTCATTATATTTAGATTTATGAGATTTATGGGGAGAGCTGGAATATACTCTCTCAAATTCTAAGGTATCTGTAATTTCTTCTTCTTCATCACCGTCATCATCATCATCACCACCAAACATTTATTAATCACTTACTATGTGCCAGGCACTGCACTAAGTGCTGGAAATACAAAGGCAAAAACAATCCTTGCTCTTGAGAAACTCACATTCTATTGGAGGTAATAACGTGTAAACAACTAAGTACATATAAGATATATTGATATTTATATTGGGATCATGTAGTTGGATAGGAATGAAAAAGACTGAACAACATAAACAAAAACATCTATATTTCTATCTGTGTTTATGTCTACATCATCTTTACCTAGATACCACTTGAATGTCCCAATGTTGCCTCAACCTCAAAATGTCCAATACTACTCTGAACATCTTCCTCACATAACTAGTATGTATCTGAGGCTGTATTTGGACGTTCTGACTTTAGGCTCAGGGATCTACCCATTGCACCACCTGGCTGCCTCCCCTTCTGTTCTTCCTTACTTCTGGCATTGTTTCTTAACCTCATTGCCCTTCTTGACTTTTTCCTTACCCTCCCTGACACTTCAGTCCCAACCTCGTTCAGTTAGCTGCCCTGTCCTGTTGATACCACTGCAGATTTGGAGTTACTGAGATGCAATCTCAGGGGTCCCATTACCCAATGCAAATCAAATGTATCCTACAACTAGTCACTTGGCCTTTACTCGAAGACCTCCAGAGAGAGGGAATTCATTATCTCATGAGTCAGAACATTTGACTTTTGGATAACTCAATGTCAAGCTAAAATTTCCCCGTGTACCTTTTACTTATTGCTTCTTGGGTTGTCCTTTGGAGTCAGGCAGAACAGGACTAATCCATTTTCCTCAGGTGAGCCCTTCAGACACTTAAAGATATCCATCATATTCCCCATCCAGTAAGTTTTCTAAGTGAGCATTTGTCTAGCCCTCACCCTTTCAAGTATTGGACATTGGACTGGCCATGGCTTGTTCTTGATGAAGCCATGTTGGTTCTTTGTGACCACTTTTTCCTTTTCTGAAGATCCAATAACAATTTTTTTCTGTTACATTTTGCCAGGGATTGACATCAAACTCATTGGCCAGCAATTTACAGACGCTATTCCATTTTTTAAAAATGAAGCCATTATTTGCCCTTTTCCAGTCTGGTGGTATTTCTATTATTCATCATGATTTTTCAAGGGCCACTGACAGCAGTCTAAGCAATCACATTCACCATTTTTCTTCAGGACCCTGGGATAGGGTTCATTTGGGCTTAGGGACTTAATTCATTGGATACAGTTAGCTGTTCTCACACTGTTTCCCTACTTCAGTTCTAAGTGTGGTCTAAGAACTCACCCTATTGGGGATCTATGAGGTCAAGCTATTATAATAAAATATTAAGGCATTTTAATTTCTAATATGGTAAATATTGATAGACATAACACATAAACAAAAGTTTTGGGGGTGGGGCACTTCAAAAATTTTTAAGAGTGTAAAGGGTTCCAGAGACCAAAAAACTTGCAGCATTTACATAGAGAGGGGGGCAGTTCTAACAACATGAACGGGTGGGAATGATCAGGGCTTCATAGAGGAAGTGGTATGTGAACTGAGTTGAGGAAAGATAAGGAATCTGAGAGACAGAAGGAATGAGGGAGTCCTTTGCAGGTATAAGGCACAATATGTCCTAATGTATGGCGTTGAAAGATGTCATATCAAGTTCAGAAAAAAAGATAATAATCCAGTTTGGGGAAAATAATATATGAAAGATAGTCATATGAACTAAGATTAAAAAAATTAAGTTGGAGTCTGGTTGTGGAAGGCTTTAAATATTCGGCATAAAGGAATTGTTTTTGATACAAAAAAGGGAGTTGTTGAAGACTTTTAAACAGGGGAATGATATTGTCAGATAAGGCATAGGCCTTACAAGGTTATTTTGGCAGAATGGGAAAGATAGATTGGAGAGGAGAAACACTGGATTTTGTCAGACCAATTATGAAGTTATTAAAATAGCTCAGCTGCAAGGTGAAAAAGGCCTGGATTATGATGAAGGCCAAGTGAGTGGAGAGAAGGGAATGCAAAAGAATAAATGACTGAAGGTTGAATTTCAGACTTGGGGGCTGAGACTCTTTTCCCATACCCTGAGATAATACTCCTTAAGTGGTTATTTTGTTTTATGATGCTGGATGTAGGTTATTTGGGCCAACAAGTCTGAGAACTGTTCATATAGACAATCAAGAAATATGGGTCTAAATTTCACCAAGATGAAAACCAACTTACGATTTTAGCTCCCTTTTTATTTCTGTGAATTTCTTTATCATCAAGAATACTTGCTTCCAGTAAGGCTTCATTCCTCAGTGTAGGCAGAACTCTGTCTGCAGAGAAGGCAAACTTGCTTATGGAATGGTAACAGATGTCATTCTTGGAGGGACAACTCTGTTGCCAACAGACTGAAGTCTGAGTAAGTATCAGTCTTTAGGGGTCAACTCAACAATTGCATTTTCTGTTTTTTTCATTTCAGGGAAAGAGGAATTAGTAGCCTGTGGGCATTTGTATTTTCAGTTAGCAGTGTGTGGGAAGAGATTGAGGAATGGCTCCTGACTTGGAAATTTCTGGCCATTAGTCTTTACTGAACTCAGCTATGAGCCTTGTCTGAGTAGAATAGGGCCTTAACACTCCTGGACTGCTGGTCTCAGAAGAGAGAGGATGAGTGAAAGGGGGTCTGGAACCCCATGGAATGATATTCACTCTTTTATGAAAAGAACCTGGGAATCAGAAGCTTAGGTGCTACTTCTGATTCTGAGTCTACCTGCCTCGAGTCTCTTCCTATTCTAGTACATCTTCCATTCAGCCACTAAAGTGATTTTCCAAAAGTGCAGGTTCAATAAATAAATTCTAATGGCTCTGGATTACCTCTAGGATCAAATATAAAATCCTCTATTTGGCATTCAAAGCCCTTCATAACCTAGACTTTTCCTACCTTTCCAGTTTTTTTTTTTTTTTACTATTTACTCCTCAACAAATATTTTTAATCTACTCACACTGGCTTCCTGGCTATTCCTGCCAACATTTTCTCTGGCTGTGCCCCATGCCTGAAACACATTCCCTCTTTAATTCCATCTACTGGCTTCCCTGGCTTCAAATCCCAACTAAAACCCCATCTTTTATTGGAAATCTTTTCCAACTCCTCTTAGTTCTAAGGCCAATTATTTCGTATTTATGCCGTATATAGCTTATTTGCATATATTAATTTGTATATTGTCTTTAACATTAGAATATAATCTCCTTCAGGACAGGGATTATCTTTTGCCTCTTTTTGTATCTGCAACATTTAATGAAGTACATAGTTGGCACTTAATATGATTAATTGATCTCTCATAAATTAGTTGTGTGATTGCAACAAGCCATTTTGTCTCCATCATTTTCTTATTTTCTAAAATGAGGAGTATAGATTAGATGATCATAGATTTAAAGAGTTTAAGTGTCAAGATCACACAGGTAGCATCTGGCTAGGCTGGGATTCAAACCTGACTATGAATCCAGTTCTCCTTCACCTCTTCCCCCAGGTCCCTTCTAGCTCTGAAATTCTATGCAATTATCTGAATGATTAGCACATTTTGAGCTTCTCAGGGGTCTTCTTTATTAGCTGTATGTACCACTAGCCAGTGAGCAGACTTGAGAGGATCTTTAACAGTTAAATTCATCTTTTTTGGGTGGGCTTATGTGTTCCAGGAGAAAGACATTTGCAATGTTCAGATTTTAAATGTTCACGTAGGCACTGAAGCTTGTAAAGGCCACCTAATCAATTTACTTTGCCATGAAAAGCTACCAAATCATTGGTCACATTCATTTAAAAAGAAGGAAATAAAAAAGTTATTTCTTTTGGGTGGTCTGTTCTGTGAGCACAGGCTTCAGGTTGCCAAGGGCTTCAGACCTCTGCAAGGTTTTCTATACATACAGACACATCCACTTCTGTTCACCATCACCATCTCCTGCCTCCAGCTTGAGGACTTTTGTGCTAGAGAAATTCCCTAAGGAGATTTGGGATTAGAGACCCTTAGAGAGAGAGATGCTGCAGAAAGATACACGGGTAGTATTTTAGTCTCTTCTGGTGATTACAGTCCCTTTCCACCTCCATAGAAGCTGCTGACACTGACTCAAGAATGGGCTCTGCCCCCAGCACATAATCATAGCAACAGAAATTAATAATCTATACTTAATGAGCTTGAATTAATAATTATTTTAATTATGAAGTTCTCTCCTCCTTCACTCCTGCTGCCAGGGCAGGCACAGCCCTTCTTACACAGTGAAAGACATCAGAATGGTAGTAGATAAACCTTAATTAAAACATCTGAAAATACAATGACTAAATTAAAATGCTGTGACATGTCATTTTCATCTCATTTTGATTTCTTGTTTGTGATACTAAAGGCTTCCTCGCTGCTAGGCAGGGGCATGGTAGCTTCCTAGGGTAGCCAGCCTTCCTTCAGTTATCTGCCACTGCCAAGTAAACATCCCACTGCTTATGGAAGAATTCAGTCATTTTCAAGTTGTATCTGACACTGTGACCCATTTAGGGTTTTCTTGGCAAAGATGCTCAAATGGTGGAGTGGTTTGCAATTATTTCTCTGGCTCACTTTTCTTTTGAAATTATGTAAAACATTCCCATATTAATCATTTTGTACAAGAAGACTCAAGAAATAAAAGAAAGAAAGAAAATGAAAAATAGCATGTCTAAGTCTGTATTCAGTCCATATCAATTCTTTCTCTAGAGGCAGATAGTATGCTCCGTCCTTTGGGATTGTCTTGGATCATTGTATTGCTGAGAATAGCTAAAGCCACTCATAGTTCTTCACTGAACAATATTGCTATTATTGTGTACAAAATTCTTCTGGTTCTGTTCACTTCACTATGCATCAGCTTATGTAAGTTTTTCCAAGTTTTTTGGAAATCATCCTTCTTGTCATTTTTTTATATCACAATAATGTCCATCACAATCTTATGCAACTGTTGTTTAGCTATTGGACATCCCTTTGATTTCCAATTTTTAGCCACTGCAAAAAGAATTCTTCAGGTAATTTTACATATAAGAAAGCTGAGAAAAAAACCTATTTAAGTGACTTTCCCAGGATCTGAGGCAAGATTTGAAATCAGTAAGATGAATCCTTCCTGACTCCAGGGTGGGCACTTTATCCATTATGCTACCTAGTTGCCCCATGTAAGAGTGTAATGATAATCATGGAGACTAGGGCATTGCTTCTTTGAAGGCAGGAAACTCATTTTTGCTTTACTTTCCCTTTTCTACAACACCTAGAATATGCTATATCCTTGGTACTTGATGAAAATTTACTGACTCTCTAGTATAGGTATGATGGAGGAGGTTTTGTTGGATATGATATAGAAGAGATAATAGTAATGATATTAGCTAACGTTTACATAAGAATTTAAGGTTGGCCAAGTTCTTTACACACATTATCCCATAACAACAGTAGGAGATGTTTTAAGTTAAAACAATATATTCAAATCCACATTTATCCAAAAGGTCATTTGGGCAGGATTGTGAAGAACCTTGATCTCATGTAATATGAGATCCATTATTTGAGATGGTGATGTTTAACTTGCACAAGAGAAGATGTAGGAAGGAAATGATAGTTATTTTCAAATATCCAAAGATCTGAGATTAGATTTGTTCTACCTGACCTCAAAAGGTAAAGATAGGAAGTCTGGGCAGAAATTGCTAAGAAATAAATTTAGATTTGATATAAGGAAAAATTTACTAGTAATCAGAGCTATCCAAAAATTTAATGTTTTAAGGAGTAATGGATTTCTCTTTACTGAAGGTCTTAAGGCAAAGGCTAGATGACCATTTGTTGGGTATGATATAGAGAAGATTAATAGTAAAGATGTGATAATAATAGAATGCAGGGCCCAGAGTCCAGAAGACTCATCTTTCTGAATTCAAATCGAGTCTGCTACCCATACACTTGCTGGCTAGACATTTACTAGCTGTGTGATTCTGTGAAGTCACTTAACTCTATTTGCCTCTATTTCCTCATTTGTAAAATGAGCTGAAGAAGAAAATGGAAAACCATTCCCATATCTTTGCAAGAAAACCCCAAATGAAAAGTCAGACACAACTGAATAATAATATAGCTAATTTTTACACATTACATTAAGTTTCACAAATTATTTTACATATAATTTGATTTTCATAATAACACTGGAAAGGAGATCCTGTTATTCACATTTTATAGGTGAGGAGACTAAGGTTAAGCCTGACTACTAAGTATCTCAGGAGAGATTTAAACTTGTCTTGCTGTCTTAAAGTTCTGCACTCTAGCCAATGCATTAACCAGCTGCCTTCAGGGATGCTCATTCAGGTATGGGTTGATCAAAATAATCTGAGTCCCCTTTCAATTTTGAGGTTTTGTATTCCGGATTGTGTAGTCATTTCTCCTCCCCCCCTCATTTTGTTTCCCTTATGACATGGATGTCTTGCTGTGGCAAAGCACCATATGGCAAAGTCCCAACAAGAGACTCCCTGTTCTCATGGTTGTTCATTTCTCCTGCCGTTTAGGTCCACAGATCAGGAGACCTCACATTTATGAGCTGGAATGGACCTCCAAATCTCTTCATCATGTACCTCCAATCAGGCCCTAATCAGTTCCAGCCTCATTAAGTATTACTCCTCTTTCTGTACTCGGAGATCCAATTAAACCAGATGATCCTTCATCTTGCATCTCTGGACCTTTTAATTGTAATCTACTCCATTTTTGTCATTCTTGAATTCACAGACTAATTACTTTATAAAGTCTTTCTTAATTCCCCCCTTCTTAGTACCTTTGTAATATATATATATATACACATATATGTGTACATGTACATATACATATATATATATTTCTGAATATACTTATATATATCCTTGTCTTCTTCATTAGAATATAATTCTCTTCAGAGAAAATAATCTCATTATTTTCATCCCTAGGACCCAGCCCACATAATTTAAGCCTTAGTGCTTAAGCCTAAATTTTTAATAAATGATTTTTTGATTGGTTGGGGAAACTGATCCTCAGAGAAGTTAAGGGACTTGCCTATAATTCACACAACTAGTGTCAGAGGCAGAATTTGAACTCTAAAATCCAGGACTCTATCTACTATATACTCCCTAATGCTTCTATCTCCTCCTGGACCAGAGCCTTTACTTCTTACCTTTTCTATACCTATACCCACAATATAAAGGCATAAACATCATATTTAGCTGTTTGAAGCACCCAAACTATTTTACTCTGGTGGTGAGGTATAAATTCAAAATAGATTGACCAACTGCAGACACATAGAACAGTTATATAGTCTAGCCTATTCCTGAAGTTGTCTGCTATTTTCTTCTCTAGCTCATTTTACAGATGAAGTAACTGAGGAAAACAGGATTAAGTGGCTTGCCTGAGATCACACAGTTAATTAGTGTCTCAGGATGGATT
Organism: Myrmecobius fasciatus; assembly: GCA_023553655.1. NCBI lineage: Eukaryota > Metazoa > Chordata > Mammalia > Dasyuromorphia > Myrmecobiidae > Myrmecobius > Myrmecobius fasciatus. The sequence goes on from JAJPUD010004270.1 coordinate 171,583, forward strand.
TCAATTGAGATTTTCCTGACTCCAAGCCAGTGCTCTATCCATTGAGTGACCAAGTTGCCCCCAAGATAACCCTTACTAGGAGACTTCAGTGGTTCTGCGCCTCATGTTTGGGTTCCTAGATCTTTCCCACTATGGCTATGGAAAAAACCTTTATTCTTTCATTATTATCCTGCTTGTACCCCAACCCCAAGCTAGCCTATCTTCCCTAATTTGTCCCATATTATTCTGGGTTCTCTAGGTGTTATCTCCAGTTTTAGGCTGAACAGCATTTTAGGACATTTCCCAACACCCTACATGTAACTTTTAACCTACATATGCATTGGAGAAACATCTTTTTCCTTCTTCTCCCTAACCCATTTTCATACTATCTCTGACTCATTCGGCTTCTCTCTCATGGCTCACTGTTCTCTTCTTCCCACTGCCTTGGTCCAGTGCTTTTCATCTACTGTTCAGCTTCCTTCCCATCAATCTTATGGTTGATGGCTTCCCATCAATCTGCAAATTTATATGCACAAGTACCTTCATTTACATAGAACAAACCTGCAAAGACTTCTGCTTGTGTGGCTAAAGTGTATAGATAAAGCAAAGGCAGTAATAAGAATAGCTAGCATTTAAGGAAAGATCTACCTATTTTAGTTTCATTCAGCATCCCCCACATGGTATGCAATGACAGGTCAAACCCAAGCCAACCTTGTCATTAAAAAGTGTTTTTCAGATTGGAATCATAGATAAAGGAATTTTTTTTAAAGGAAAACATTTATCCTAACCGGCTTAAACTTTCCCAGGTGAAAGCAATTTCAAAAGTATTTGTACTAGGAGACAGATAATTGGAAAGTTAAGTCTTTTACACACACACAGACACACACACACACACACACACACACACACACACACACACACACACACTTTCTGCTTTTGCTTGGGTCTGCTTGGAATAGAAGCAGTCTCCCCAGCTGAAGCTTTGATCTCCTATCAAATTGCTGGAATAGATTCCAAAGCAGGCCTCTGGACATTCCCACTGGTCTCTGGAGTTGCCAGTTTGGATAGTGAAACGGAGAAAATTTCAGCGCTTCTTCTTTGCTCCAGACTCTCTTCTCTATTCCCTGGGTGACTCTCAGATTAACTATCTCCATCACAACCCCCCACTCTTTGCTGCTCCCCTCCCCACTTCTAAACAGGAAATTACTCCAGCAAAACATACAATCTGGTGCTTTGAGAGCTGCCGAAGCTGCATAGAAAATCTTACTCATTGCAGATGTGTTGAGCTATTTGGTTACTCCTGAAAACTTGGAAGGGCAGGTGGGGAGGAGGAGGGAGAAAGGAAGGGAGTGTTACTATCACTGCAGTAAGAAAAATGAAGTGAGGCTTTACTGCCTGTGAAAAGTATACCACATCCCTGTTAAAGCTGAGAGATAAATAATTTTCTTTATGACAGTGTCAGGGGGAAGGAGATACATAACTTCTTTAAGAATAACTCCTGACTCTTTTAGCAGGTCAATATACTGAGAGATCTGTAATGATTTTAGCCTTAAGAGGGATGTCCCCAAATGGTGGGGCATTGTCATTGCCATAAATTAGTCAGGCCAGTAACATTTGCCTCTGGCCTGCACCTTGCCCACTGCTCTCCAGACTGACTTCTCCCCCACCCCCAACTTCTGCCGCAACCGGATTATCAGCTTTTTCCGATGAGTGCATTCAATACTGTTCCTTTTCCATTTGGAACATGATTGTGTGCGTGCTGTACATAAAAGATATTGATTGCAAGTAAGCCGTTGACTGGAATACATGCCTCTGTGGAAATGTTAGGATGGGGGAGAGGAGGAGGGGGAAATGAAATTAAAAAAGGGAGTGAGAAAACACCCACAAACCCTGGTTGGAAGCTGCTCAAATATTTGAAGCTCACAATGTTTTGGTTGCCTTTCCCCCCCCTTTCTCAGGGTTTCTTAATGTCAATATTGCACTTGCTGCTGAACCAGTGGAAATCACAATAAATTGAATAAAACGGGAGAGCCAGCTTCAGCTTTCCTGGAAGGCTGATTGGTACTTTGGGATCCTGGACTGGTTGGGCAGGTACTGTGGCTGTACCAGCTCATAATTAAACTGCAAAGGAATAAATGCTACTTTTCTGGGAAAAAGGCAGCTTTTTGTAATATAAGTGAAGAGTTTTGTACACTGTCCTTTCTAGTTTGGACCAAAAGATTTAGAAATTGCCTAGGTCACTCTGGAGGGCATTTCTGCTTGATCAAATCGCACAATAACTAATTAAAACTGTTTAGCTCCTAAAGAAAGGGGAGGCAGTGATATATGAGAGAGGAGGGGAAAACTCATGCTGAGAATTTTCTTCCACTTGGCTACTGTTGAGCTTGTCTTTATGGTTGACTGCTCAGTGGAGTTACTTGAACTACGCATTTGGGTAGGTGGATGTGTATGTATGCACGTGGGGAAACTGGGAAGCAGGAGTGAGAGGTTTTACTTTGAGCGTGTAGACTACTTTACCTTCATGATTTATTTCCAGTTGGTTGTCAGTCCCTCTTTGGAACAGAAAATAAAGTCTTCTAACTAACAGAGATGTGGAAAACTTGAAAAGGCCAAGCCAGATGCTTTGTAAATGGTGTCTGGTAGGAGACAACAGTGAATAGACCTCAGGAAATTAGATGCTCCATTGCTGCATTAATCTTAGAGCAGCATAAATGAGTTTTCTGCCCATTAGTACCATCTTATACCTAGTGAAACTGAGTCACCTTAGAGGGGGAACATATTACAGAGGATACCTATACTAGGGTGGACTAAGAACTGAGGAATTCAAGTTTCCAAGCCCAAAACTATTACTTTGTTTCAGGTTTTACCCAGTCAATACTTGCCCTGCCCTTCAGATGTGTTAGGATATTATGTATTAGGTAGTATCAGATCCTTACAAACTCTTAAGAAACTATATCCATCCTCAGGTGGAAGGGAGGGAGAGCTCCCAGGGTCTAGTCAGCCACCAGGCTCATATGGCTTCAGCACTCCCAAATGTAAATATGACTAATTATTCCATCCAAACATACCTCTGAGGTTGTGAAAGATGCCCTGTTAGGTAAGTTTTCTATTTGTCTCTGTGGGAAATAACTATTGCTTCTAGTTAGACTCACTCCAAGTCAATGCAACAAGCTACCTGTCTGCCTGCCATTTCCCCCCTTTTTTGGTGGCCGCCTGGGTTTCAGCTAACAATATCCTGGGACTGACAGTTTAGCACCAAAGGCATGATGTGGTAGTCAGATTTCACAGTGTTGCACAGGGAATCTAGACCCCTTGACAGGTAAAGGAATAAATATGAGAAGACATTTGCTGTTAAGTGTAAATGGCAAGTAGCACTTTAGAAAGCTAGTTACTGAAATGGATGAGACAGGGGAATGAGAACTGCCTCTTGTTTGTGTCCCTGTTTATCTCTGTCGTATACTGGCTTCTTCTTGAGTCTGACCTCTCCACTCAGAGCTTCTCCCAACTTATCTGAGAGAAGCCCCAGGACAGGGGGCATGGCCCAGTTTATATCACTGATGGGTTCACACAGCTCCTGTCAATTCAATATGCCAGGAGCCCATACCCTTTAGAGAATAGCTACATTTTTTCTTGTCTTGCAGTCACTTTCATTTTCTTTAATTTTTTTATTTCTGGATACATTTTTCTTTGATATGACAGTCACTTCCCTTGAACACCGATGCAAACACCCCATAAAGCACCCCAACACTCGTATACAGCTCAAGAAAAATCATCTGATAGAAGGATCAATAATGACTGTTCATGAGATCTACAGGTGAAAGGGACCTTGGAGGTCATCTAGTCCAGATATTTATAGGTGAGGTAACTGAGACTCGGAGAGGTGAACCCAAATCAATATTTGAGCCCTAGACCCTCTGATACCAAATCTAATTCTCTGCTTTGAGCTGCCTCCATGCCTTTTCTTCCCTCTGTAGAGTATCATTTGCAAAAGGAAAGGAAGGATGTGTGCTTTAATTTGTTATTAATTTAGTTCCAATATTAAATAGTATTTGACCTGATTTCAGCTCCCTTTTAGTGTGGCAGCAATCTCTTTGACCATGCCTACTCTCCATCATTAGTTGCTTTACTGACATCTCACCTCTCTTTATTCTTTGCATGAATTCTAAAACCCAGCGGGCAGTTCCTTTGAAATAAAGCTAGTTAATCAGCTACCAGCTCCAGGGAAAGTTTAGGAAGGCAGCTCTGTGTAGGGTAGCACTTTGCATCAGTCCCAGAGATGGTTTCCTGTGTCATCTTTAGGGAATGCCCCAAGTTTGAGGTTTGGGATTGGAAAACATGCACCCTTTATGATTGATCTGGGAGATCACTGATTAGGAAAATGGTTATAGCACTCAGTTTCCTGTAGCAATTTACTTCTTCATTGAGGTTTTAAAATTACAGTCTCTTTGCTTGAGCTACCCCTAAATGGTCTTTTTGTGTGATCTACTAATTTTAAGTCTTTTCTAAAAACTTGATTTTCTGGAGCCCAGTGAATTCCTCTATTGGCTATGGGAAGGCAGATAATTGCTCCTCCTCTTAATTACCTAGAGAGATTGTAGTTTTTGAGCAAAAGTTGAGTGGCCACTTGTTAAAAATGTCAAATTGATTATTGTTCAGATGGGGCTGGCTACAGTGGAGAGCTTAGAGCTCTATCCAACTTTGAGATTACACGATTTTGTCAAGTTTTATGAGGTTTGAGAAAAGCACCAAACTGAAGACCTCACTTCATTTGTCCAACTGTTTGATAAGCTATGGTCAAAAGATGCACTGGGTTCCCTGATGATGATATCAATCAATATATCAACAAGAATTTATTAAATACCTACTGCATGCCATATACTGCGCTAGACAATAGGGATAGAAATACAAAAATTAAATGGGTCCTGTTCTCAAGTAGATAATATTATGCTGGTGGTAGTGGTGGTAAGGGTGAGAGACCCAGCACAATCTCTGAGTGATAAATAGGACATTTTGTATGTAGAATACATACACAATTAATAACAAGCTACAGGAATGAGGCTGGAAACACTAACAATTTGGAGAATGAGGAAAAGACTCTAGAAGAAGCTAAACACTGTAGGGGATTTGACTGTGTTCAAAATGCCAGTGTTTCTGAAATGGGCCAGAGCTATTTTAGAAATATTTTCCTCCATATCACCCGTTCTCTGTTTCAAGGCTGAGGAAGGCCCTGGAGCCAGACTATTACTGAGTTTTATCAGGGATAGAAGTAAAGCAGTTAGGGGGAAGAAGTCCGTGTTTCCAGAATGAGCCTTCCTCTCCTTCCAGGTGACTTTATCAGACATGGCTCATAAATGATGAATCCCCAGGCTGTTCCTTAGATTATTTATCATGCGAGCATTCCAGCTGGGATGAGAGTTGACTGCTAGCAGATTGGTTGTTAATGGAAATGATGCAATTTATTGAATTTGTATTTTATTTACTGCCATAACGGGTATGCACCTTTGGTAGGCTATCAGTACAACCAACTCTCAATCATCTTCAAATGGGTTATGGACATTGCAGGTTATAATATTAATAATACATAAAAATAACAACTACAATTTGCATACTACTTTAAAGTTTGTAAAGTGTTTTCATATATTATCTTATTTGGTTCTCATAAGAGCCCTGAGAGGCAGATGCTAATACTACCCCCATTTTACAGATGAGGGAACTGAGACAGAGAGAGATAAAATGGTTTGCTCAGGATCATATGGCTAAGTGTCTGAGGCAGATTTTGAACTCAGATCTTCCTGACTCCAAGTAGAGCACTCTAAGAAACAACTTAGCAGGAGATCATATGCATATCTATGTAGGATTTTTCTTCTTAACATCCACTTATCTTGAGATGATGACAATCAAGAAGGCATCAGGGTTAGGCACAGAGAAGGATAAATATGTATGTTCATCTAAGTATATATCTGACTGAATTCTGAAATGTAATGAAAACTCCACTTGAGGATTATTTGTTATGTGAATGTAAATGATTTCTATATTATCTGTTATTTTATATTCTTTCTACTTCTCTCCCCTTCTAGTACTTCACCCTGAGGAGTATATACTGGAATGGAGTATCAACTGCTTTATCTTTATATTTGTCAATATATATTTGCATATATTTTTAACATACTTATGTATGTATATGATGTGAACTTCTTGAGTGCAAGGAGTTTTTAATTTTTAGTTTCATATTATTAATACCTAACAGAATGCCTGGCATACAGTAGGTGCTTACTAAATAATTGTTAACTGATTTATATTGGGGAGGCATTCCTCCTTGTGTCTATGGAGCTTGCCTTCAAAGAGTTTACAGTTGAATTATAGAAAAATTATAAAATTATAGAAAATTATAGAATTATACAAAAAATATAGAATTATATTGAGAAATTATAGAATTATAGAATTATTTATTTTATTACTATACAATTATTATAGAATTATAGAAAAATTAAAATTTTCAAACATTGTAGTGCCTACTGTATGCACAGATAAAACTAACACATGTGAAGTGAACAGAAGAACTCAATTTGCAGAGAACAGCTGAAGTAGTGTGTTCTTGATAGGCCAGAGGCAGCATGAGTTGGTGTGCATACATGATATTCCCAGAGCTGATCCTGAACTAACATTTCACATTGGCCAGTTTGAATAACTTGAGGTAAAAATAAATCTACTATCCCCAAACCAACTGATACTACTGCTTTTGGATTTAGCTTATCAATGATGCAGTTAAGGTTAACAGGAAAGACCTTGTGGAAATAATGGAACAATACCAGATATATATTTTCAGCCTTGGAATTTAGAACATGCTGGTCTTCCCAAGAGCAGTAGCCTGTCACCCGTTCAACAGGTAAGAATTTTGGAGCAGAGCTTGCTTTGTTTTACTGATGATTATAAAAGACAAAAGGTAAGGTTAGGAAGGAGCAATGGCTACCTCCCAATTGAAATCAAGGATTATGTGAAGATTTTTAGCTTATTAAGTTGGACAATGCTAAAAAATGTTGACCACATTTCAGGTCTGGCTAAAGTTAGGACTTTGTACTTTTTGTCTCTCTGTCTCTCTCTGTCTGTCCCTGTCTCTGTCTCTTTCTCTTTCTGTGTCTCTGTCTCTCTCTGTCTCTGTCTCTGTCTCTCTTTCTCTCTCTCTCACACACACACATGAATACACACTGTGAAGGTAGAATCATGAATTGTTTGCTGTTATTGTTTTGGTGAGCCAAGGAAATTAGGGTTGCTTATCTACAGGGATTCTGATTTTAGTAAAAAGGATTCAAAAGGCAAGACTGGAAATATAGGAAGAGAATTGTAAAACTTGGGAACTGGAAAAGGGAAGGCTTACTTTAAACAGTATTGATTTTAATAGAACATACTTCCAGGGTCTGATGACCCTTTGGGTCCAGAGATAAGAAACAAATTTAGAGAATCTTGAATCTGGGCTTTCAATTGGCTGGAAGTGAGGGATATAGAATGTCTAGGGGTATTCTAGAGAGGTCAATAGTCACATTGTAGAAGGCATTTTTCTTTGGTGGGTTGAGAGAGGTAACTAGGTTAGAAAATGAAGAAAAGAATTGGGGGAGGGAGTGATGGAAGATAGCAGAAATGCAGCTCTTTCATCCAAAGTGATTGAATCCCCCCTAAAAATAGGGCACAGACATATACACACAGACAGCAAGCACCGCTGCAAACCAGGCTGGGTCCCCATAGGGGAGATTTCACTTTGACAGTGACAGCTTCTAGGGACTTCTGTACTTATATTTAGTCTTAGCCAAGATAGGGTTGTTTCCCTGTGATGTCAGAGCATGGGGAGGAAAGAGTGAGAAGGAACAGTTAAAAAAAAACTGATTATGAGAGGGGATGGATCTTATTAGCTCTTTAATATCATCTAGTTATTCCTTAAAAGACTTAAAAATTCTTCTTCTCAGTCCCCAAGTCCTTGTTTCTATCTCAAAAAATCCCCCTTTTTCCTTACACGTCTGTGTACTTTGGTTCTGGATCATTTAGCACAGGACAGTGGAATCTAAGGCCAGAGTCTACTACATACTGCCTGGGTCCCCTTAGGCAAGTACCTTCACTTTGGTCAGATGGCAGACCCAAAAGCACTAGGTGAAAGATGCAGAGAAGCCTCAGGCTTCTCTGCCTAAATGTGTATAGGAACATTTCTTAACAGTTAGAATGAAACAAAAGTGAGATGTCTTAGAAAGGAAGTAGATTCCCCTTCATTAGGGATCTTCCAGCAAAAGCTGCATGTCTTCTCTAGATCTCAATTTTCCTATCTATAAAATGGAATAGATCAGGGATTCTTAATCTTTATTTGTGTCATGGATTCCATCAGGAAGTTGATGAAGATTATGGCCCCCTTCTCAGAATGATATTTATTGCCTATACTCATAATGAAAAGAAGTACTAAGTTTTAGTTAGAGATGAGTGAAATAAAGATGTAACTTCCTCCCATCCCTATCTAAGTTCAAAACTTGCCCCTGAAATGTATTCACAGACCCACTTAAGGCTGTGTGGACCTCAGATTAAGGAACTCTTTAAGTCTCTTCCAGTATCTAAATCTTATTATCCTGTGACTTCAAGACACATTGTCTCACCTTTTCGTATCTTAGTCTTAGCTTTTCAAAGAGTCTAGACTAAGGATTTCATTGATATTGGGAATTCCCAGGATGGACTTTCCTGTATTGAAGGAGATTGGTAACTTATCAATAACTTAGAAGTTTAGGGGATTGTCAAGAGATGTTAGTTGACTTGCCCAGTTACAGCCCTTATATGTATCAAAGGTAGGTTTTGAATTCAGGTTTTTCTTACAAGACCAGTCCTTTTACATTCATTATATCATGAAGCTTCCATAGCCTTTGGTTAATACTCATTTTTAATATCCCTAAGACCTGATTTTTCCCTTCTCTGTTTCTGACCCATGCAAATTCTCCCCAGGTTCTTGAATTCAATGGATAGTAAGTCTAGTTTGACTAAATTATAGAGATAACAGGGTTGGAGTGAATAAGGAGATGAGAAGAAAGACAGGTATCTGGTGGGTAAAGATAGGAAGCAAAGCTGCATGAGTTATGTCCAGCACACAAAATAGCAATTGTGCAGTTTGGAAGTTGAGTTTGGCAGGTTGTAGCAGATGATAGGAGTACAAACTCCATCCCTAAGGGAGCCACATTTGTTTTTTTCTCCATCAAAGTCATCAGGCAGTAAAAGGAAATTGCAGGGATGGGGAAATAATGAAAAGGGCTCTTTGTCCCCCCCCCCCCAGTCTGAACTCCTAGCTCATCAAACCTTGGAAATGCTTGGTACAAATGGATGTTCCTGTTTTATTGCTTATTTATGGGAATCTATTTAAAGTGAATTGCATTTTTCCATTGGATCCCAGAGAGCATGTGCCAGAGTTGTGTTTCCCCTGGTTGTGGTGGTATCTGGATTGGGGATTCTGTCTGATTGTGTCAGCATCACATTCTATGGCATTTAAAAGCTGGAAGTGAAAGAGTCTGAGGGGGAAGGGAGAAGAATGTGGAGGAATCCTGGGGCCTCTCTCAGCTCACAGGGTGTCCCACTGGTGTGAGGACTGGACATATTTTGGGATGACTACCAGGTTATCAAATTCATAGTATCTCATGTCACTTTAGAAAGTCAATAGGGAGATGGCGCAGGTCCAGTTTGTTTCTAAACCAGTTTGCCTTCCTCCATGTATTGGAACTGATTCTAGCATCTGTGAAGAATACGAACGTCTCTAAGGAGCAAGAGGTCTGATTAGCAGCATAAAATCAATTTCCCCTAAATCACCAAGTTGTAAAACTTGTATCTTGCCTACAAACTTTGTATTCCTTTCCAAATTGCCAAAGACACAGCCAGTCTTATTCTTCCTGATTATATTTGGAAAGGTGATGGTGGAGGGTAAAGACAAAGAACAAACACATGGAGCGAAGTAGCCTCCTCCTTTCTATTCCCCAGTTCCCCACTAACAATGAAACCAGAAACAACAGAAAGATGGGACATGAAGGTTTTAGTTTCTTCCTAGGTACTAGGTTTTATTCTTCTTTGTCCTTGCTGTATTTCTTTTAGACTCTTATAATAGTAATAATAAGAAGAAATGTTATAGTTAGAGAGGTCTTCTCAGATTCAGGAAGACCTGACTTCAAGTACTTTGACAAAGTCTGACTTCATGACGCAGGACAAAATCATTTAACCCTCCTAGTGTCCCAGCAACTCTGTAATAAATTTCAGATCTGTATTTGTGCCCAAACTTTCTCATTGAGCATGCCCTAACTGATGAAATAATAACAATAAATAATCATCATGATATAAGTAATAATAATAGCAAATAATTCTAGAGTAATTTAAGGATTGCAAAGTATTTTACATGTATTTTACTTCCTTTGATCCACATAACTTGGTTAAGTGACTGATATTATTATCTCCATTTTATAGATAACAAAAGAGAGACAGAGATTAGGTAGATCAGCCAGGGTTCACTCAGATCTTACACATTTCAGAGAAGCTCTGGTCTCAGGTCTTTTTGATTCAAAGATCAGCATAGGGGGCAGCTAGATGGCGCAGTGGTTAGAGCACCAGCCCTGAAGTCAGGAGGACCTGAGTTCAAATCTGGTCTCAGACACTTCCTAGCTGTGTGACCCTGGGCAAGTCACTTAACCCCAATTGCCTCAGCAAAAAAAAAAAAAAAAAAAAAAAGATCAGCATAATACCAACCTTATGATGATACATGCTATCATTATGTAATGCTTTTTTTGAGCCATAAATGGTTTAAATTTATAAATTTCCTTATTTTGCTTAAGATTTCTTACCATCTTTTTTCCTACTTAGCTAGTCTATGGCTATTGCTTTAAATCTGGTATATATAAATACACACACATATAGACATATGGATATACACATATATACAACACATGTATATATGTGTATATGTGTATATACATATATATATGCATGTACTATCTCCCTACACATATTACACACACATATGTTTTGCCTTTCATGCCTATGCATCTGGAGTGACTAGAAAGTCTGGGAGTATCTGCAACTCTGTTGAGAAGTGGCTTTGATTTTATAGTTTTTGTTACAGGAGGAAGAGAAAATGGAAAGGAAGTATCTGATGTAATTTCTGGTAAGTTCCTGCTCACAGACAGCTAGGTGTAGAGTCATACTCTGTGACTTTGGTGGGGTCTGATGGGGTTATCCTAGTTAGAACACAACAATTCAGGTTCCTTGAATGACTATTTTCATCAGACCTCAGTGAATACAAAAGAGCTATTTTTTTCCTAAGATTCTTTCTTTAAGTGGAGGAAGGAAACAGAGGTTACGAGATGTAGAATCTTAGGCAATAGATGAACAGAGAATTCAATTCTGCCCAAGATCCAAGCTCAGGGATAAACAGATCTGTTGCTTATCTCTCAGCTCAAGGGGGAAGAAAAACCTTTCTCTCCCTCCCTTCCCCTAACCCCAAACCTCCAATTCTAAATACTC